>BSBK01003572.1:0-330385 GCA_027943335.1 Chamaecyparis obtusa
CCTCTCAGTACTTAACTTTATTATTAATTCAACATCCATTAGATCCCACTATCCTTGTGTAGATGTTATGGAAACATGTGTCACTCATTAAGAAGTGACATTCCATGGAAATATCTTGTATTTTTTCATGCCACAACATCTCTTTCCTTCCTTGGAATGGTCTATGATCCCCTATAAGCAAGATATCCCATCCCAAGGGGGGTTGTGTTATCTCTATGTATTTGTATTTGATTTGATGTTTTCTTAACTGTTTCTCTACACAACATGTTTTTCTCAAAAAATTTCAATTTTTGGCATCATTTTCCATTGTGGGGGCCAAACCCCTATCTTTGTATCTTGATCTTTTCCTATCATATGCCTATCTAGTTTAACTCTATGTGTATCGACATGATCTTAAGCTGTCCCATTACATGCCTATCTAGCATTCACTACATGTGTTGGTGCACTATGTCTAAGCCACCCTATCACATGCCTATCTAGCTCAAAGCTAAAAATGTTGGCACTCCATCAAATCCACCCTATCACATGTCTATCTTTCACAACACTATACATATTGACACAACATCAAAGTCTCCCTATCACATGCCTATGTAGCATTCATTACGCATGTCAAAGCTTTATAAAAAATTGTCCTATCATATGGCTACTTTGCATAACACAACTTTCTAGCCATATCAGTGTACCATCAATGATCTATATCAAACAAGTTGTCTTTATCATCTAGCATGATTATCTGCAACTTGTATTCTCGATCCATCTCATCAACAAATTAGGAATTCCTAGCTAGGGGAAACCCCACATGATATAATTTCCACAAGTAAGTCATGTAAAGTTTCTCTTACTTTTTTTTCACATTCCTTCCAAGGATAATATGCTTGCTAAAGTGGGGACAAAATGTAATGGCTTAAATTTTACACCCATGTGTAAAAGTCCATTTTCACATTTGCCAACTTTAGCCTAAGAATCAAGTTCCATGAAATTCCTACCATCTGTCACCTTTAGCCAACTCATCACCCACTTCAATATTCTTGGTACATAGCCCTAATGGTTTTAGAGAAGTGTGTGATGTAGAGAAGTCTGCATGATGCGCCAACATCCACAAATTTTCAAGCATGTAGGTTTCCATTAGAGCATTAAAAACTGCCAACCTATACTCATAACACCTCAATGATGGTCTTTCTTGTGCGGGATTCCATCTGAATGCATAAAATATCCCTCTTTTGGTCTTCATTTGGTCTACTTCATGCACTTCTTGGCTACTTACTTGGTCTTCTTGGTGGTTCATCCAATCTCTTGGCTCACAGTAAACACCATTTTGTTGTAGTTTTTCTCCATTGAAGTCTTTGAGTTCTCTCATACTTTTAGCTCCATGTGTCATGTTTTGGCTTCTATCTTGCATAGGGGAGTCTCCTCATCTCTTTATTTGGTCTTTTGAGTAGATTGTCTATCATCTCTCTTTCTCATTTGCATTATATTTACTTTATCATCCATACTTGATTATCTATCACTAATGTTAGTATGTCTAAATGGTTTTTATAGAGGTGGAGACACCAAAATAGGGACTTGACTGAGGCAAGTCTCCAAACAATCACCCAACCTTTTCTTCTTCTTTTTTGTGTATAGGGTTCTTCATGGGTTTGTGAGCTTTTAGGATCACACTATCAAGCATCAAAACTAGGTTTCACCTCACCCTTTCTTCTCTTTATTTACATAGTGTATAGTCCTTTATTATCTTGTTAATCATCTCATTTTTTTTAGTTCATTTCAATTATATATTTATAGTTTGTCATTGTATCATTTTCTTCTCTTTTTATGCTCTTAGAATAGTTCATTTCCCTTAGTTCATTGTTTTGTTATTTTATCTCTATCCTACGATCTCAATTTTAGCATTCTATTGGCTTGCGTTACTTTATGTTTTTCTATGTCTGTACAAGACATCAACACACTGTGCTAGGGTCTGATATCTATGTTGTAGTCCCAGGATTGCACTATTGTCCAACGCAGTGAGCTTGGTGCTTGTTCACTATATTTAGCTCTTTCATTTCTCATAATCACAATATTTTTAGCTATTTGTTTGATTAATTTATAAACATCTAATTTACATTTAATCATTTAAGTCACATTAAAATATCTTCACTTAAAAAATTACACTTAACTACCTAGAAGTAACCAAGAAAAATTTTCATTGTGTCTAGTTTCCCTAGCATTCCTGACTAGCAATGTGAGGTGGTGCAAGGAGGTAGTCAATCCCTTGAGACTTTAACTGGTCTTTATGTCGGTGTATTATTTTCTTCTCCACCTATTCAAAGGTACCTTGGAAACAATACAAGGGGTATTTCTCCAATCCATAGAAGCTCCTACAAGTGGGCCACCTCAAGTGCAACAATGTTGGGTTGCACTTGAATTTGAAGCATCACATTATTAAAAATGTATACTTTACTAAAAAGTAATACATGAATATCAAGAGAGCTATGAGGAAAGAGAACATTTCTATCTTTCCACAAAGTAAAGAGGATTTCCACCCTAAAAGAATCCATATTTGTGTGAATTTGAAGGGTATCCAAAGAGATTCCTCCAAAGGAACCACATGCCAAGAAAAATGCTTAGGCTAAAATGACAAAAAAAACACCATGAATCCAATTCCACAATTGCTAAGCTCAATGACAGAAATAAAAGAGGTGTGTGAAGGTATTTGGCTGCCCACAAAATGGGTGATAAGGGTCTAAAATGCCCCAAGTGTCATAGGTGAGAATCCAATGGAAATCCCTACAAAATAATACACTAAGAAAAATGAACCAACTTAGGCTCGATAATGGTAGACTAGAGGTTTGAAACTTATGACGTTAAATGGTATGAGAAGATTGAAAATGCAACATGAGAATCAAGGTTGGAATAATCAGAAAATGAGGTGCAAGCCAATGATAGACCAACCTGGGGTTGTAGTTACAAAAGGAATTATTGGGAAAGTAGCACCAATCACTACTACATTTGGGGCCAAATTTCGATGGAAGTTTTCGAAGGGTAACTTTTTTTTATGAATTTAGTGTTTTTTTTTTGTAATAGGCCCCAATGATGTCGGTATTCCTATGGGTGTTTAATTGACCATTGGAATTCCAATAGATTCAGGGTATACATTCAAAAAAAAAGTAAAACAACCTCATCATTTTTATTTCAATTGGAGAGCGGGAGAAAAGGAGTGACAGCTGAGCACAGGAGAAGGTATGTGATTTCTTCATCTTTCGAGCCTCTGGCATCATATTCAAATGCATTTCATTTTATTGTTGAGGGATTTTCTCTCTAAAATGACCGCATTCTACTGGTGTCATGCCCTAGCCAATGCTTTATCTCTATTATTTGATGTTATCGGTGCTTGTGCTTAAGGATATCAATTCACTATATTCAAATGTTTGGATTCACGTTTGTTGATATTACTTGCATATGTGTTTAATGATGCCATTGTATATTGTTTTCACTGAAATGACTGCATTCTACTGGTGTTGTGCCCTAGCCCATGCTTTAACTCCATTATTTGATGTTATTGGTGCTTGTGATCAAGGATATCCATTTTTTTAAAATTTTAACTGTGGTTATCAAATGGACAGCCCGTGAGCTTCTAGTTAGGCACCATTTGTATTGATAGCTTAGGGCATCAAATGTATTGTATCATTGATAGTTGAGACTTTGTTAAAAGGAAATAGGACAAAGAACGATTTTTATTTAGTTTCTCTATTTTGATCCCTAAGTGGTTTACAACCGTAGAGAAGTATATGCAGATTTATAGATCTAGTTGCAAGATACATAATAGCTGATAATTCACAAGAAATCCATGCATCCAATTTGAATAGCAATTAATATAAAGAACTAGTGTCCTCCAATGGCCCAATCATCCAGACCTTGACTGTCCCCTCAACCAGTGACCCTTCAAAACTGGGTTATCAGGCAATCAGTGAGTGATCCTTCATTCTCCTAGTTTACCCTACATCCAAACATATTGGAAATACACAATACAATGATAACAAGTCTTTCACAATCCCCCTTCCCCCAAGGAACACTATTAACCATCCCTTCAACATAGCATTTCACTATTTTATGAGTGGATTGTGTAGGAACAATTAACATTAAACAAGGAGAAAACTCCTCAACACATCTTGGAAACCATTGAATTCAATAATAAATGAAACCTAACACCAACACTATTCCTTTCATAGTTGCAGGAAATATGGGAACCATTTTTGACAGATATTGTACAAATGAAGAGAATACTCCCAAGAGGAAATGCTTCAATGTGGAACAATTGAAGGATAATATTTTACTTTTATATGCACATCTACAATGTTTTTGATATATTTCTAAGATAACAAAACCATAGAAAGAATAGCATATAGAAGAAAGTAAAGAATAATGATCATATTTTGAGATATTGTGGAAACTTAAAGGAAAGAATGCTTGGTGGGGTTATCATGCAATTAGTGAGTGAGCCTTCATTCCCCCCTCTTCCAGTGACCCTTCAAAACTGGGTTATCATGCAATCAGTGAGTGATCCTTCATTCTCCTAATCTACCCTACATCCAAACATATTGGAAATACACAATACAATGATAACAAGCCTTTCACAATCCCACTTCCCTCAAGGAACACTATCAACATCCAGACCTTGACTATCCCCTCAACCAGTGACCTTTCAAAACTGCATTATCATGCAATCAGTGAGTGATCCTTCATTCTCCTGGGCTGCCCTACGTCCAAACATATTGGAAATACATAATACAATGATAACAAGTCTTTTACAATCCCCCTTCCCTCAATGAATTACTCAACATCTGGACCTTGACTATCCCCATAACTAGTGACCCTTCAAAATTGGGTTATCATGCAATTAGTGAGTGATCCTTCATTCTCCTGGTCTACCCTGCATCCAAACATATTGGAAATATACAATACAATGATAACAAGGCTTTCAGAATCCTCCTTCCCTCAAGGAACACTATCAACAAGTGACCCTTCTTCTTATCAGCCATATCCAATGTTTCATTGAAGTCATAGCCAAGAATGAAGGTCACCTTACCCATACCATTCATGGATTCTGAAATGTTGTTCCAAACTCCTAAAAACTTTTCTATTGCTTCTTGTTGCTTCTTTAAATACTTCTTCTACCACAATGTCCTCCTGCCCCATCTTCTTGATCTTCCTAGCTAAAGCAGATGAATCCACACACAATAACCCAAAATGAAGGGTTTTGTATCCTTTAATGAATCTCAGTCACTGGTAATGCATGGACAGTCAAACTAGTAGTCTACAAAGCATTCAATAAGTGAATATGAAAGTTTGAAAACTTTCCTCTCAACTTCCCCAACCACTCCTAATCAGTTAGAGGGATATTTCTAGAATCTCCACTATTCCTATCCTTACCAACAATTCTTAAACATACTTTATCTGATATGATAATAACATTGTAAACTGAACCAATGGCATGTTCTTCATATGGTAGAAAGCTCACGGGCTGTCCATTTGAAAAATGATTATATGTAATGTTGAATGGATTAAATGATTTATTCTTGGTAGAAGTGAATGGAGTTTCCAAGATGTGTTGAGAAGTTTTCTCCTTGTTTAATGTTAACTATTCATGCACAATCCACTCATACAACAGTGAAGTTACAAAACTGAACCAATGGCATGTTTACAACAAAGAAATAAAATGATAATAATATGCTAAAAATTCTATATATTCTATTTAATACATGCCAAAGGACCAGTCCCAACAATTCTTAAACATACTAGTTATATGATATGATCAATTGTTAATAAAGGTCTAATTCTGTAGACTGCTAGCATGAAGGAAGATTTGACCTAGCCAAATTTTCCTTGTACCACACAAAAAAAAAGTGTGATAACTATGTCTACTCCAACCTTAATTGTTTAAGAATTCATCATATCAGATAAAGTATGTTTAAGAATTGTTGGGAGTTCTATTAGACCTTTGTTGTAAACATGTCATTGGTTTTCAAATGTTTGGATTCACGTTTGTTGATATTATTGGCATATATGTTTAGTGACGCCAATGTATATTGCTGTCACTGAAATGACCACATTCTACTAGTGTCGTGCCCTAGCCCATGCTTTAACTCCATTATTTGATGTTATTGGTGCTTGTGCTCAAGGATATCCATTTTTTTGAAATGTTAACTATGGTTATCAAATGGACAGCCCGTGAGCTTCTACCATATGAATCTTGGCATTGTTAATGTTATTACTTTTCTTCATGTTTCATATTTGTGAAAATGTTTCTTGGCACTATCTTCTTTTTCAATTCCTATATTTGCAGCTTTTTAGATCATTAACTTAAGGATTACATGTCTTTGTTCAAAGTTTATTCTAACACTATTTTATGTCTTATTCTTATTACAATGTTATTTGTTGTGGGGCAGGAGGTTAATCTTCATTGTCTTCATTGTGGGGGACAGTGAAGATTTCTCTGACAAATAGTAGGTCTTCTTTAGTATCTTATAATAACATGCTAAACTGATAAATGTGTTATGGACATTTAATCTACAATTACTAATAGATTAAGCATATTATTACTATGCTTCATGTTCCATTTAAATTCATTTAACACAAAAAAAAAATTTACAAAACTGAACCAATGGCATGTTTACAACAAAGATGTGTTGAGGAGTTTTCTCCTTGTTTAATGTTAACTGTTCCTGCACAATCCACTCATACAATAGTGAAATGCTATGTGGAAGGGATGGTTGATAGTGTCCCTTGAGGGAAGGTGGATTGTGAAAGACTTTTTATCATTGTATTGTGTATTTCCAATATGTTTGGATGCAGGGCAAACCAGGAGAATGAAGGATCACTCACTGATTGCATGATAACCTGGTTTTGAAGGGTTACTGGTTGAGGGGACAGTCAAGGTCCAGATGATTGGGCCATTGGAGGAACCTATTTCTTTGAATTAATTTCTATTCAAATTGGATGCATGGATTTCTTATGAATTATCAGCTGTTGTGTATCCTACAACTGCATTTTTAAATCTGCATATACTTCTCTAGGGTTGTAAGCCACTTAGAGATCAAAATAGAGAAACTAAATCAGAATCATTCTTTGTCCTATTTCCTTTTAACAAAGTCTCAACTATCAATGATACAATACATTTGATGCCCTAAGCTATCAATACAAATGATGCCTAGCTAGAAGCTCACGGGCTGTCCATTTGATAACCATAGTTAACATTTCAAAAAAATGGATATCCTTGAGCACAAGCACCAATAACATCAAATAATGGAGTTAAAGCATGGGCTAGGGCACGACACTAGTAGAATGTGGTCATTTCAGTGACAGCAATATACATTGGCGTCACTAAACATATATGCCAATAATATCAACAAACGTGAATCCAAACATTTGAAAACCAATGACATGTTTACAACAAAGGTCTAATAGAACTCCCAACAATTCTTAAACATACTTTATCTGATATGATGAATTCTTAAACAATTAAGGTTGGAGTAGACATAGTTATCACACTTTTTTTTTGTGTGGTACAAGGAAAATTTGGCTAGGTCAAATCTTCCTTCATGCTAGCAGTCTACAGAATTAGACCTTTATTAACAATTGATCATATCATATAACTAGTATGTTTAAGAATTGTTGGGACTTGTCCTTTGGCATGTATTAAATAGAATATATAGAATTTTTAGCATATTATTATCATTTTATTTCTTTGTTGTAAACATGCCATTGGTTCAGTTTTGTAACTTCACTGTTGTATGAGTGGATTGTGCATGAATAGTTAACATTAAACAAGGAGAAAACTTCTCAACACATCTTGGAAACTCCATTCACTTCTACCAAGAATAAATCATTTAATCCATTCAACATTACATATAATCATTAGACAGTTACATTTTCTAACTGTGTAGAGGAACAGTCACGACCAAAATGATCAAAACTACTTTCACCCTTGCACAAGCTATTCCAAACTTCAAGTAAAATGAGCAATATGCTATATCAAATCATTCATATTCATAGTAACCATTCAAAAGATCATTTTGTCAATGACCCGTCTGACTGTACCCCTATGGCAGAGAAAGGAAACTTAGTAAAACTAGTCTATGCCACTGTTTGTGAGGGTACAGTCATGATAAGTGCCTCTCAAACCTCTCCAAACATGTAAGATTGTCTTTAAATACTTTATTGATCTCTTCTAGACATTAACCAAATCAAACCTACATTTGAATCCACACACAATAACCCCAAAAATGAAGGGTTTTGTATCCTTTAATGAATCTCAGTCACTTGTAATGCATGGATAGTCAAACCAGTAGTCTCCAAAGCATTCAATAAGTGACTGGATTGTATTTAATACATGCCAAAGGACCAGTTGTATGAAATTGTCAATCACATAGCATTTCACTATTGTATGAGAGGAAATGCAGGAACAGTTAACATTAAACAAGGAGCAAACTCCTCAACACATCTTGGAAACCATTAAATTCAATAATAAATGAAACCTAACACCAACACTATTCCTTCCATTCACTTCTACCAAGAATAAAGCATTTAATCCATTCAACATTACATATAATTATTAGACAGTTACATTTCTTGACTGTGTACTAGAGGAATAGTCACGACCAAAACAATCCAAACATTTGAAAATAGTGAATCGATATCCTTGAGCACAAGCACCAATAACATCAAATAATGGAGATAAAGCATGGGCTAGGGCACAACACTAGTAGAATGCGGTCATTTTAGAGAGCATTCATGATCAAATAAAATGCAATGCATTTGAAATTTGCGGTCGAATATGATGCCAGAGGCTCGAAAGATGAAGAAATCACATACGAAGAACATGCCATTGGTTCAGTTTTGTAAATTTTTTTTTTATGTAATTAGTAATCGGAAGATTAAATGCAAATAACACCTTTATTAGTCTAATTAGAATCTTATTATCATATTAGATAAAGTATGTTTAAGAATTATTGGGACTGGTCCTTTTGCATGTATTAAACATAATAGAATTTTTAGCATATTATTATCAATCTATTTCTTTGTTCTAAACATGCCATTGGTTCAGTTTTGTAGATTTGTTTTTTGTGTTAAATGCATTTTTCATGAGGAGGGGTCTTTTTCTGAGGAGATTGATGAAGATTGTGCACCTCAAAAACCAATTCATAAAGTACCAATCTATGTTTCCTATTTGCTTATATTTTTGGTTTGGTAGATCTCCTTATAAGTTTCATGTCCTTTCTTTTGATTACTATGGATGAGATATATATCTTACATTTAACATTCAACTTTTTTACATTTCAGAACATGTAGTGTGTTTTTTGAGGATTTTACCAAATCAACTTTTAACATAAACCAAAAACACCAAACTGATATCTTGCCCTTGCAATGTGACAAAATATTTGCATTTGACCAATAACTGCAAGTAATTGAATGATAAATCCACATACCTAATCTTTGTAAAATACCTGGAACATCAAAAAGATGGCTAAGTGGCTACCGCCATGATTTTTATCTACTGAATATGGGAAAAAAAAACACCAAAAGGAATCGAATAGAAAACATGATTGGTCATTTCAGAGAGCATTTATGATCAAATAAAATGCAATGCCTTCTCTCGCTCTCAATCAGCTTTCACCCTCTCATTTTCTCCCACTCCTTTTCTCTACAATCGAAATAAAAATGATTTGGCCATTTCAAAATAGTGAATCAATATCCTTGAGCACAAGCACCAATAACATCAACTATTTTGATCTGTGGGTACCCTAATGTTGGCAAGAGTTCTTTTATTAATAAGATTACTCTGCAAGCTTGAAGAAGTGATATATTTTGGCAAATGAAGAGTGGAAAAATGATGATGTTCCTAAGATCATGGATGGACACAATGCTGCAGATAGAATGGGAAGACATCTTTCGAGCCTAGCCCTGGATCCTTCAACAATTGGGGTAGGATCGAGACCTAGGCTAAAAAGATGTCTTCCTTTTTTGTTGTGGAATATAGGCTCTGCTGTTGCAACAATGATAGATTGCGATGTACATATCACAACAGGTGAGAAACATAAATGTTGGCATCATGGTCACAATTTTTTGGAGACACAACATAATTGAGTGTTATTCCCAGATGATGCAAAGAAACCACTCCTTTGCATCATCTCAGAAAACCACTCAATTATGTTGTGTCTCCAAAAAATTGTGACCATGATGCCTACATTTATGTTTCTCAGCTGTTGTGTCCCAGGACCCATTATGACCCTTTACAACCGTTTATGATCTCTAAGAATACATCTTAGAGGTCTTAAAATGTTGTAAAGGGTCATAAGAGGCTCCTAGGAGGGGCTAGGTGAGCTTCCACCTTCATGTGGTTGGCCCTATTAAGTAGAGAATGTTAAACTATTCTTGAAACAAAGAGAAGCTCAATAATTTAAGGTCTCAGTCCACGGAGATGCTAGAAAAACAACGAGAATCAATGATGGAGAGTTTTTAGATTCTGAGAAGATGTATATGGAGTGGAGGCCAAATTGAGTACCAGTGCAGAGATGATGATTCAGTAACCTACATCTATAAAACCTTCACAATTATCCCTTCTTTGGCCTCCACGCATTCCTCTTCTCAAAAATGGTTATCTAGAAACTTTGGATAGTGTTTTCTCATCCATGCACGAAATGTGCTAGTGATCATATAAAATTACTTTAGGCCTCCAGTATTGATGAGATGTACAAGTGTAAAATTTTTTTGCGAGACTGTGATCAATTTGTGCAATGTACATAAATGCAAGGCGGTGATTATTCTCGACGATTGACAGGTAGCTAGGACTAAAGATAGCATAGCTCAAGAGACCATCATAGGTTGTCTCTTTCTTCGGTCTATATTATTGATAGAATGTTTTACCTTTCATTAGCTCATCAAATCTGGGGATTTGAAAGAATTTAATAGAATATTTTCATCACAATGTATATTATTTAAGTTGACGTTGCACAAATTTATCTACTTTGCACACTTGTATACTATGAAGATGATGATAAAGAAGCATCTCCTCCCATGGCAATGCTTCTTTATCATTGTTCTCATAGTCTACAAGTGCGTGAAGTACATAAATTTATGCAACGTCAACTTAAATAATATATGTCATGAAAATATTCTATTAAATTCTTTCAAATCCCCAAATTTGATGAGCTAATGAAAGGTAAAACATTCTATCAATAATATAGACCAAAGAAAGAGACAACCTATGATAGTGTCTTGAGCTATGTTAACTTTAATGTGCCTATCTGTCAGTTTTTCAACAATCGATAATTAATTCTGATAGAAGCACTATGCCTTCGATAGACAAAATGTCGGAAACAAATAATTTATGACATTTCGTGCAACAGTAATGCTATACGTTTGATAGGGAAACCTGTCGGAGAATAGTGCAAAACTGTCACTATTTTGACAATTTAAGTGTCGTAAACAAAGAATATTCGATAGAACTTTTGATAGTGAGGCCATATCACTGACAGGTAGATCTATTAGAATATGATGCTAACTATCAGTATCCCGATAGGTCTATTATTGGAATTCCAATGGATGAACCATAGGAAATGCCATTTCAAAGATGTTGTCATTTGCAACATTCTGACGTGAGATGGTGTCGGTAAACCGACAGGTAGGTCTTCTATCGCAATCTTCTACGTAAAAATGGCGATGGACTAATGTGTCAAAATTTTGACAAATGAGCATTGCAAATCGGACAAATGGCCATTGAAATTTGGCCCCAAATGTAGTAGTGAATCCTTCCACAAAGGCTTATCTAAGTGAATTCCTAGCTTATGTAGCATATTCAAAGGCAATAGAAACATGACGAGGTCAAACATATATCAATCTAGCTAGATGAGGTTGAACTGGGGTTGTATGTCTTCCCAAGAATGAAGATTCATAGTAGCTCTATAAAAAAGATCTTGAGGAGTGTGACTAGCTCACTTATGAGAGCATAAAGCATGAATTCTAGGGATATGGGCTAAAGGAAGTTGTTGAACTTGAATGAGTAGAGACCACCAAATATTATGTTGGTTAAAAGAAAGATCATCTTTGAATCCAACCTCATCTCATAGAAGCCAAGGTTTGACAACTTCCCAAGCCCTCCAAATGCTTTTAGAAACAAAAGTAACTTGAATATGAACTACATTAATCATGATAAGAATGATTTGAAAAATAATCCACTTCCAAGAAGACTTAATAGGTTGATATCCTTAAGCAATAATGCTCGATGGGAGATATCTACTTTATTTCTAGTAATGGCACAGATAACCCAATTTTCATATAGGGAAAGACCTTTCTTCTAGGTGGAGAGAAGTATGAGTCCTCCAAACTCTATGGGGAGACAAAAGTACTCTTGGCATCACAATGGAAGCTATGATGGTCATCTACTAAAGCCCACAAAAATTTTTGAAGAAGCTTCCCAAGCTTATTATAGGAAGCCTTTGAAGGAGCCCAAAAGGAAGAATAGTAAACATGAGTAGTTGCTAGAACTTTAGACCAAATCTAGAATTTACTAGCGGGAGAAAACAACTTGGTAATCTAGTATGAAAGGTTCTTCTCAATTGGGTCAAGAATTGCATTCCAAAGATCCATAGTACATCCCTAAAAAGAAAAGAGGAATGTCCAAAAGCTAAAAGATTTCCCTACATCTGATCTACTTCCACCTAAATTGGAGAACCAAGGTGGAGCTGAGTGAAAAGACTTCCTATAGCATTGAGTAACATCTCATTGAATTCTTGAACCAAAGGCCATACACTATAAGTATCAAGGCACCAGAGTGTCTCTTGAACATTATTCTCATCCTCAATCAAGGTAACGAAATATTTATTTGTGAAATGACCATTGACAAGCTAAGAAGGTAACTCTAGTAGGGAAAAACCCTTGAATCCCTCTACTGAAATAAAAACAATGATAAGGTAATTGAATCCTTTCACGAATATAACATACAAGGAAGGCACCAAAGGGAAACCCTAGAAAATGGACTAAAACAATCCAAAAGTCAAGGATTGATGGCCATTAGTAGCAATACAAGTTGAAGCATCTCCACAAAGAATTTGCAAAAATTGAATGAAACGAGGGCCAAACCCGAGGACCTTGTTCATAGCAAGAATGAAAGGCCAATCAATTAAGTCATAAGTTTTAGCAAAGTCAATCTTGACAAAATGACATTTTTTTAAAGCAACGAGCCCATTCCATTCCATCCTAGACAACAATAATATTATTGAGGATAAACCTAGATTTTATGAAACCAATCTACTCAAAGAGGAAAATCTATAGAAGAAGGTGGTAGATCTTAAGAGCCAACTCTTTGGTGATGATTTTATAAGAGATATTGAGAAATATGATAGGCCTCCAATTGAAAATTTCTTTCGGGTTCCTTGCCTTAGATATGAATTTTATATTTCCCTTGTTAATAAGATGACCAAGAGATTGTGAACTAAAGGATTTCAAGTACACTTTATGTAGGTCAGGGTCAACACAAGGCCAAAAAGATTTATAGAATTCACAGGAAAGTCATCCTAAACAAGGGGCTTTTTCATCAATAATTGAGAAAACAACTTCTTTGAGGTCTTCACAGGAAATGATTTGATCACAAAATACCTTTTAAGTTTCAAAGAGATCAGCGGGAATAACATAAAGACATTCCATCAAAGCTTGATCTTGTCTAAGGGAATTTCCCTATGCAGTGACTACCTTCTCATTATGTCTGAAAAAATCCTATAGACTATTATGTAGCTCAAAGAAAACCATTCAACCTTCTTTGATGCATTTAATGCCAGGTGAAGAGTGCCCTGCTCTAAGAGATAAGACAAATTATTTAGATGCATGATCCCCTACTTCAAGCTAGTAGAGCTTGGCTTTAATTTGGGTTAGATGAGCAACATAATTGTCAACAATTTTCTTTTGGTGGGAGAGTTGTGCAACCTGAACTTGCAAGTCAAGACAAAAAGGGTTAGCAATAAGGGCTTCTATAGCGCCAAGTAAATCTAGAGTGATGGCCTCATATGACCATTGATAGTGCATGGTTAGTTGCATGTAGTAAATGTGAAGAAATTGAGTGGTGTGTTGGATACCATACTTCCACCACATAATGTAGCCAACAACTAAGAGGGATGACTTTCTAAATTCCAAACCCTTTGAATGTGGACCACCATGGGTAGGTGATTCAATAAAGAGATGCTAAAAAAGAAGAGTTTAGGATGGTTGGATGAGACCATCCTTTCTTTCCCTTCTCATAATAGATATAGTACTCTCCTAAGTAGTAACAATCTTACCAGTTAAGGTTTGACATCAATGACAATACAACAATTGCTTCAATTGTAGTTTCCAACAATCTCCCTCTTTGGCATTGATGGCAACACCATATGATATCAAATGAATAACACATGGATTACCAACCAATCCAAAAACTTATCTATCCATTAGAGAAAATTTATAATATCCTTAGCTTCATTCTCATTTAGAATCTATAAATCTCACTTCTGTGACCATCAGAAGTATATGGATCTTCCTCTATCCTGATCTTTCATTTATGTTCATCATCCCTACTTTTTAGTTCATGTGTTATAATATCATTTTAGTTCAATCTCCCTCTTTGACAAAAATGCCAAAGCAACAACTAAAACTTACATCCAATAGATGTAGATATATCTGTGTAGCTCAGTGTTTCTCCCTCTGTCAACTTGCTTATGACTGATTTGTTGTCTTTGCTTCTTTTTCACAGCTCTAGGACAGTCCTAAAGTGTCACAATCTTTTTCATCAATTTGTCAATTATTTTGCTGTAGCATATTTGATGCAGTGCTCCTAGCTTGACTAGGCAACCTCAGTTAGGGGAAGGACCCTTAATTGACTTCTCAAATACTCATGAGCTTCTTTAGCTAAAGCTTTGGTGAATATGTTTTCCAATTGTTCTTTTGTATTCACATATTCCATTCGAACTTCCTTGTCTTGTACCAATTCCCTCAAATAGTGATACTTAATTTCTATATGCTTGGTCTTAGTGTCCATCACTAGATTCTTAGAAATATTGATGGCACTTGTGTTGTCACAGAAAATAACAACAAGTTCAATGATTTCTTCTTTCATGCCTATCAACAACTATTTTATCCATATTAAATTTGAATAGTTTACTAAAGCAGCAACATACTCGGCTTCAGTAGTAGATTGGGAAATGCAATTTTGTTTCTTGCTTGTCCAGGAGACTAATCTCTATCCAAAAAAGAAAGCTCCACCACTAGTGCTCTTTTTGTCATCTACATTTCCTACCCAATCAACATCAATGTATACTCTAAGTTCAAATTTTTCATTCTTCTTGTAACATAACCCATAGTCAGTAGTTCCTTTCAAATATCTCATGATTCTTTTCACTGTCATCATGTGTGTTTCCTTAGGATTGGCATAGAATCTTACCACAATCCCAATAGCTAGTGCAATATCTAGTTTACTATGTACAACATACTACAATTTTCCAATCATGGATCTGTAAAAAGTCTGGTTAACTTCTATAGCATCATCATTCTTAGATAACTTTTGTCTAGTAACCATAGGAGTTCCCACTGGTCTAGCATCTTCAATTCCAAAAAATTTCAGTATTTCATTAACATACTTAGACTATGTAATGAAAATTTCTTTCTTCATCTGATATACTTGTAAACCAACAAAGAAGTTGATCTCACCAAACATACTCATTTCAAATTCAGTTTGCATTTCTTTTGAAAAAAATTTACACAATGCATCTTGTCCACCAAAAATAATGTCATCAACAAAAATTTTGGCCAATAGAATACCTTTTCCTTCTTCATCCTTCAAGTACAAATTGCTTGTGTCATTTGTTCTTGAAAATCCAATCTGCATCAGATAGTTATGCAACCTCTCATACCATGCTCTGGGAGCTTGTTTCAATCCATACAATGCTTTGTTCAGTTTGCATACCATGTGTCTTTTGTTTGGATCAATAAAACCTTCTACCTGTTATATGTAGACTTCTTCCTCCAGTACACCATTTAAAAATGTAGACTTGACATCCATTTGATATACCTTGAAATCCTTATAAGTAGCATATGCAAGTAGAGTTCTTACTCCTTCCAATCTAGCTATAGGGGAAAATGTCTCCCCATTATCTATCCCTTCTTCTTGTGCATAGCCTTTGCATACCAGCCTAGCTTTGTTCCTAGTGATTTCACCTTTTTCATTCAATTTGTTTTGAAACACCCACTTTGTTCCTATAACATTCTTATCTACAGGTCTTGGCACTAGAGTCTAGGTTTCATTCTTCTCAATCCGGCCAATCTCTTCATTCATTGCTTGTATCCAGTCTTCATTTTCTATTGCCTCTTTAGTTGTCTTAGGTTCAAACACACATAGTAAGCATGTTGGATCCTTGGTTTTTCTTCTGCTCTGCATTCTAGTGTCTTTATCTCCAATTATCTGTTTAGGCTTGTGATGTCTTCTTACATATTTTGCCAAAATAGGTTTAGCATTTTCCTCCTCTATTTCATCAGGTTCCTCAACAAGATTGTTAGAATTAGCCTCTAAATGCTCGACTACCATTTCTTGATACTCGGCAGCAATGTCTTGTAGCACGGCATGTTCTTTTTCTCTCTCGGCACTATTTTCCTGACACTCGGCATTGTTTGCCTGAGACTCGGCATCAGGTGCAAGTCTGTTACCTCCCTCTTCTATTTCCTCAATCTACACAAAAGATCTGTAATCTTCTGGTTCTCTTTTTCCATCAGCTTCATTTCTTTCTGCATAGTCATCAATTTTTACATTCACACTTTCCACACTTTTGTTAGTGTTAGAGTTCAAACACTTATAAGGTTTACTTTTTGTGCAGTAGCCTAGGAATATGCCTTCATCACTCTTGGCATCAAACTTTCCATTTCTATTGTCTTTCAATAAGTAACACTTTCTTCCAAAGATTCTAAAGTATTTAACACTCGGTGCATGCCCCTACCATAATACATAGGGTGTCAGATTTGTACCTTTCTTGATCTGTACCCGAGTAAGAAGGTAAACAACTATACTTATAGCTTCTTTCTAGTATTTCGGTGCCACATTCTTTTCAATCAATAATGTCCTTGCACAGACCAAAATAGATCTGTTCCTTCTTTCTGCTATACCATTATGTGGAGGTGTCCTTGGTGTAGACATCTATCTTTTGATTCCTCTATGATTGCAAAATATATTGAATTCATTTGATGTAAATTCTCCACCTCAGTCAGATCTAAGACATTTCAAGTTCCTACCTATCTCCTTCTCAAATTTTGCCAAATAACACTTAAAATTTTGAAAAGCATCAGATTTTTCTTTTAGAAACATTACATGCATCATCCTAGTATGATCATCAACAAACAAGATAAAATATCTAGCTCCACAGTAACTTTTTATACCCATAGGTCCACAAAGGTCATTATGAAAAAAATCTAAAATGTGTTCAGAAGTAAAGGTTTTTCTCTTGAAACTTGACTTCGTCATTTTTCCTAATTGGCATTTTTTGCACATCACATTCTCAGGTTTCTTCAATCTAGGTAGGCCTCTTACTTTCTTCTTCTTACTTATCTCTACCAGATTGTCAAAGTTAACATGACATAGCCTCTCATGCCATAACCAAATGTCATCAAGTTGTGCAATCATACATATTTCTTTAGATAGGTCAAGATAGAACAAATTACCTCTAGTCTGCTCACCACTTCTAATCAGTTCACCAATAGCATCAAATATCTTAGCTTTCTTGTGATGAAATTCCACTCAGTAGCTAGTTCTTTTGAGCTGAGCAACACTTAGCATATTATAATTCAATCCTTCAACCCAATAAGCATTTTCACAAGAGATTTTATCAGTCAGTTTAATCAATCCTTTTCCTCTAATAGTACATGGTGCATCATTACCAAATGTTACTGTAGGACCCCTCCATTTCCCTCATCTTGGTAAGAACACTCTGGTAAGCATTATTGTTATTTCTTGCAAAACTTTATGTAGATTTAATGTGAAGTTAGTAGATATCTTGACTGTAGTTCGTTAACTTAATTAGAATAGATTCATCTTCAAATGAATTCATGGAATATGTTAATTTAAGACACAGTTTTGAAGTAATATTACCTGTAGTTAACTATTGTGGTATTAGAACATGAAGATATAAACATGTGCTTACATGTTAGTATTAATGTTACTCTAGGATGCTTGGAAATTTAATCTAAATTATAATTAGGAAGCTTATGAGGATTGGAATAGTCCCCTAATGAATAATAGAATGTGTCAATTTAACATGCATAGAGTTGAGACATTTTACAGAAAAGACAATCTATGGTAATTAAACAATAGAGATTATTGACTCAATAGTGTCAATGGTTGAAGTACAATAGCATAACCAAGACTAAGTTAAGCTTAAGGAAGTATAGAAACTTTTTGAGTTTGACATGTCCTCACTATTAACCAATCTGATTAGTGAACTTGTAGATTTTAAAGACATAATAGGATTAGTAATTAAATATGAGATGGATTAGAAATAACCTTGAGATAACCATCTTCAAGACTTGTCTTCTTGAAACATACTTGAAATTAATAAAGAAGGAATCCAAGACAAATTGTATTATGGGGTGATTTCATATTAGGTAATTATGTTTTAGGATTGATGTTTATCATGGGTTGAGGACCACCTTGTTTTAAGATAGCATTGTGTATTCTAGAATATGAACCTAATGATTGAGTACCATGTGTTAAATTGAGATAATGTTATTACAAGATGATACATTCTGACTTGATTTGATGGAGGCCCTGGTGCATTGGTACTACATCTTATTTGGGTTATGTTTTACTTGCTTATAGTTACGAGCTAAATGAAATGATATAGAACTAAGATCTTGGATCTTATATTGATATGTGCGACTTGATGCAGATAAATTGAGGTAATTTAAATAAATGAAAATTATGATATGCTTTAGAGTTAGAGAGTATAAAGGAATATGGACTATGTGGAATTGAGTCATGTAACTTGGTTAGGAGGTATTTTCAATTACTATATATATATATATATATATATATATATATATATATATATATATATATATATATATATATACATATATATATATATATATATATATATATATATATATATATATATATATATATATATATATATATATATATGTATATATATAAATATATGTATATATATATATATATATATGTATATATATATATATGTATATATATATATATATATATATATATATATATATATATATATATATATATATATATATGTATATATATATATATATTGTTTGATCAATTTTGGATTTGGAGAAATGTAGATTTATATATGTGAATGAGGTGATGTGGTATGTAGACTTAATTGTTGTAATATGTACAAATGGGTTTATATGATGCTTTAATTGGTTTATATACATGACATATTCTTGGAATTATTGATATTATCTTTAGTGTGCAGGGATAAAACCATGGAATTTAGGGGGAGTCAAGCTAACATGTATTGTGTCTCCTATGACACTAAGGTCATGTCCAGAGGGAGACAAGAGCTCATTTTGGATGTGTTTTACTTTGTAAAGTGAATGTGTGTGTGTGTGTGTGTACTTTAAATTATTTCTCCCTTTATATCTTGTGAATTTATATGTGACATGTCAAGTAAGTTGTGAAATGTTCTTACTTGTGCTAGTGTAATGTGTTGACATGTTCTTATGGGGAGCTTGAAGGGTCACCTAGTTGTCCTTCCCAAGAAGAGCCACTTGATTAGAGAGCCAAGGAAGAGTCACATCCATGCCAAATCTATAGGGTAGATTTGTAGGGTGTTTTGAAGACTCATGAGGACACTTTGGGTAGTGTTTAGCACAAAAATGACTAGTCCCCTTGATAGACCATTGGGTAAGGGGTATTTTTGACTATAGGACACCTTATTTATGACTTTATAGTCATTTCAAAAGTTGGCTTCTCAAGATGGACGAAAATCAACTTTTGGAAGATTTCCTTGGGATAGCAATCTTCCTTTTGATTGGCTAGTACCTTTCTCTCCATCCCCTAGTCACCTCCTTGGGTACCATTTTGGGAGACATAATTTAAGAATGGAGAAGGACAACCAATGGGAACCCATGCCTTGAATTGGGAAATGTGAGGAGAGCCTTTTTAGAGGGATCCCCAAAAAAAAAAATTTAAAAAAAAACATTCACTCTCCAATTTTGGGAGATGAGCAGAGCTAAGGAAGAGGATGGAGGGAAAAAGGGGTTGGTTATAAGGAGAGTTCATCACACAACTTTCATTCCCTGGTATTTAGGTTGGTGACTCCTCAACTCCTTGTTATTGTTTACATAAATGCTTTCAAGAAAATAGTATGAGAGTTGTGCATGCATGAAATCTGTAAATGAAGGTTTTTTTTTGTAGTGTTTCCTTTCTATGGTTGTTTTAATGGGAGTTCTTATTTTCATTCTTGTTGGGTGGGTCTTAGTAGATCTAGTTTGTAAATAGCCATGAAAGTAAAATTGATGATGCAAATCCTTGTGTGAAGGCAAGAATGACTTGTTGTCCCTATTTTTCCCATAGGGGGTTTCATGTTAAATGGTTTTAGTAGTATCTCATATTTTTTGTTGTTTCATGAAGTTCTGTGTTGTATTTACAATATTTGAGGGTTGAACATGTGTTCCCTAGTTAGCTTGGCTCCCCTTGCTCGGGGGTTGGCTAGGACCTATGAGGTCTCATGATGCCATATGGTAGGGAGGAGAGTATTCCATGGATTGTTGGTTTTTGATATGTAGGTTTTTGGTTGTGTAGAGATAAGTTTTAGTTGCAAGAATCCTAAGTGTTGCAATCCTCTTGAAGAAAAGAGTAATGAGGTGTTTCCTCTATTTGTTGTATTTAAAGTTATTTGACTTTGTAATGTAATATAATGATGTATCTAATTTGAGTATGAGTGTAAAATGATTTATGTATAATATATGATGATAGCTTATGTTCATGTTGTAATGCAACTTCAAAAAAAAAGAAAAAACTTATTCTATAGTGGTTGTGTTCTTGCCCGAAAAATTTAGGCATGACAATTACACTTTTACCTTTATAATGATGTAAGGTCTCTAACTTACTTTTGTCACCAGTCATGTGATGTGAACAACCACTATCTATAATCCATTTGTCATTCTTGTTCACATAGGAAATCAATGCAGTTTTCTCATCCTCATCATATTCATCTTTCATTGCAATGTAGACTACCTCAATTTCAAAATCATTACTATCAGTATCAGTCTCTTCTTCAGCAATGTAACAAGATTTCTTACCTTTTCCTTTGTAGTCTTTGTATCTTTGGTAGCCTTTGTCATCTCTTCTATCTTTATGTCTGTTGTTTCTTTCTTCATCTTTATCCTTCATGTCAGGACATCTAGCAACTATATGACCAACTTTATTACATGCAAAACATATAATAGGGAGTTTACCTTTATATTTTCCTTTTCCTCTTCTCAGTCTTCTAGCCATAAGAGCTTCTAGATCTTCAAGATCTTCATCAGTAGTGTCACTGTCACTTTCACTTTCGCTTTCACTTTCACTAGTGCATCTTTCTTTTTCTTTCTTCATCTTATTCAGAACTAACTTTGACTTAAAAGAAGATTCAACATTTCCAATACTACCAACAGTGAAATTATCATAGTTAGATAGTTCAAAAGTAGTTAGTTTGCCAATCAAACCTTCCAAAGTAAGCACATTTCTAGAGTTACATCTAGATTCTTGAATAGCTGAGATCTTAATAGCATATATAGGACACAGGGTTCTTAGCACTTTTCCAATTATGGTCTCATCATCAATAGTTCCATTTGCTCCTCTAATAGCATTCACAACTTCTTTTATTCTACCACAATACTGTGCAATGTTTTCATCTTCATTCATTCTCATTTCATCAAACTTACCTCTGAGACTCTCAACTTTGGCTTTCAGCGCATATAGATCACCACCATAGATCTTTGCAAGAGTGTCCCACATATCTTTAGTAGTTGTGCAGTCCAAAATATCCTCAAATTCCAGATAGCTTAGGACAGATGCAATTTCTAGCATTGCCTGATTATGTTCTTGCTTAGCTCTCGTTTCCTTGGTAGTCAAAGGTGCAATAGGTGTGACATAGTCATGCTCAATGTAGTATTTTTCAGAATCACTAATACCAAACAGATGCAGCTTCATCAAGCTTTTCCATGCAGGGAAGTTTTCTTAGTTCAACTTGGGTACCTCCTTCTTATACATCTTGAACATTTGCTTCAAGTCCCTTTAAACTTGTTTTCTATAAACACCAATAAGAAACACAATTTTGATACCAATTGCTAATATGATTTACAACAACAAAGAGGGGGGGTGAATTAGTTGTTATTAGGTCCTGATGTATAAAATAACTTCAAAAACTTTTCCTTGACTCAGATCAAGCAACCAAAACAAACTCGGTCATCACTGATTTAATAATAGAAACATATAACACTGCAATCCACTACCCAGTTGTAACTAACTTGTAAAACACAGAAATGTTCAAACCAAAATATTCACAAAAGTATTCACACCAGAATTTATAGTGGAAACCCAATATGGGAAAAACCACTTTGTAACATGCTACTATTATTTTCATTCTTCTGAAGTGAGCTTGGTTAAAAGCCAACCCTATCAAAGGTTACAATACACACTGTCAGGTGTGACCCAGTTAAAGGATTTCAATCACCCTGTTAAAAGTGAGCCTTGTTACAGGACTTACATACACTCCATTAGAATGTAACCTTGTTCAAAGGATTTAACATATGACTGTTAGGTCAACCTCTATTAAAAGGATTTTAACTATTACAATGGTTAGAAAGTAGTAGTAGTATTGATCTAAAAAACATACAACTTACTTTGCAAATATCAGATCGAATTCCATACACAAATGTTGGTTTACTGACTTTGAAACTTTTCCATTTCCATCTCTGATCTGCTCGAAACTTTTCTTCAAGCAATCACCACATTCCTCCTTTATCCTTTTCGCTTATACAGTCAATAAAACTTACTGTTCTTCCAGCATCTCCTTCACCCATGCATTCTCATACCTACTGTTTAGGTTCCCTTAATACTTTTCTCTATTAGGTCAACTTATCTTTTGCCGCTTAATCTCCTTTGTAGATCTTAGGGTTAGGTCAGATTCATTGAATCTACCCACTTCATGTTCTTCATCTCCTCTTCTAGAATCATCTCAAATCTCATAAAGATTTACAATAAAACATTTTTCAAAGCATTAAATGCTTCCATACAATAAATAACTAAAGTCAACATGTTTTACATAATCCAAGAATTCAACAATGTCAGCTCCAAATCTAAATTCTCTTCAAATATAAAAATGCTGATGCTCGGTCAATATTGTGATCATCCACTCAGTCTTCATGTAAAACTCTCGGTCACTACTAAAACTATTTCCTCGGCATATACTATCTTCGTCAGCAATTAACTGATACTCGGTCGACACTAGATTTTTGCTCAGCATACACTAACTCGGTCGACACTAACATAACTCGGCTTAAACATGATTTCTTCATTTTTTCTCGGTTAAGCCTTTTAGTCCTCAATCTTACTAAGATAAACAATACATTGTCCCATCATTGTATAACATAGTCAAGTACACTTTGTAGTATCAAGATAACTCAACCTTTCCCTAGGTGTTATTGTTACCATCATTTCTTTCCCTTCTCACAATAGATATAGTACTTTCCTAAGTAGAAACAGTCTTACCAGTTAAGGTTTGACATCAATGACATTACAACAATTGCTTCAATTCCATTTTCCAACAATCTCCCTCTTTGGCATTGATGGAAACTATTATACACTAAGTTTGCACCCTTGTCTCAAGCTCTCATGGTCTTGATAACCTAGTATAACATGGGAATCATCTCCAGGTTGTGGGACGTATGCTAACTAAGATGAGACCTCTAGGTTCTAGACTGGTTCCTCTTGGATAATCACCCTAATTTTCTTCTAGACATGAAAAGTAAAACTTTTGAGGGAAAGGGATAGAAGGAAGGCTTGAAAAGGAAAGACTTGAAAGCAAACTACCTACTAGGTGATACACCAAAATTAAGGTTTGGATCTCAGTATAGAGGATGAAAATAATGAACAACTCAGGTCTAGGAGATCACAACTCACTAAATAGGCTTGCATAAGTGTTTCATAGAAGGGTCTACAATAGAAAGAGGCTATTCACGTAAAAAGAGGATTTCACAAAACAATAGCATTTACTAAGGATTTAGACACAATTTATGACCTGCAAACAAACATTCACTTCTACAACTCAGCATAGGAATGAGACAAGATTGTTAGGGGGTTGAAATATACCTACAAAAGCATTCACATCCAATCATCCACAATAACACACAATAGTTGCAGAAAGAGAGAGGGATCAGGAACCCTAAGATATCACTGAAACATCATATACTTCAATTCACTAAGAGACAATCAGAACAAGGAAGTACAGGGACATGAAGAATTGTCACAAAATACCTCTACAATATTTCAACTATCAATGAAAGATTTACAACTGTATAAGCCAGAGGGTAGGAATAATACCATAGATGACCCTTAAGAAACATGAAATTCTTTTACAATTGTCCAACTCTGAGCTCAAAAGCTCCAAAAAATACAATATATACCTCTCCCCTAAAACAAGCGGGAGAAAAACCTAACTAGGGTCATAGATTTACAATAGAATAACAAACCCTAAATCAATCAAGTCTAATCATAAATGTTATCTCTGCAAATATCTCAACCGATCAAATATTCATCTTTGCATGCCTATCCCTATACTACATCAACCTGCAGACAAGCAACCTGGATTCATCCACTTTCCTGCACAAAGTCTTTCCATGAATGCATAACTGGTACCTTTCTGAGACAAGAAATGACCCATGACGACCACCTAGACCTTCTCATCATCCTCCTTTAACTGCGAATGTCCTGGAGACATAAATTCTCTGAACTACCTCACCGCTCGTGGCCTGCAAATCAAATACTGGCAAAAACCCCTCTTAGAACTTTTTGAATTTGAAATTTAACAGCTAGCCGGTCATTTTAAAACATGACCATCGATGAGAAACCCTTCCCGATAGATGAACAGCTATGATACACTGAGAAAACAACTCTAAAACCCTTCTGACAAGTCAAAACCACCATGGAAGTCAGCGGCTAATGAGAAACAAGAAAATTGACATGTCAGCATATTTGGACCCACCTCGAGCCTTTCTTCCTTTAAGTCATTCAGCAACCATGCGACTGAAAACTTGTCTCATTTGCAAAATCCTTTCAAGCTTGGGCCCATTTATGCCACTTGGCATTCTTTTATTTGCTCTGGCCGCTCCATCACCAAACACCTCAACAACCTTTCTGACAATGGACCCACTGCAAATAGATTCCAATCTAACAGTAGGTGCATGATCTCATAGCCTCCAAATATTCCTTCAAATCATGTGCCAACCATTGATCTATTTAAGCTGGAACCCCTTCTGACAAATGGACCCACCTGGAAATCTTCATCGGCACTTGGTAACCAATTATATTCAAGCACATCAACACACCTGGCAACACGGTCCCACAGATTTTCCCTTTACTTTGACCAATCAAAAGATGACATGTCACCTTGACCTAGCATTGGACCCACCTAACAAAGCTGAACATTTGGCAAATCGAACGGTAGGTGCAAGATCGCATGTGTCAAAAAAGGGCTATGTGAAGATATGCCAGCCATTGATTTGCGTCCTACTGACATCCTTGCAAACACTCTGACACAGCCCCACTGACATAATCTAGCTGTGCACCTAGTGACCAATTGGATGTGAGCATATCAGAAAGAAAGGACCCACCAAACGAAGCTCTAACAACAAATCAAGATCGATGGTCAGCGCATAATCTCATGTGTCAAAAAAATTGTATGAGATCATGCCCCAATCATTGGATTAAAAGCTACATAGTCCTCTGGGCCCGCTCTGATGAACTTCCAAATCATCACCAACCGACCAATGAAAAACTTCCACATAGGATGACATGGCATCGAACCCACTAAAACACTATAGTGCTTCATTGAAAGGGAATCAATGGTCAACACATGATCTGATGCTCTGACACAAACCTTTTAGATCATCAGACAGCCGTTAGATCTTTTAACCGGGACCCCACAAGCCAAGACTGCCAAACATTTAAGTGACTAGGTGACTAAAGGAAGAATAGACCGCCCGCTGAATCGCTAACCATTGAGGACTTAACTGTGAAACACTGGGGGATTATGCAAACAAGGCATTCACTGAATCACTGAAAGGAAAAGGTAATCGTTGGCTGACTTAGAGAACTAGCGACCAGCCAATGAGAAATTAGCACACATGGGTATTTGAAACTTAAGTGGCTAATAAAGTAATAAGGAATTCGAATGAAGGCTTAGGGTTTGCAGGGTTTTTTGGCACAATGGCTACATTTTCAAATATTTGACCTGTAGACCAGGGACCTTTAGAAATTTACAGAGGCCAGTGAATAGGGTAGAACACCATGAAATTTTTAGGGATGTCTGACAGGGGTAAAAATAGAGATTTTGGAATAGGTTTTAGCCAAATTTGCATGCACATGGAAATTGGGGTAACATTTTGGCAATTTCTACTAGATGTCAGCCTGCTAGACATGGGAAACCAGTGGCCTTAACATAATTCATTGGGCATGGAGTCATTCTGAGCACAAAACTTAACAGAGGGACAAAACTAAAATAGAAGGGAAAACTTGTGCAAGAGCACTTCTTGAAAAGCAGGAAACTAAACTAGAAAGGAGGAAAAGAAAGCAAAAAACACATATTTACAAGAATTTACAGAGAGGGATTAACCTCAAAACAAGGCTTCAAGTGGAATCCATTGACTAAGATTGGCAAGGCAACTCCTTCAAGAGTTGATAGTTGAAAAGCATTAGACCCCTTGCACTCTATTATGACAAATGGTCCACCCCAAAATGAGTCAAATTTTGTATGTCTGCCAGGCCTTGATTTCAACTCATCCCATTTGAGGACTACATCAACAACTTTGAAATTCCTGACCTTGGCTCTTTTATCAAAGTTTTTCTTTGTTTGGATCTGATGGAATTCCATATCTTTCATGGATTTGTCTCTAATTTCCTCTAACTCCATCAACTGAGCATGTCTGATCTGCAAGGGATCTCCTTCTTCAAATAGAGCATATTGAGTAGCCAAGTCCAGAGCTGGTAATTCAACTAAGATAGACAAATTATCCTCCTTACCATACACTAGCATATAAGGAGAATTCCCAATGACCTTCTTTGGGGTAATTCTATCTAACCATAATGCAGACTTGAGTTTAGCATGCCAGTCCCTCTGATTGTCTTGCAGAGTCTTCTTGATTATCCTAATCAAGTTCTTGTTCATTGATTCAGCTAAGCCATTGCCCTGAGGGTAATAATTTGAACTGGTATTCAAATAAATGTCATTCTTGACTGCCCACTCTGAGACCTTGAGGCCTGTGAATGCTAATGCATTATCTAAAATTATTGAATCTGGAATGCCAAATCTATGAATTATATCATCATAAAAACCTAAGACAACACTCTCATTTGAATCCTTTAAAGAAATTTCTTTTCTCCATCTGGTGAAGTAATCTATTGTGGTGATTATCCATTTATGGCTTGCACTAGATGGAGGATTGATCATGCCAATAAAATCTATACCCCACTTCATGAAAGGTTGCTCTATTCTGACTGGCTGTAAGGGCAAGGCTGCAAGCCTTTCTTTTCCTGCAAACATGGCACACTTGATGCATTTTCTCACATACTCATGACTATCCTTAAAGATAGATGGCCAATAGTATCCAGCCCTCATGATTTTAAAAGTAGTAGTCCTAGGAGAGAAATGACCTCCAGAAGGTCCATCATGAAACTCAAATAGGGTGTTTGCTACCTTTTCTGAATCTATGCATCACAAAAGGACACCATTGTGATCCTTTCTAAAAAGAACTTCATTTATCAACACAAAAGGAATAGATTGCAATCTATAATACCTCTTTTTTGCTGAATCTAGGGCTGTAGGACATTGTCCTGTCTTCAAATAATTGATCATATTAGGAAACCAACTTGTTGCCTTGGCTTGTTCTTCTGTAGAATGCACCACCAGAGATGCATCTATTTGCTCTGATTTCTTTGAACTTTCATCCTCTTCCAAATGCTCACAAAGACCTCTTCCTCTAACCAGCTTGGTGGTTTGGATATCTATGTCATATTCCATCACCTTGGTGATCCAACCAGCTCTTTTCTCATTTAGGTCTTTGGAAAGCAAAAATTCTTTGACACTTGGATGAGTAACTTTCAAGTGTACCTTGCTATGGGTCAATAGATATCTAAACTTCTTAAGGCTCTTTACTACAGCAAGTACATGTTTCTCTACAAAAGAGTATCTATGTTCATATTCCTCTAAACCTTTGCTAAAAAAAGCAATAGGCTGCTCCAATCCATCTAAATTTTCTTGGGTCAACATTGCAAATATAGCATCATGACCCCCATAAGAATAAAGGATAAAATCCTTATTGAAATTTGGGTTTAAGAGGGCGGGAGCTTCTATTAAGGCCTCCTTGATGGCTTGGAAATTAACTCTCCCTTCTTTGGTCCAACTAAAAGCTAAACTCTTCTTTAACATGGCTGTCAAAGGCTTTAGTAAATCTGCAATGTTAGGCAAGAACCTCCTAACAAAATTAATCTTTCCTATGAAAGATTGGAGACTTTTCTTATGATGTGGTAGGGGTAGCTCTAAGATGGCTGCAATTCTCTCAAGGTCCACTGTAATTCCTTCTTTGGATACTACATATCCCAACAATTTTCCTTCATGAACTGCAAACACACACTTCTTGGGATTAAGAGATATCCCAAATTCTCTACACCTTTCAAAGATCTTCCTCAAATGTTTGATATGGTCTGCTACATGTTTTGAATAGATAGTTATGTCATCTAGATAGACCAGCACAAACTTATATATGAGGCTTTTAAAGGCCATATCCATTGCATTTTGAAATTTAGCACCTACATTTGACAAACGAAAGGGCATCTTTTGATAAGCCATGGTTCCCCACTTGGTTGTAAATGTAGTCTTATATTGATCCTCTTCATTAACTAGGATCTGATTGTATCTTGAATAGCCATCCAATAATGAAAATCTCTCAGATCCAGAGACACATCATAAAATTTGTTGCATGGAGGGCAGTGGATGGTGGTCTTTTAGAGAGGCCCTGTTAAGATCCCTAAAGTCAACACATAACCTCAATTCCCCATTCTTCTTCCTGATAGGAACAAGGTTGGAAACCCAACTAGTATTCTTGATGGGGAAGATGATACCACTTTCTATTAATTTAAGCACTTCTTTATGCATAAGTGGCTCAAGCTTGGGATTAATAGACCTTTTCTTTTGCCTTACTGGTTTGGCATTTGGTTCTAATTCAATAGTGTGTTGGGCAAGGGAAGGATCAAAACCCTTGAGGTCTTCATATTGCCATGCAAAAACATCACTGAATTCCTTAAATAACTGAGTGTAAGCTTGCTTCTCCAATTCAGTGTTCACTTTTCCAAATTGTAAGCTCTTACCTTGTCCCAACTCTAGTTCAACACAATGTTCCTATTGGACTACTAGGCCAGCTTTGTTCTTCTTAATTTCATCATCTTTGTTGAAGATAATCTTTAATGTAACAAGACCTCTAGGCATCTTATTAGACATAAGTTGTATCACTTGATCACTATAATTTTGTGATAGCCTATCTTGATTATACTCTGAAAAAGAAGCTTCTTCAAACAATAATTGCAGAATTTGTTCATCATTGTCAAACACTTGCCAATTGACATCATTGTCAGGAATAGAGTGTTTGACAATCACTTTGATATGTTGTTGATCCATTTCTTTTGCAATGCTATTTGGAATATCGTACTGAGATCCAACAACAGCTAACCTATCTGCATTTTGATTTAGTCTCCTAGGGATAGCAACAATATTGAAAGCACAAAAATCTTCAATTGCATCCCAAACTCTATGTTTGTATGTTCTCAAGGTGTCATTCTTGGTTTCACTTATCCCTCTTACTTGGCTAACAACCAACTCACTGTCACCATAAACTTTTAAGGCCTTAAGCCCTCTTTTTCTAGCCCACTCTAGTCCATTGACTAGACTTTCATACTCTGCAGTGTTGCTAGTGTAGGAGAAACTGAATCTAAAGGCAATATAATACCTTTCTCATTTTGGGGACACTAGCATAGCACAACCACTAGAACCAATGCCTACATCTAGCTCCATCAAAAAATAGTTCCCAAACCTGATTGCTCTGATCCTCTAAATCAGTGTCTCCTTTGAGAAGGCTTGGCTCTATGGATCAACTTTCTTGTATCAAATAACTTCCCAAACCAAAATCCCAGATAAGATTTTCTTGGGCCTCTAAAGCTCTTTCATCTAGAATAATATCAAGGATACTTTCTATCTTTGTGTCTGCTTCACTAGTGGTTTGGAAGTCATTGTTATCAAATATAGGTCAATTTACATTGATGGTATTGGACACATATGGTTCTATATGGTGTGCTGCCAATGGTTCTGATTTAATGGTGACCTTGGTCCCATACCTTGTATGAAATAGCATGTAAGACCAATCAGAAGATAAGTAACCTCCTATCTTGGTTGTAAACTCCCTTGAAAGACATATAGCAAATAATGCAGGGAGATCTATGATATATATATCAAGAAGGATTGAAAAATTAGGACTAGCATGTAGGATTAGACTGGTATCCTTAGCCACACCTATAGTATTGACTAAGGATCCATCAAGTTGTGTAACCTTCTTTTGGAAGGGCTCATATTTCAGTCCTAATTGGTCAGCCACTTTCTTGGGCATTACAGTGCTAGTAGCTTCACTATCTTTAATGATTAAAGATACATAAAAGGGAGGTGGCTTTGAATTCCTACCTTGTGTGGCATTGCCTTTGGAGTTGCTACTTGGGGCCTCCTTTTCTTGATCAGTTTTAACCAACACTGGCTTTGTAGCTTCTTTTGTAGGTTGAGGAGTTGCTACCTCTGTTATGGCCTTCTTCAAGATCTCGGGCTGTCCTAGAAGAGCCAAAGAGTCCCACATAGACATGGTGACATTCACCTTCTTCATTTTGTCAATAATATTGAAAGGTGTCACTGTGTGTACTCTCTGTTTTGCCTTTACTATGATGGGCTCCGCTTCCTTCAGAGTTTGGCTCCCCTTACTTGTGATGATAGGAGCCTCCTTAGGTGTGATGGGAGTAGCTTGCTATAGTGGCTCTACAGATGTAGTGGCTTTGGCGTTAGAATCTTCTCTTTCCAAGTCTTGGGCTCTTCTTTTTGCTCTTGTATAAGCAACAAAAGCAACTTCATCATTGACTCCATTGAAGTCTGGTTGCTCCCAATTAAAGAGAGTAGTCTCATGCTCTTGTGATTCTTGTTGAGGCACTGACCCACTAGATGAAGCCTCTGATTGAGCTTGTGAGGCATTTTGAACCATTGGAGCTTGGCTCATCCATCCATTTGAACATGTAGCCTAATTATGAGGCTGATTACAAGGGAAACACCATTCATTATCCATAGCCATATTATTTTTACTAGGAACCATATCCCTCATTGGATTTGCAAAATTTAGAGGTGCAGGGTTGTATGGTTGGAATGGTCTCTAATTAAAACTTTGTCTTTGTCCTTGATACCCTTCTTGGTATGGTGGCCTATTTTGTTGATAAGGCTGTCCCTGATTTTGATATTGTTGATTGGGACCTTGGCCTTGTGGCTGAAATGGTGGTCTAATTCCTTGACCTTGCTTCTTTAGATTTGTGACCTCTCTAGTCAAGGTTTGCAACAAGTTTGTCATTTCTTGCTAACTTCTTTGTTGGCTATTCTTTATCTCTTGTAGCTCTTGAGAGAAACTTGTTCTTAGCTCCTGACCACTAGTACTAGCCTGAGGTGCTAATATGGTGGGAATAAGGGTAAATGGGGGTGCTTGTGCAGGTGCAATGTGTTGAAGGCTAGGAAAAATGGGCATTGGAGGCCTTCTAGCAATCATGTTTGCTTGGATCAAACAATTTTTAGCCCTGACAGCTATGTCAAAAGCTTGGGGTAAAGAAGTACCACCCATGGATTGGATCATGACAAAAATTTGACCATTCAAGCTTTGCAAGTAGTAAAGGAAAGCATGGTCAGCTAATGGTCTTACTGAGACTATAATTCTATTCTGTGTTTTGAGGAGTCTACTATTGTAATCTGTCATTTGTTCTTGGGGGTCTCTCTTAATGGTTGTTAACTACTCAACTAGAGACAAGTTATCTGATTTATCCTCAAAATGCTTACTTAATGCATCTCCTAACTCATCCAATGAAGTAATAGAACCAACAGTTAGAGTTCTAAACCATTCATGAGCCTTACCTTTTAGAGAGGCTGCTAATAATTTGGGGGTCACATCCTCTTGAGTTATGTTGTGTATGTTGCAGATGGTGGTCACATCTCTTATGTGCTCAAAAGTAGTTGTCTGCCCTTCACCAATGAAATCAGGTGTACTCTTAAGTGCCACCAAGGGCACATCATGATGTTGAACAAAGGCTAATGGACTCCCTTGGTTGAAAGGTGCAAAGGCAAACTACCTAGCCATTGTAGGATTTGGAATCTGAAGGTTAACAACTATATGAGCTATATTTGCTACTGGATTTGAATCCTCTTCTAGATCTCTAGTTAGAGATCTACCTCTTCTTCTGGAATGAAAAGGAAAAGGTCTCCTTTCTAAGGTATCAGGAGGTGTAGACTAAACTCTCCTTGCAAGGGATGTTCTTTGAGTTGACCTGCCTTTGTAGCTTCTCTTTGAGGGCAACTCTAAAAATTTAGTGGTCTTTGAGCTTCTAGTCTCAATCTTTCTCATAAACCTTGAACAAGCTTGGCCTAAATCTTTGAAACCAGTGGAGTCACTAGATATACTTGATAGAACACCTCTAAAAGCTTGTATTATGTAATCTGCTTATCAGAGATAACATAACTTTAACATGAATCTGATTCTTTTATCATCCCACTGGGCGTACCAGAATTGTTATACACTGGCACCAATGTGGGGTATCCTTGAGCTTGAGTCTGTACTAATAGTCCTTATGTATTGAACTTCCTTAATCCTTTTGTAGATGAACCAATAGGAACACCTTTGAACATTAATCTAATCTTTTACTATCCCACCAGGCATGCCAGAATTGTTATACACTGGCACCAAGGTGGGGTATCCTTGAGCTTGAGTTTGTATTGATAGTCCTTGCCTATTGAACTTCCTTAATCCTTTTGCATATGAACCAATAGGAACACCTTTGAACATTAATCTGATCTTTTACTATCCCACCAGGCGTTCCAGAATTGTTATACACTAAATTTACACCCCTGTCTCAAGCTCTCGTGGTCTTGATAACCTATTATAACATTGGAATCATCTCCAAGTTGTGGGACCTATGCTAACTAAGATGAGACCTTCGGGTTCTAGACTGGTTCCTCTTGGATAATCACCCCAATTTTCTTCTAGACATGAAAAGTAAAACTTTCGAGGGAAAGGGATAGAAGGAAGGCTTGAAAAGGAAAGACTTGAAAGCAAACTACCTACTGGGTGATACACAAAAATTAGGGTTTGGATCTCAGTATAGAGGATGAAAATAATGAACAACTCAGGTCTAGGAGATCACAACTCACTAAATAGGCTTGCATAAGTGTTTCATCGAAGGGTCTGCAACAGAAAGAGGCTATTCAGGGAAAAAGAGGATTTCACAAAACAATAGCATTTACTAAGGATTTAGACACAATTTATGACCTGCAAACAAACATTCACTTCTACAACTCAGCATAGGAATGAGACAAGATTGTTAGGGGTTGAAATATACCCACAAAAGAATTCACATCCAATCATCCACAATAACACACAATAGTTGTAGAAAGAGAGAGGGATCAAGAACCCTAAGATATCACTAAAACATCATATACTTCAATTCACTAAGAGACAATCAGAACAAGGAAGTATAGGGACATGAAGAATTGTCACAAAATACCTCTACAATATTTCAATTATCAATGAAAGATTTACAACTATATAAGCCAGAGGGTAGGAATAATACCATAGATGACCCTTAAGAAACATGAAATTCTTTTGCAATTGTCCAACTCTGAGCTCAAAAGCTCCAAAAAATACAATATATACCTCTCCCCTAAAACAAGCAAGAGAAAAACCTAACTAGGGTCACAGATTTACAATAGAATAACAAACCCTAAATCAATCAAGTCTGATCATAAATGTTATCTCTATAAATATCTCAACCAATCAGATATTCATCTTTGCGTGCCTATCCCTGTACTACATCAACCTGCAGACAAGCAACCTGGATTCATCCACTTTCCTCCACAAAGTCTTGTCATGAATACATAACTAGTACCTTTCTGAGACAAGAAATGACCCATGACAGCTGCCCAAACCTTCTCATCATCCTCCTTTAACTACAAATGTCCTAGAGACATAAATTCTCTAAACTACCACATCGCTCGCGGCCTGCAAATCAAATACTGGCAAAAAACCATCTTAGAACTTTTTGAATTTTAAATTTAACGGCTAGCTGATCATTTTAAAATGTGACTATCGATGAGAAACCCTTCCCAGTAGATGAACAGCTGCGATACGCTGAGAAAACAACTTTAAAACCCTTCTGACAAGTCAAAACCACCATGGAAGTCAGTGACCAATGAGAAATGAGAAAATCGACATGTCAACATATTTGGACCTATGTTCTATAATTGTGTCACACTTCTATGAATCATTCCATTCAAGAACACTCAAGAATGAGGTCTCAAAAATCGATCCATAGCTCCCTAGGCATGGAGTGCAAGAGTTTTAAGAATGCTCTCAACTAGAGCTATTTAGCCTATAACCTTGCTAGTAAACCATGCAATGGGAGATTCAATGAAGACAAGGGCAAGAATGCCAATATCCTCAATAATCAAGAATGAAAATACAATGCAATACTATGCTAGAAATGGAAATGCAACCTAAGCTATGAAAATGAAAGATGCAAGTATTACAAAGCGTCCTATTTAAGCTAGATGAATTAATCTAAAGCATAAAGGAAACTAAGCTAAGTATGAAGCTATGAATGCCATGACAATGCAAGAAATGAAACTATCATACCATGTAGATGCAAAAAGCCAAGAATGCTCCAAATCTCCAAAAGCTCCAAAGTGACCTAGAAAACCTGTAGCATAACATTAGCATAAAAGAGATAGATCTCGAATGAAGAAGAGAGCTCTCCTTTTATAGGAAATGAGAAGGAATGGACCATGGAGATTAAGAGGCAAAAGATCTAATCAATGGTGGAGCTTGAAAGAGGAGAAATCCATGTGCACAAGTATCCTCCAATGAGAAAATAAGAGTTGACTTTTGTGTTCATATGAGACAAAAAGTGTTTTTCTCCTTTTTATAAAATAAGAATAATGTTTTATTTGTGCAACTTCGGATAAGAGGAAAAGTGGGGGCTTTTTATTTATTAAAAGGGGAGGAAATATTCCTTTTAAATAAATAAAGACTTAGGATAAAATGGTTAGCCCATAGAAAATAATCGAATAAATGATAAAACTAGGATTTGATCAAGAATAAGCAATTGATGATTTTAACAAAAATGCTAGCAAGGGGCTAATAGTCTAGATGACCATTTTTAGGTGATTACATTTGCCCCTCTTTGACTAATGTGCGATCGATCTAGGAACACATTACATCAAAGAATAGATCAGCCAAGAAGGCAAGAGATAGCCAAGAAGGCAAGTAGATAGCGATTTGACTCCAAAGAATGAAGTGCAGAGAGATAACAAATCCTGCATGGTCAGCCTAGTAGCGACAGTACTGAACAATTAGGAAAGAGATAGCCAATAAGATATGATGTGTCTGCCCCCTCAGGATTGAAAGTGAAATCCAGGTAGAGGGAAAGCATAAGCAAGAGAGACATGATCAAATCACTAGAAATCATAATCAAAGAAAAAGAACATAATAACCATCAAGTAGTGAAGATATGCCCCACACATGGGACACGGGGCATGAATCTATCAGTCCCTTAACCTATAAACACCACGGAGGGGGATTTGAATCTTGGGATTTGAAAGTGAATGAAAGATTGGAAGTTTGAAAGAGATGGGGATGAAGAGGTGAAGAATGCCCCAGTGAAGATCGAAGGATCAGGCCTCAAAAGGTCAGCCAACTACACGAAAGAAGAAGAAAGGTGAATGTGGATTTTAGTTTCAATCCCGAAATGAAGAGAAAATGATGGGATATGAAAGACAAGAAGTCAAAGGTGAGCGCAGTTTGATTAACAAGTCCGTGAAAGAGAAAGGAGAGCTCTCTCCATATGTAAGATGCAAAACTAAACTAACATGAACCTAACAATGCAAACTACATGGAAAGTGGTTGACTTGCAAGGTTACAATGCTAATAGACATCTAATATTCATCATTGAGCATTATTGGTAGTGTCGCAAGATCATACAATACACACTAGCATAACTATGTGGATCTGGATTTGATCTATATAAGATAGAAAAATGTGGAAATCCCACCTAGGCATCAAAGACATGTAGGTCAAGATGACTAGTGCAGTGAGATTACCTAAGTTTGATATAGCAAGATTATGCTCGCATCGAGACACAAGAAAGTCAAGATGACTATAAGCATGCACTTGTGAAACAGTCAAGGATAATACCATGTAGATCTCAATGTGAAGTGGAACAAGCATAAATGCTAATGACAAGTAGGACCAACAAAATATATCCACAAGCAGAAAAAGCAATAAAACATGTCCTCATTCCCTCAGTCTTCTAGCTATGCATCATCAAAAATGATCATAGGGGGAGAACACTCAGCAAAGAAATCATCATAGACAACACACAAAGAAATAAAGTCAAACAAATCTCAGCAAGTCAAGTGCGTGTGTGGAGGTCATAGAGTCAAACTGTGAGTATCGCATCTGCTAGTGAGAAATACTGCATCATCTAGACTACAGGTAGGATATCTGATAAGTGTGGAGAAACACTCGATGATAGGGTAGTGTTGAAAAACACAGTTGGGGTGGTGTTGAAAAACACCATTTGTGAGGTGCCTAAGAAATCCAGATGCACAAAGAGACCCAAGATAAGTTGAAAACAACGTATGCCCTCTAGACTAAGACAAGAGTCAATTCCAGGCTAGGAGAGGCAAAGCGAGAAGTGGATCAAATGAGCGCCATGCAAGATTGATAGACATAGGTGCAAGGGTCTCAAGCAGTGCCCGTTTCCAAGTTTTCACCACTTGATAGATTTTTTCAGGACTTTTTTTTAATTTTTTTGTATTTTTGCTACCAAGGCACCTGTTTCCAGGTTTTCACCAAGGCACTTTTTCTATTTTTTTGAATTTTTTGCATTTTTTATTTTTTTTTGTGAGACATCAAAGCGCCTATTGCTAGGTTTTCACTAGGATGCTCTTTTTTTTGTAGTACTTTTTATGCTTTTTAGGATTTTTTTAGCATCATATATGAATTTTTTTTTTAAGTTTTTTTAGGATCATAAAGTATGTACAAAGAATGCCCTAAATAGAAACAGGCATCAAGAATCTGCTTCCTCAGATGTTGAGAACTGATAGGCCCTAGGCCCAAATGCTGAACCTGTGATAATAGGAGGTCTCAACCAGTTCGACCAATAATAACTAGCCCTAAACAATGTCTGAGCTAGTGGAGGATCATTAGAATGTGATCCACATATGCCATCATGGATTTCAGCTAGCACTTTTTCTGACTCCTCTATTTCTAGACACTTAAGGAGAGTTTTGTCTAGACCCTTCCTATACAAGTCACCAGAGACAAAGGCAAAGTGTAAGGGATGGCAGAAAGAATGGCGTGGTGGATTGTCAGGAAGAATATGAGGTGGAAGACATGAAAAGATGGTAGGATTGTAAGATTTGTGAGCAAGATAGCGTAATTCATCCATTAGGAACTTGAAGTGAAATTTATGCTTTTTCATTTGTAAGATGGATGTTGAAGTAACCAAGGCATTAGCAACTTTGTTCTCAGCTCTAGGAGTGGGCTGAAGTGTAATAGATATGAGATCATGCTTGAAGAATTTCACCATTTCTTTGTAGAGAATCAGCTTGTCATCTTTTATTTGACAATCATTATTTTTGAGTAGATTTTTATTTTTACTTTTCTTAGGTTCAGATACCACCACAATGTGGTTTTCACCATCTGACCATTACTCTTTTCTTTTGACTTGATGACTGTGATGCTTGATTGTTGATTCAATCTTTTTTGTTGCTAGTTCGCTGGTGGAAGAAGTAATAGGTGTTGATGCAAGATGAAATGAGGTGGCTGGTTCAATAACATTTATGTGAGGGGTGTCATCTCTAGTGACAAGAGAAGTTGAGCCTATAGGGTAAGCTCCAAAAGTAGCTAGATCTAGATTTGTCATAGAAGGACCAATGTAGTCAACTAAGGCAATACAAGGAACAAACTCATCAAACCCTACATGAGACTCATCAACTACGTCTAGTGGGTTACGAGAGGTATGAACTATATCAACATCCATATATGTCATGGAAGAATCTTCTGGAAGAGGCTTAAGATGTTGAGAAGTAGAGATACTCATGTCATTATGTGATAGATCACCTCTTTGTAGTAGTCGTGCAATGTTGTGATGTTGTCTATCATAGTGCAATGATTCTTTAGGCACATAGGTTCTAGACATAGAGGCCTCAACCATATCATCAGTAGATATACATTCTTCTCCCCAAAGAAGTGAAGTAGAAGGAAGATCATCTCCCATGTGAGCCATAGTGTGTAGTGGTGACTCATCTGTATCTATGTCTGAATTACTGAGCATGGGAGTATTTTTGGAATGATCAAGGAGGGAATTTTCCATACTACCCTCATCTTCTCTATAGATCCACTCTTGGACAGCTTGTTCTTCTCTTTTTGCTTCTAAAGGAATGGATGAAGGAACAAAAGTATCAAAGATCATCATAGCAGAAGAAAAAGGCTTCATCTTATCAAAAGGTTTCCCATATGACCTAGGAGAAACAAGTATAGACACAAAGGAATCTAGCATATATTCACCCATACCAAGGCTCATCATTTTAAGTGTTTTCTCAGCAGCAACTAGAAACGTACTAGCATCAAAAAAAGGTTCATTGTGAGGAACAAATTTTTCAGCAATAGCAAGAGCATTAATAGCAATAGTATGGTCTCCAGGAATCACAACTTCAGTGCCATTGTATGGAAATTTGACAAACTGATGATAAGTGGAAGGAATAGCCTACATGTCATGGATCCAAGGATGACCCAAAAGAATGTTATATGCAAGTGGGATGTCCAATACTTGGAAGTTAATATATTTCGTGACAGGGCCCACTCGGACAGGCAACGTGACAAGACCTTTGGAAGATCTTTCCACTTCATCGTAAGCTTTTATAGTAATCTTCTTCTTAGAATCCACAGTGAATTCTAACAAACCCAACTGTTGTATGACATTGAAAGAAATAATATTTAACCCTGCACCATTGTCTATCAGGACTCGGCAGACATGGGTGTGGTAGACTAGAACTTCGATGTGTAAAGCTAGATTATGTGGGTGAGTAATAGATATGTCATCTTCTACAGAAAAGGAGAGAGATAATGGAGATGAAATGTGGTTGACCATAGCCTGGAATCGATCAGGATCAATGTCGTTGGGAACACATGTTGTACATAGAGCCTCATAAAAAATCTCTCTATGCGAAGGGGATAATCAAAGAAAATCAAGGATAGATATCTGTGCTGGTGTCTTTTGCAAATGTTGGACAAGATCATAGCTAGGGGTGGCTGAAGGAGCCACTTGTTTGGAAGGCAAAGCTTGCTTGGGATCTTGCGTAGTTTTAAGGACAATCTTGGCTTGCCCCCTAGTAACAACATTCAGTGTCTCACTTCGGGAAGATGAACTACCACATGTTTGCAAGACCAACTTTGGCTTACCATGATTGGCTTTATTATCATCTTGAGACCTCATCATTAGAACATTCTCAATGGGCTCTACCATGTTGATCACAAGTGTATTATAAGTATATGTATAATTGATCTTAGCATCATGATTCTTCTTATGTGCTTGAGAGGTTTCCCCCTTATCATGCTTAGGTAGAGGATCTTTGAAAGCTATGTGATCAGAATTTTTAGTTAAGCCATTAGTGGAGACTATGTTGTTATCAATGAGGTCTTGAATATCATCCCTAAGCTTAAAATAATTATCTGTCGGATGTCCCTTATTTTTGTGATAATGGCAGTAATGATCCTCTCTCCACCAATCAGGCTTATTTATCGGATCCTAGTTACCAGGTTTATCAGGAAGCATAAGATATCCATTGTCAACCAAAGTCTTAAGGATCACATCATAAGGTTATGCCAACTTGGTATAGACTCGCTTTCAAAATGAATTCTTAGGTTTATCTATATATTGAGGTTTAGGAGCACTATGAGCATTGACAGCTTCTTGTTGTTTTGCTGCATAGATAGTATTGGAGAGATTGAAAGCAGGCTCTTTAGCTTTAGGAGCATCAACAACCCCATCAGTAACAACATACTTGTTCTTATTCCAAGGTTTTTTCTTGTCTTTTCCATTGCCTTTAGCATCTTTATTAATAACAATATCCCCTTTTCTTATAGCTACATCCTCAATTTGATATGCACTTTCAACCATGTCATGGAAGGAGGAGAATAGTTGCTTCCTTAGATCATAAAATAGCTCAGGCACAAGTGTGTTGATGAAAATGTCAATCTTTTCTCTTTCAGGTAGTTGACAAGGATACCTAGAATACAATGACCTCCAACATTGTAAGTAAGTTGCAAATGGCTCACCTTGATGTTGTCTTAGATTATCGAGATCTATCATGGTGACAGGTTGTTGGATGTTGTAAGAATAATGTTGGGTAAATCACTGAGCCAACTCATCAAAAGTCTTAAGAGGTGGTGTCAATTTCACAAACCATTCCAAAGCTTGGCCTCTTAAACTTCTAGGGAACAATCATAGAAGAAATGTGTCTTCATGAAGGAAGTCTATGCTAAGAGTGTAAAAGTGATGCACATGGTCATGGGGGTCCCCATTTCCATCATACTTGTCATATTTGGGAACCTCAATATCCCTAGGAAACAGGACCATGTATAGACTCCTATCAAAGGGAAGAGCACAAATTGATTCTACAAAAGAGACCTTTGGAGGCTCTCTGTCTATTGCCATTTGGGTAAGGCGTTGATTTGTCTGATGCAGTTCTTCCTGAAGGACAATTCAGTTGGTACTCTTTGTTGGACAATTTGTCTGACATCATAGCTGAGAGGAAGCTTGTATCCTCTAGAAGTCATATATTGGAAATAGTGGTCACCATTACGCTCTAAAAGCTTATGCATCATTCATTGGGAGACCACATCTTGTCCAAATCTCATAAGATCCTCACTAGAAATCTCATCATCAGCCTCTGCCTCATGTTGAGAGGGAGGAGGTCTAGGAGGTGAAGAAGGAATCTCAAAAGTCCATTTTGGAGGTGATCTTGGTGGCGTGTTGTTGCCATTGTTGCCATTTGAAAAGAGGTCTATGCTCATAGTTACTAGTCTCGGGTTTCTCATAAGACATTCCTCCATAAGCCATGCGCCTAGCAGCATCCATCCTTTGTTGATTGTGTTCTTTGTCTAAGCATGCTTGGTTATCCTTATGCTCAAAGTGTTCTTGCAAGTGTCAAAATTTTTCTTGTTCAGTCAAAGTGAGTGAGACACTGTCTGTGTTTTTGGGGGTTTTGAATGCGAAAAAGAGGAAACCTCCTTTGTACCACGGGGTAGCCTTAGAATCCTCAGATTGGTTAGAACTAGAACTGTTGTTGCTAATGGGTGCTCGTGAGCATCTAGTTGGAGAAGGTAACTATGTATAATTGAATGGAGGATGACTCTCCTTCTCAAATTGAGACCAAGTTGTAATCGGCATGAAAAGAGATGTTGGTTGACTAATAGAATGAGATAAAGTTTCTCAGATTTGAGATAAGAAAAGCTAATAAAGATCACTTGTCAAATTAGAACAATAGAGAGATGGCTTGTCAAAAGTGCTCAAGCACTTACAACAATCAATTGACCAAAGCCAAGCAGCAAGCAAGAAGCTCAATAAGCAAGAAGCTAGAAAGGTAACCGTGATGCGACAAGTGATCAAGAGTAGCATTCATTAAGCTCAAATCCAATAGTTTTAGCTCATTTGTTTCACTCTAGAACAAGTCTAAGCATGCAGATAACAGACTAGCTTCAGGTAAGAACAGAAAAAGACACTCTACGACAGGTTAAACTGCAAGTTTAGTAGCTCTTGATTGCAACAGCAACAAGACAGTGAAAAGGTTTTGGGCAACACTTTCCAGGTAGATAAGGCGACAGTTTATAGCGAGGTGACACTTCGCCCTAAGCCAAGCGATAGTTTCCAGTAAGGTCGGGTGACACTTTCCAGGCAAGTGGGGTGACAGTTGTGCAGGGACGAACTATCACACGATATTTCTTAGAATAGGGTGCGACACTGTTCCAGGGTCATACGACTCTTTGACCAATGAACATAAAAATCTCAGTTTTGAAGTGTTTTGATCAAGTTCAAAGGTTGGATAGTGTAATTTCTTAGTTTGACAAGCAATAACAATAGATAAAAGAAAAGTTTGCAAACAGTATAGGATCAAAAATGTCATAAAACACTTGGAACAAGGGCAAAAGCAACCTTGCCAAGACAAGAACTTGTGATATCAAAATAGAAAATCTTATGAATGCTACCATTTTGTTTGAATGTTGAGAACGTTTACACTGGTATAGCACAATCGAAGATAATTCAAGTAATTACTACCTAGAAGGTCAAGGCTCATTACTTAGCAACTTGGCCCACAACTTGATGCTCCCTTGCCTCACACCAAGTGGTTTCCCACAAGAGATATTGGCATTGTCATGGAAGTGTCAAAAACACAACCAAAGGAACACATATGGTGAGTATCTTGGGGTGATCCGGGTAAGTCCGCTTGGATCAATCCTTGCACCAAGAAGCTAAGCGGCTAAAATAAGGTGGCTTCTATCTAATGGTTCATAGTAAGGGCTTCCATTCATAGCACCCCTCTTGCTCCTCATAAAGGACTAGGACCTTGCGGCCTCAAGAGTACCTTAAGCATTCTTGCTCAATGCTTTCCTCATGGTCACAATCCCACAAGTTACTCACATTAAGCAAAGATAAGTACTATGTCTACCAAAGTTTTGTGTCCTTGATAGCCTTGAGATTATAGTGGGTTGGAATAGCTCGGTATTAGCTTGTCCCCACTTGGGTCGTTCCTCTTGATTGCTCAAGAGCAGGCCCGCTAAAAGATTCTAAATCTAAACAAAGAGTAGATCAATTTTTGAGGTTCAAGGTTTTTGGTTCACCACAAGGGTGAAGAGCATACTCCCCTATCTCAAAAACTTCACCCAAACACACCAAGCAAAGATTTAGTTACCCCCTTGCTTTCAAAATCCCAAGATGGGTCAAGATTTTTGTTTCACCACAAGGGTGAAGAGCATACTCTCCTATCACCTCAAAATTCCTACAACAAGGTATTAAGTGCCTATGAAATAAAATAACTAGTATATGCCGCACTCAATAAAGAAAGTAATTAAACAAGGAGTTTATTTGGTTTGTATGCTTAGGGCAGCCCTACAAAAACCATTAGTAGCCCTCTTTGACATGTGTTTCTTTTGGCAAATTCCAAGCAATGAGAGCACCTACAAGCACAGCTTGTTAGCTCCACAATGGGTAGCACATCAAAAATTAGATAATCTGCAAGTAAAATAACTAATCAAATGGTAAAATCTGAGAATGAAACTAGCATGGTTGGATTAGGCTCCGAAAGACCTTTCCAATGATATATCACACTTAAACTTTTAATACCATTTGTGAATTTTTTTTTTTAAAATGGGTGCCCCACGGATTTGAAAATGCTGAAATTTTAAAAAAATTTCAAAAAGATAGTAGAGAACCTGAAACTTGCAAGATAACAAAAAAAGCTAAAAACAAACTCGCTACCAGGTATAGGTGACAACACAATCACTAGAAATGTCGTGCGACACTTTTCCGTATACGGGTGTGACACTTTATCTCTGGGCAACAGTTCACGCTATATGCAGGCGCCAGAACTCCTCACACAATGTGACACTTTTTATCAAAGGGGCCGACACTTTTAACTGGTAAAGTGTCATGCCGCTATACAAAGAACTATTGCACGACACTGGCAAAATGTCACACAACACTCTGAGACAAAAAAACTAGAAACCAAAAATTGACAAAAATTTTGACAGAAAATGCAGAATTAAAGGACAAAGCTAATCTACTCTGCCCCATGGTGGGTGCCAAAAATGTGTGCTATAATTATGTCACACTTCTATGAATCATTCCATTCAAGAACACTCAAGAATGAGATCTCAAAAATTGATCTATAGCTCCCTAGGCATGGAGTGCAAGGGTTTTAAGAATGCTCTCAGCTAGAGCTATTTAGCCTATAACCTTGCTAGTAAACCATGCAATGGGAGATTCAATGAAGACAAGGGCAAGAATGCCAATATGCTCAAGAATCAAGAATGAAAATGAAATGCAATGCTATGCTAGAAATGAAAATGCAAGCTAAGCTATGAAAATGAAAGATGCAAGTATTACAAAGCCTCCTAGTTAAGCTAGATGAATTAATCTAAAGCATAAAGGAAACTAAGCTAAGTATGAAGCTATGAATGCCATGACAATGCAAGAAATGAAACTATGATAGCATGTAGATTAAAAAGCCAAGAATGCTCTAAATCTCCAAAATCTCCAAAGTGACCTAGAAAACCTGCAACATAACATTAGCATAAAAGAGATAGATCTCGAATGAAGAAGAGAGCTCTCCTTTTATAGGAAATGAGAAGGAATGGACCATGGAGATTAAGAGGTAAAAGATATAATCAATGGTGGAGCTTGAAAGAGGAGCAATCCATATGCACAAGTATCCTCCAATGAGAAAATAAGAGTTGACTTTTGTGTCCATATGAGACAAAAAGTGTTTTTCCCCTTTTTATAAAATAAGAATAATGTTTTATTTATGCAACTTAGGATAAGAGGAAAAGTGATGGCTTTTTATTTATTAAAAGGGGAAGAAATATTCTTTTTAAATAAATAAAGACTTAGGATAAAATGGTTAGCCCATAGAAAATAATCGAATAAATGATAAAACTAGGATTTGATCAAGAATAAGCAATTGATGATTTTAGCAAAAATGCTAGCAAGGGGCTAATAGTCTAGATGATCATTTTTAGGTGATTACAAGACCCACCTCGACCCTTTCTTCCTTTAAGTCATTCGGTGACCATGTGACCGAAAACTTGTCTCATTCATGAAATCCTTTCAAGCTTGGGCCCATTTATGCCACTTGGCATTCTTTTATTTTCTCCGGCCGCTCCATCACCAAACACCTCAGCAACCTTTTTGACAATGGACCCATTGCAAACAGATTCTAATCTAACGGCAAGCGCATGATCTCATAGCCTCTGAATATTCTTTCAAATCATGTGCCAACCGTTGATCTATTTAAGTCAGAACCCCTTCTGACAAACAGACCCACCTGGAAATCTTCGTCAGCACCTAGCAACCAATTATCTTTGAGCACATCAGCATACCTGGCAACACGGTCCCACATATTTTCCCTTTACTTTGACCAATCAAAAGATGACATGTCACCTTGACCTGGCATTGGACCCACCTGACAAAGCTAAACATTTGGCATATCGAACAACAGGCGCAAGATCACATGTGTCAGAAAAGGGCTATGCGAAGATACACTAGCCGTTGATTTGCATCCTACTGACATCCCTGCAGACACTCTGACATGGCCCCACTGACATAATCTAACTGTGCACCCAGTGACCAATTAGATGTGAGCACGTCGGAAAGAAAGGACCCACCGAACGAAGCTCTGACAAAAAATCAAGATCGAAGGTCAGCGTATAATCTCATGTGTCAGAAAAACTCTATGAGATCATGCACCAATCATTGGATTAAAAGCTACATAGTCCTCTGGGCCCACTCTAACGAACTTCCAAATCATCACCAACTGACCAATGAAAAGCTTCCACATAGGACGATGTGGCATTGGACCCACTGACACTATAGCACTTCATTGAAAGGGAATCGACAGTTGGTGCATGATCTGATGCTCTGACACAAACCTTTCAGATCATCAGACAGCCATTAGATCTTTTAACCAGGACCCCACAACCTGAGACCACCAAACATTTAAGTGACTACGTGACTAAAGGAAGAATAGACCACCCGTTGAATCGCTAACTGTTGAGGACTTAACCGTGAAATACTAGGGGATTACGCAAAAAAGGCATTCGCTGAATTGCTAGAAGGAAAAGGTAACCGCCAGCTGACTTGGAGAACTAGTGACCAGCCAACGAGAAATTAGCGCACATGGGTATTTGAAACTTAAGTGGCCAATAAAGTAACAAGGAATTAGAACGAAGGCTTAGGGTTTGCAAGGTTTTTTGGCACAACAGCTACATTTTCAAATATTTGACCTGCAGACCAGGGACCTTTAGAAATTTGCAGAGGCCAAAGAACAGGGTAGAACACCATGAAATTTTCAGGGATGTCTAGCAGGGGTAAAAACAGAGATTTTGGAATAGGTTTTAGCCAAATTTGCATGCACATGGAAATTGGGGTAACAACAACACCATATGATATCACCTGAATAACACATGGATTACTAACCAATCCAAAAACTTATCTGTCCATCAGAGAAAATTTATAATATCCTTAGCTTCATTATGATTCAGAATCTATAAATCTCACTTCTATGACCGTCAGAAGTATATGGATCTTCCTCTATGCTGATCTTTCATTTCTGTTCATCATCCCTACTTTTTAGTTCATGTGTTATAATATCATTTCAGTTCAATCTCTCTCTTTGACAAAAATGCCAAAGCAATAACTAAAACTTACATCCAACAGATGTAGATATATCTGTGTAGCTTAGTGTTTCTCCCTCTGTCAACTTGCTTATGATTGATTTATTGTCTTTTCTTCTTCTTCACAGCTCTAGGACAGTCGTAAAGTGTGACAATCTTCTACATCAATTTGTCAATTATTCTGCTGTAGCATATTTGATGCAGTGCTCTTAGCTTGACTAGGCAGCCTCAGTTAGGGGAAGGACCCCTAATTGACTTCTCAAATACTCATGAGCTTCTTTAGGTAAAGCTTTGGTGAATATGTCTGCCAATTATTCTTTTGTATTCACATATTCCATTCGAACTTCCTTGTCTTGTACCAATTCTCTCAAATAGTGATACTTGATTGCTATATACTTGGTCTTAGTGTGCATCACTAGATTCTTAGAAATATTGATGGCACTTATGTTGTTACAAAAAATAACAACAGGTTCAGTGATTTCTTCTTTCATGCCTATCAACAATTGTTTTATCCATATTAAATTTGAAAAGTTTACTGCAGCAGCAACATACTCGTCTTCAGCAGTAGATTGGGAAATGCAATTTTGTTTCTTGCTTATCCAGGAGACTAATCTTTGTCCAAGAAAGAAAGCTCCACCACTAGTGCTCTTTCTGTCATCTACATTTCCTACCCAATTAGCATCAGTGTATACTCTAAGTTCAAATTTGTCATTCTTCTTGTAACATAACCCATAGTCAGTAGTTCCTTTCAAATATCTCATGATTCTTTTCACCGCCATCATGTGTGTTTTCTTAGGATTGGTAGAGAATCTTGCCACAATCCCAACAACTAGTGCGATATCTGGTCTACTATGTACAACATACTGCAATTTTCCAATCATGGATCTGTACAAAGTTTGGTTAACTTCTGCAGCATCATCATTCTTAGATAACTTTTGTCTAGTAACCATAGGAGTTCCCACTGGTCTAGCATCTTTAATTCTAAAAGTTTTCAGTATTTCATTAACATACTTAGACTATGTAATGAAAATTCCTTTCTTCATCTGATATACTTGTAAACCAACAAAGAATTTGATCTCACCAAACATACTCATTTCAAATTCAGTTTGCATTTCTTTTTAAAAAAATTTACACAATGCATCTTGTCCACCAAAAATAATGTCATCAACAAAAATTTTGGCCAATAGAATACCTTTTCCTTCTTCATCTTTCAAGTACATATTGCTTGTGTCATTTGTTCTTGAAAATCTAGTCTGCATCAAATAGTTATGCAACCTCTCATACCATGCTCTGAGAGCTTGTTTCAATCCATACAATGCTTTGTTTAGTTTACATACCATGTGTCTTCTGTTTGGATAAATAAAACCTTCTGGCTATTCTATGTAGACTTCTTCTTCTAGTACACCATTTAAAAAAGTAGACGTGACATCTATTTGATATACCTTGAAATCCTTATAAGCAGCATATGCAAGCAGAGTTCTTACTCCTTCCAATCTAGCTACAGGGGCAAATGTCTCCCAATTATCTATTCCTTCTTCTTGTGCGTAGCCTTTGCATACCAGCCTAGCTTTGTTCCTAGTGATTTCACCTTTTTCATTCAATTTATTTCGAAACACCCACTTTGTTCCTATAACATTCTTATCTGCAGGTTTCGGCACCAGAGTCCAGGTTTCATTGTTCTCAATCTGGTCAATCTCTTCATTCATTGCTTGTATCCAGTCTTCATTTTCTAATGCCTCTTTAGTTTTCTTAGGTTCAAACACACATAGTAAGCATGTTGGATCCTTGGTTTTGCTTCTGGTCTGCATTCCAGTGTCTTTATTTCCAATTATCTGTTCAGGCTTGTGATGTCTTCTTACATATTTTGCCAAAATAGGTTCAGCATTTTTCTCCTCTATTTCATCAGGTTCCTTAACAAGATTGTCAGATTCAGCCTCTGAATGCTCAATAACCTCTTCCTGATACTCGGCAGCAATGTCTTGTAGCACGGCATGTTCTTGTTCTCTCTTGGCACTATTTTCCTGACACTTGGCATTGTTTGCCTGAGATTCGGCATCAGGTGCAAGTCTATTACCTGCCTCTTCTATTTCCTCAATGTACACAAAAGATTTATAATCTTCTGGATCTCTTTTGCTGTCGGCTTCATTTCTTTCTGCATACTCATGAATTTTTACATTCACACTTTCCACAATTTTGTTAGTGTTAGAGTTCAAACACTTATAAGCTTTACTTTTTGTGGAGTAGCCTAGGAATATGCTTTCATCACTCTTGGCATCAAACTTTCCATTTCTATTGTCTTTCAATAAGTAACATTTGCTTCCAAAGATTCTAAAGTATTTAACACTCGGTGCATGCCCATACCATAATTCATATGGTGTCAGATTTGTACCTTTCTTGATCTATACTCGGTGAAGAGTGTAAACAATTGTACTTATAGCTTCTTTCCAGTATTTTTGTGCTACATTCTTTTCAATCAATAATGTCCTTGCACAGTCCAAAATAGATTTGTTCCTTCTTTTTGCTATACCATTCTATGGAGGTGTCCTTGGTGCAGACATCTGTCTTTTGATTCTTCTATCATTGCAAAACAGATTGAATTCATTTGATGTAAATTTTTCACCTTGGTCAGATCTAAGACATTTTAGGTTCCTACCTATCTCCTCAAATTTTGCCAAATACCACTTAAAATTTTGAAAAACATCAAGTTTTTTTTTTAGAAACATTACATGCATCATCTTGGTATGATAATCAACAAACAAGATAAAATATCTAGCTCCACAGTAACTTTGTATACCCATACGTCCACAAAGGTTAGTATGAACCAAATCTAAAATGTGTTCAGAAGTAAAGATTTTTCTCTTGAAACTTGACTTAGTCATTTTTCCTAACTGGCATTCTTTGCACATCACATTCTCAGGTTTCTTCAATCTAGGTAGGCCTCTTACTTTCTTCTTCTTACTTATCTCTACCAAATTGTCAAAGTTAACATGACATAGCCTCTTATGCCATAACCAAATGTCATCAAGTTGTGCAATCATACATATTTCTTCAAACAGGTCAAGATAGAATAAATTACCTCTAGTCTGCTCACCACTTCCAATCAGTTCACCAATAGCATCAAATATCTTAGCTTTCTTGTGATGAAATTCCACTCGGTAGCCAGTTCTGTTGAGATGAGAAACACTTAGTAGATTATAATTCAATCCTTCAACCCAATAAGCATTTTCACAAGAGATTTTATCAGTCAGTTTAATCAATCCTTTTCTTCTAACAGGACATGGTGTATCATTACCAAATGTTACACTTTTACCTTTATAACGATGTAAGCTCTCTAACTTACTTTTGTCTCCAGTCATGTGATGTGAACAACCACTATCTATAATCTATTCGTCATTCTTGTTCACATAGGAAATCAATGCAGTTTTCTCATCCTCATCAAATTCATCTTTCATTGCAACATAAACTACCTCAATTTCAAAAGCATTACTATCAGTGTCAGTCTCTTCTTCAGCAATGTAACAAGATTTCTTACCTTTTCCTTTGTAGTCTTTGTACCTTCGGTAGCCTTTGTCATCTCTTTTGTCTTTGTGTCTGTTGTTTCTTTCTTCATCTTTATCCTTCATGTCAGGACATCTAGCAGCTATATGACTGACTTTATTACATGCAAAACATATAATAGGGAGTTTACCTTTATATTTTCTTTTTCCTCTTCTTAGTCTTCTAGCCATAAGAGCTTCTAGATCTTCAAGATCTTCATCAGTAGTGTCACTGTCACTTTCACTTTCGCTTTCACTTTCACTGGTGCATCTTTCTTTTTCTTTCTTCGGCTTATTTAGAACTAACTGTGACTTAAAAGCATATTCAACATTTCCAATACTACTAATAGTGAAATTATCATAGTTAGATAGTTCAAAAGCAGTCAGTTTTCCAATCAAACCTTCCAAAGTAAGCACATTTCTAGAGTTACATCTCGATTCCTGAATAGTTAAGATCTTAATAGCATATATAGGATGCAGGGTTCTTAGCACTTTTCCAATTATAGTCTCATCATCAATAGTTCCATTTTCTCCTCTAATAGCATTCACAACTTCTTTTATTCTACCACAATATTGTGCAATGTTTTCATCTTCATTCATTCTCATTTCATCAAACTTACCTCTGAAACTCTCGGTTTTGGCTTTCAGCACATATAGATCACCACCATAGATCTTTGCAAGAGTGTCCCACATATCTTTAGCAGTTGTGCAGTCTTTAATATCCTCAAATTTTGGATAGCTTAGGGTAGATGCAATTTTCAGCATTGCCTGATTATGTTCTTGCTTAGCTCTCATTTTCTCAGCAGTCAAAGGTGCAACAGGTGTGACATAGTCATGCTCAATGTAGTATTTTGCAGAATCACCAATACCGGCTAGATGTAGCTTCATCAAGCTTTGCCACGCAGGGAAGTTTTCTGTGTTCAGCTTCGGTACCTCCTTCTTATATATCTTGATCATTTGCTTCAAGTCCCTTTAAATTTGTTTTCTGTACACACCAATAAGCAACACAGCTCTAATACCAATTGTTAATATGATTTCAAACAACAGAGAAGGGGGGTGAATTAGTTGTTCTCAGGTCCTAATGTATAAAATAACTTCAAAAACTTTTCCTTAAATCAGATCAAGCAACCAAAACAAACTCGATCATCACTGATTTAATAATAGAAACATATAACATTGCAGTCCACTACCCAGCTGTAACTAACTTGTAAAACACAGAAATGTTCAAACCAAAACATTCACACAAGTATTGACACCAGAATTTATAGTGGAAACCCAATATGGGAAAAACCACTTTGTAACATGCTACTATTATTTTCATTTTTCTGAAGTGAGCTCGGTTAAAAGCCAACCCTGTCAAAGGTTACAATACACACTGTCAGGTGTGACCTGGTTAAAGGATTTCAATCACCCTATTAAAAGTGAGCCTTGTTACAAAACTTTCATACACTCTATTAGAATGCAACCTTGTTCAAAAGATTTAACATATGACTGTTAGGTCAACCTCTGTTAAAAAGATTTTGATTGTTACAATGGTTAGAAAATAGTAGTAGTAGTATTGATCTGAAAAACATACAACTTACTTTGCAAATATCAGATCCAATTCCATACACAAATGCTGGTTTACTGATTTTGAAACTTTGTCATTTCCATCTTTGATCTACTCGAAACTTTTCTTCAAGCAATCACCACACTCCTCCTTCAGCCTTTTCGCTTATACAGTTAATAAAACTTACTGTTCTTCCAACATCTCCTTCACCCATGCATTCTCATACCTATTGTTTAGGTTCCCTTAATATTTTTCTCTGTTAGGTTAACTTATCTTTTGCCGCTTAATCTCCTTCATAGATCTTAGGATTAGGTCAGATTCATTGAATCTACCCGCTTCATGTTCTTCGTCTCCTCTTCTAGAATCATCTCAAATCTCATAAAGATTTACAATAAAATATTTTACAAAGCATTAAATGTTTCCATACAATTAATAAATAAAGTCAATACGTTTTACATAATCCAAGAATTCAACAATGTCAGCTCGAAATCTGAATTTTCTTCAAATATAAAAATGCTGATGCTCGGTCAATACTATGATCATCCACTCGGTCTTCATGTAAAACGCTCGGTCACTACTAAAATTATTTCCTCAACATATATTGTCTTCGTCGACAATTAACTGATACTCGGTCGACACTAGATTTTTGCTCTGCATACACTAACTCGGTCGACACTAACATAACTCGGTTTAAACATGATTTCTTCATTTTTGCTCAGTTAAGCCTTTTAGTCCTTAATCTTACTAAGATAAACAATATATTGTCCCATCATTGTACAACATAGTCAAGTACACTTTGCAGTATCAAGATAACTCAACCTTTCCCTAGGTGCTATTGTTACCATCATTTCTTTCCCTTCTCACAATAGATATAGTACTTTCCTAAGTAGCAACAGTCTTACCAGTTAAAGTTTGACATCAATGACAATACAACAATTGCTTCAATTGCAGTTTCCAACAGAGCATGGATAGCATCGACAAAGCAAAAAAAACAAAAAACTTTTGGTGAGATTCTAAATGCCATCCGGCCAGACCCCATGAGTGGCCTAGGTTTTGACAACCCATTTATGCAACATGTTTTCAAGAAGAACCCTCTACACAAAATAACCCATCAAAGTGAATTTCTCAAGTCATTGACATGCATTATCAAAGTCCTGAATAGGAAAAACAACATTTGGGGTATCATAAGACATTCCTCATAGAATACCTTCAGGACAAACTTCCAAGGTTATTTGTTGGGGAGTGCCATGATCTCTATGCACCAAAACTCCAACACCAGCATCAACCATTGGACTGAGACCCCTCCCACAATAAATGCGATATGACAATAAGAAGATGCAAAACCAAGTCAATACACTAAAACAAGCTAAAGCATAACATAATGCTCATGCATCCTGAAAAAATAAAATTAAACTTCTCAAAATTCTCAAAATTAAATAAAAACTAAATTCATACACCCAAAAGTTACAAACTCTTTTCTCTCTTTTTTTGGGAAGGGGAGGGGGCTCATAACCAGGACTCTTAAGACACATCTGAAACAAGACGACAACGTGGAAGCCCCCAATATTCGAGGACTGGAAGCAGTTTATTAAAGTCCTAAGCATTCCTAGATTAAACTCGTGAATCAAGCAAGGGATCCTGCCAAAAAAAAATAAAAAATCCAATTATAAAGAACATCTAGAAGCAAGTCTAATGTTGCGGTTGTCAATAAACAATATGGATGTTGCACATTTTCGTACTTTATCGATTAACTAATCAATGCCAACGAATTACAGCGTTGATCTTTCGCTTCACACCACATATTACAGATCGCACAATTGCATAGGAGGTCGCTTTACAGCTTTGTTTCGAACACACTCTTGATTTGGGACATTTTCATTGATTATTCAAACATGGCTGCCGATCCTGCTCTAGACGCGGAGGGCTCTGTTATTTTCTCAGGTACATATTGACATTCATTATTTGTAATTACCAATAAAAAGAAATTCAAGGTTGTAATAGAGCACAGTGCAATCTGAGGTATGAACTCAATTGGGCGAAACATAATTTTGAAGAATATTAACCTTACTAAGCTGCTTTATCAAGGTTATCATTGAGAAATTAAGCAATCTGCGTTATGAACTCGATTGGGTTTCTTTAATCTATGTGGGTTTCACCAAATAATTTGAATTATGTGAATTTCAGTTTGTATTGTTTGATCCATGTGGTTTTCATCTATACATTCAAACAAATTTGATGGTTTAATTTAAAACTAAAGATTCACAAGTTCATGCTTCTGTAAACACACTTCAATATGTTACACAAACCACATCGGCCTAAGAGATGTTAAACTGCATTTTATCTTATCCTATAGGTTTGGAACATAGTGGAATAGACGAAGAAGAAGATAAATATGGAAGAGAAATAGTGTCCAAAGCCAAAAGGGAAACATCCCAAATGGATGCGAATCTGTGGAGACTTATTCCAGATCATGTGATTGAAAGAGTCTTGCCATGGTTGCCAGTCCCCAGCATTGTAAGATCCCAATTAGTATGTAAATCATGGAATTCTATGATAAATTCAAGGCTTTTTTTGCATTATTATTCAGAGGCTCATTTTTCAGTAGAACGTGAACCGTGGTTCCTTGTTTTTCCAAAGAAACGTGAGAATTTGGGATTAGCTTATGATCCCTTGGAAAACAGATGGATCAATTTGTCATTTAGCTTTCTTCCCACGGAGAGCAGGGCATTGGCCACAGCAGAGGGGCTTATATGCATGATTCCTAAGGCAAACAATATAAATTGTTTGTATATATGCAACCCTATGTCCAAGTTGTGGAGAGTGTTGCCTAGACCTCCAGGTCTCTTGAAATTCTTCTTTCTGGTTGCTGGTCTGGTGGTAGAAAAGATGACAAGGTCCTTTAAGATGGTATTGGCAGGATCTGAACTTGTTTCTGGAGATATTGATCAATTTGTACTTACAGCTGAGGTGTATGATTCGGAAACTAATTGTTGGATGAGAAGTAGGAGTTTCCTTGTAGAAGCGCCAGTATTTCCGTGGAGAGCAATAAGCCATGGAATCTTGTATTGTGTGATAGGGCAGGCTCCATGGAATATCATAGGTTTCAATGTTCATAATGGGTCTTGGTTCCGAATTAGTGCTCCTATGCCTGATTTCCTGACTTCTGTAAAGCTCATGGATCATAAAGGAAGGTTGGTCCTGATTGGAGGAATAGGGAATTATGGTATTTCAACAGAAATTGGAATGTGGGAGCTTAATGAAGCCAGTGCAGAATGGATAAAGGTTGGTGGATTAAGCAAAGAATTTTGTGATGGATTTCTGATGTCTTTGTCAAGACGATTTGCTTGTGTTGGCCATGGGGATCTTATTTATTTCACCAGCAAGAAATACCCTAAAATGTTAGTGTATGACCTCTCAAGCCAATCTTTGAACTGGATGCAATGTTGTCCAGAGCTAGCTGATCCTCATCTACACATTTTTAATGGTTTTTGTTTCCAACCTCGCCTGGATATGTGATGGTTTTAGATTTTCTCAAATGGAATTCGGATTTATGGTCTACTTCTCATGGCAGTACCTTCAAGGCCTAGGTTAAGTTATTTCAGAATGCATATCTCTGAAGGCCAAGGTTGGTGCATTTCACCTTGGGATGAGAATGGTGCTATAATGAGTGTACATCATTTGTGAGATCTGTGATTTCCATATTGCACATGAAATCTTACATCTGTCAATTTTTAGGATTGATGTCCTCTTCATTTTCATAAATTGTTGATATTCTTTGTAATGTTGTATGTAGATTCTTTAGTTGAATTTTTACATTCCATTGTAAATATGGGAATACTGTTAGTGCAATTTCAAGTCAGTTTTAAAATTCATTAGGAAGGGATATTGATTGGTACTTTTCTTTCCGAATCTCCATATTCATTATGTCACAGCAGTGTCAAAAGGTTTCCACAAACCTCTTCTTGTCTTGTAATAACTCGATGCTTAACATGCTCCCATAAAAACTCTTAAGACTGAACATGCACTTAACCATTCACTCATTTTGTAGACATTCCACCCTTAAACTGTTTATAAATTATATTGATGCTTCTTAATTCTGTAAACGCGTGTTATATATATATATATATATTTATTATGTCAAATGACCAAGCCAGTGTCTAATTTAATTGGGGTTCCTGTTTGATTCCTGAAGAATTATATTTCAGAATGCATATCTCTGAAGGGAACCAAGGTTGGTCCATTTCACCTTCGAATGAGAATGATGAGATAATGAGTGTGCATCACTTGTTAGATCCGTGATTTCTATCTTGTGCATGAAATCTGACATCTGTCAATTTTTAGGATTGATGTCCTCTGTATTTTTGTAAATTGTTGATATTCTTTTATAGTGTTGTACATAGATTCTTTAATTGAATTTCTGTATTAGAATATAAATATGGGAACAGTGCAAGTGCAATTTCAAGTCAGTTTTAAAATTCACTCGGAAGGGATATTGATCAGCCCTTATCTTTCAATATTTCCATATTCATTATCTCACAGCACTGTCAAAAGGTTGCCACAAATCTCTTATTGTCTTGTTATAACTCGATGCTTGACATACTCCCATAGAAACTCTTAAGACTGAACATGCACTTAACCATTCACTCCATTTGTAGGCATTCCACACTTTGAACTGTTTGTACTATCTTCTTAATTCTGTAAACAGGTGTTAAACATTTAAATTTATCATTCAATTGATTATGTCAAATGAACCAAGCTAGTGATTAATTTTATTGGAGTTCCTGTTAGATTTCTGAAGCTATATATTTCAGCAAGCATGGAACACTGAAACTGCTAATTCTGGCTGGGTGGGAGCCTATGCTAACTTGCTAAAGAACACTGATTATTGGTAATAAAAACAAAAAACTAATGACACAATTTCAAATCATTGAGTTCACTAACAGAGATAAAGACTTACAGAAGTGATACAGATCTGGTACAAGGCTTCTTTTAGTGTTTCCATTTGGAATTGAGAATCACCAAGATTATAGTCATTATGATCTATTTCTGTTTGGGAGAGCTAGCTCACTAAGAAGTTGTCAATTCTCTTAGGAGTCAGGATTGGATCATTTGCAATTTTAGCAAATAGACTATACTGTGATTTTTATTGAACATTAGTACAAAAACAAATTTCAGACAGATGTTTTAAGTAAGTTTTCGTTTGGAAGAAATACATTTTATACTACACCAAAAAGCGTGAGTATCAGATTTAAAGGAAAAGCTGTGTTCTATTAAAGCTGAAAAATACAACAGCTGAGAGATTGTCCCAATGGACTCCAAATTTATATCCTTCCGCAAGAATTGATTGTGGCTTTAATGTGAAAGGCCAAAATCCCTTTTTCATTGATAATGATGTCTGGGAAAAGATAATATAACTACTTTTACTCTATTTGGGAAATAAATTGTAAAAGCCCCAAGCAAGTTTAAAGTTTTCAGTTTGGCTGTTGTTTGCCTTCTCTTAACCTATTTGTTGCCTTTTCTTGAATATGATATGAGAGGATCTGGATTTGTCACATTTGAGTCAATATTATCACCAAAACGATGTTAGATAGTAGGCTACGCCTGCATCTTTTTTTTTGGATGACAAAATCGACCAGCTCATTAAGCCTGGATCCTCTGTTTCTTAGACATAAATTTTCTATGCTATGATCATAACCCTTTGCACATTATTCTGTTATGAAGCAGCCAATTTGTGGTACAACTAATTGTTGACAAAGTCATATGTTAATTTCTAGTTTAATAATTTCTTGTTGGTTGCCTTTGTTATAAGGGATCACACGGTCCTAATCTCAGACAATAATAGCTGGTAGGTAGTCATTTTAAGGTATTGAGTTTTGTGGTCTATTTGTAAACAGATTGACTTTGAGAAGCAGACTAGTGTCTCTGCTTTTAATCTGTACCCAGGCACTTGTCATAAACTTGTAATTCTTTGAGAATTGGAAGCTGCATATTTCATTTATTTCACTGCTAGATGAGGATATGTTCAGTCATTCCTGCCACATTCTGGTTTTGATATTGCACAAATCTTCTATAGAGGCATCACATCTGCTTTGATTTGAAATCTGTAACCATGTGCATAATATGTTAAGATCGTGATAAGTGCCATCAGAAACAGTTTGGTGAAGAAAATATGCAATTCAAAGCAACAGGTGAGAGTAAAACCTTGGGGAATCAGGCAGAAAAGCCAATAAGTTCTGGTTAAATTCAACCATTTTCTTTTCTGTTTATTGTTTAGCTCCATTGAGTTTCTTTGAGATCTCAGCATTAAAACTGCTTTTTCAGCTCTTCCACACTCATAATTATTCTGTTACAAAATATTTGCATATTGTTGTGTTTACCCATTTTCTATATTATATTCATCTACTGAAACTGAAATTCTATGGGGCAATGAGAAAGCAATCTTCTTCATCAGGTCATCTCCATTGGAGATTGGTGCTAGTTGGTGTACAATATATGTTAACATCCTCTTACCATCAATTGGACATTAATTGGGCAGGTACTTTCCTGTTCATCTGGTCAGGTAATTTTCATGAATTTTTTACTATACACAATGCATTCCTGACCATTGACCATATATGTTATTAACATCTACTCATTTTGTTATGATTCTAATGGAATTCCCTTGAGTGTTTTCTATCCTTCCATACAATCAAGATGTCAACTTGAACCTCACTGCTAGGGATATGAAGTTTTTTACTCATCCTGCTAAAACCGGATGGGCATATGATAATTTAAAATGCTTTGAAAATGAAAATATATTTAGAATGGCATTATTTAGCACATTCATTGTCAAGGCTATGGAGACATGGTGGTTATGTTTAAGAAAGGACAGTCTATAGAAAGAATGATACAATTGAAAATTCTGCTCACAAGAAAAAATGAAATAAAAAATGATGTATAGGGGAATTATGCAAATTACTTCAACCTTCCATTACGATCATATCTTCCCCTGCTATACCTTGCCTGCTAGTTTTACTTAAATCTGGCTTAGAGAGGTTTTACAAGAGAAAGTTTTCCCAGGAGATCAATCATTGCTCCAAAAAGTCATCAACAAAGAAAATCATGAACATCAGAGTTGGAAGGCTGTTTACAGGAAAGAATACTGAATGAAATGAAATGAATTAAATGCAGAGAGAATTTTTAAAACTCCATAATATTTGAGACATTGGATGGTACACTAATATTTTGATGATTTTGATATTGCACATATCCGCTGCGTAGGCATCACACCTGTCCATATCAAATTTATACTGCTGAATGTGTCTGTTGGCTGTTGGTGCAGGTAACCTGGAAGCCACATTTAGGTGCGTTAGTGGGCAATTGGAAGGCATACAGTGGTAGTGTTTGTAATGCCCCATTTTTATAATTTTTGCTATTTAACAATATTTTAAGAATACAAACCACTGGAACAGCAGCTAAACCTGTAATATAAATGCTGACTGTAGCTAGCAAGTTTTGAAACTTTATGAAAAACTTTAAATAACTTTAAATCACACTTAGATCTGATTAGAAATCAATATGATACAAGCAACAACATTGATTTTATCTACTGGCAAGATGGGAGAAATGATGAGAATGATGGCATGCAAGCTAGAGAATGAATTTTCAGAATTTCCACTTTCCCAAATCAACTCACAAATGAATAGTGATGAATGTTACACAATATGGGCACTGGTAAGGCACACTTAGATCTGATTAGAAATCAATATGACAGAAGCAACAACATTGATTTTATCTACTGGCAAGATTGGAGAAATGATGACAATGATGGCATGCAAGCTAGAGAATGAATTTTCAGAATTTCCACTTTCCCAAATCAACTCACAAATGAATAGTGATGAATGTTGCACGACATGGGCACTTATAAGGCATTCTAAATGATTTACTTGTGCTCTCAAAGCTAGATACAGCACTACCAATGATTTAGATAACCTTCTATCAACTAGTAAAGCACTTTATGTGACTATGTAACCCTCCAGAATGCTAGAATAACACCTTATATGACTGAGAACCTTCAGATGACTGGTACAGCACCTTATATGCCTGATTTAACCCTCCAGGATGCTGCAACAGCAACCTATATGACTGGTATAACCTTCTGATGACTAGTATGGCTACTTATTTAACTGATATAACCTTCAGAAATGCTCAAACAACACTTTATATGACCGCTATAATGTTTTGATCACTACAACACCACCTTGTATGACATGTAAAATTGAGAATGATTGTTGGTGGATGAGAGTGATGTAAACCAGCAACTGTTTAACTGATCTTAGGGCACCCTATATGACTGGTATAAGCTTCTGATGACTAGTATGACTACTAATTTAACTGATATAATCTTCCGCATTGCTCAAACAACACTTAATATGACAGATATAACCTTTTGATGACTACAACACCACCTTATACGACATGTAACATTGAGATCGATTGTTGGTGGATAAGAGTGATGTAAACCAGCAACAGTATAACTGATTTCAAGGTTGGGATTTATTGATTTTACTCCAACGTTAGTGTTTGGTTAGGGTTGACTGGAAATTTCAAGTAAACAGTTCAAATCCAGCACTTTTTGATGCACAATAATTGCCTAAGCCAAGAAAGCAATGTAAAAACCCTCAAACATGATGGGAAACAATATAGCAACAACAGATAATCCTCCAAAAGATGAAATCCTCAACAAATCATTTTAGTGATATCGTAGCAGCAGCATACAAACTTGAAAAATATTTGCAACCCCTCAAAGTGTCAAAAACATTTGCGATCCCCAATTTGTATCACACCCAAAATGAAAAACAAGGGTTTTCATCCTTGATCTTAAACGTGGAATCTAAAACAGATCTTGTTCTCTTAAATTCCAAACAAACTAAAGGGTTTTTGTCATAGCTACCAAGAGATGGGGTGCTTGGAGACATTAGCGATTGGTACCACTACCGGTACAACTAATTTTTAAAAAATAGGGGATGGGAGTACACGGAGACGTAGAGATTGGTACGGATACTACTACAACTAATTTTCAAAAATAGGAGATGGAAGTACTTGAAGATGTTTTTTTTTTAAATGCAATTTAATAATTTTCAAAAAATATCATGACATAAAACTTTGAAAACAAGAATACTAAATTGGTCACAGCAGAATAGTAAATAGTAAAGGCAAAATATTATTAGTTTATATTGTTGAAAATGAGCTTTGTTAGGGTTTTGGCTTTGGTTGTCGTACTGTTTACTTGAACCTTGCATCTCTATGTCGTCATATCGCATTTACTGCAGGTTTTTTAGGTTTTAATATGGCTCTATCTAACTTAAACCCAATAGTTGATGTTGATGTTGATGATGGAGTTTTGGCAATGAACAATCGTGACACCTCTGAACAAGCGGCTTGACAAGTTTGTTCCGAAGGTGTTTCACGAGGGATGACCTCAAGTACTCTTAATGTTGTTTTACCTTTGCAAGATTTAGATAGTGTCTGTGATTGGCTTGAGAAATATACTTTGATTGGTTATTTTGTGGGGAGCTTTCCACCTGAAAGCATGCTGCATGATTAGGTTGCCAAAACCTGGGCCCCTCATGGGGTCAACTTGATAGTATCCAAAATCTCACCAAGGGTTTGTTTTTGTTTCTCTTTTCCAATCCTTCCGATGTTGAGGGGATCCTCAAGAATGGGCCCTGGTTTTAAGTCATCCTTTCTTGTTTTTCAACCTTGGTCATGAGACTTTATTGTCTCAGATGATAAAAAGCTCAAGGTCCCTATTTAGATAGAGATCCCGTGTGTACCCTTTCCTTATTGGCCGCTCTTGCAAATTATTGCCAAAACCCTTAGCATGGTGGTTTGCATGGAACCAAACTATTTTTTTCATGCACGTCCACAAAAAAGGGCATGTTGAAGTTGATTTATCTTGTCATCTTAAGGAGACTATTGATATTTAGGTGGGTGGTCAATGCTTCTCTCAGTGAGTGCTTTATTTGCATTTACCCAACACCTGCTGTCATTGTCAATCCTTTGAACACAAAATCAAGGATGTCCTTTAGCTATTCCTAGAATGAAGTCGCCATCAAAGGAAACAACTCCTTGCTCTTTTGAGGGTGCTAAAGCATATCAAGGATAAACTACGATGGTTCACAAAGGTAAACACACCATGGTCTTTGCTCAAAAGTAGCTGAATAGTTTGGCTTCTTAGTCGCCAACCCAAGAAATAGCTGAACCTAAGCCTCTGCCGAAGTAGTTGGCTCACTCTATTGTTTCAAACCTTGACCAATAGGGGAAGGGTTCAGTTGAGAGTGTCTCTCACCCTATGTGGGCTCGCACTCCCTAAGCCGCATTGATGGTTTTTGTTCAACCATATTTTTTACAATTCTCTCATAGCCCTTCTGGGCGAGCTAATTTTAGTGATGGAGGTCCTAAAAATTGACGAGTGATTCCAAGGGAATCTACCCTAATTTTAGGCCAGTCTCAGATTTCCTGCAAAATAGTTTCTCCTCTCCTGGGGATGAGGATGATATGCAAGTAGTTGATAAATGAATTACATCTCATGGAATGTAAGAGGTCTCATAGACCTCACCAAGAAGTAGTTTGTTAGGGATACTCATCAACATTTTCTTAGTTTAGATGTTTTTTATCTTTATGAAATTAAAATTGTTGCTTTCATACTTTCTACTGCATGTCATGTTATCTGGCAGGATAGCCTTGTTTTTGCTTCTCAACATGAAGTTGGTAGAGGAGTTGTTACTCTCATTTCTCCTTGTTAGCATTCTTCAATTGTTGATCATGGGTCTGATCCCATGTAGAGAGTAGTTTGGGTCCTCATGTCAATCGAAAATCATTCTTTTGGGATCATTAATGTTTATGCTCCCAATGATGTTGTGGAAAGATCTTAGTTGTGGCGTTGGGTTGCTGACTCTTTGCCACCTATAATTTTTGTTATGTGTGGGGATTTTAATATGGTTGAGGTGGCGTCTAATAAAGAAGACATTCTGCCTTTTTGCTGGACATATGGAGAATGTGAGGCTTGGTTTTACATGTGCAATAAATTAGGCCTTTTCAACCCCAATGTTAATCATTGTCATCCTCATTGTATGTAGGACACTTGGTGCAACTTCCGAGATGGCACTAACAAAATTTTCAAATGGCTAAGATCGTGCCATGATCTCAGCTCAATCTTTTTTTTTTTTCCATTGGCGAAAATCAAGATTTACTCGTTCTGCCTCTTTCAGAGGTTACTTTGTCAAACAACTACCCCATCAAGTTCAACATTGAATTGCAAACAACTCATTCGCGTCCTTCTAAAATCCAATTCTTTTTTAACACATCATTGCTGCATCATCAACTCACTATGGCCTACATTCAACAGGTTTGGAATCTTGAGTCCTTGCCCACTCATCCAATTGGCTAGATTACTTGGTGGAATAATGTCATCTCTTGCACAATGCGGTTTCTTTGCATTTATGGAAGACAATTGGTCATGTATCATTGATGATCTTATGACGCAAACACCAAGGGTCTATGTGGTGCTAATGAAGCTTTGGGTTTGAATCATTTTTGCCTTGACTTGCAAGTCAGGGTTTCTCAACTTCGCCACCAAAAGAAAGTTGTAGATCACCACTTTGCTAGAGGTTCTCAGCTCAAGGCCAAACTTCACTAGTTGAAAGTGGGTGATCGAGTTGAAGGAATTCTTTCTTGCTCTCAGGGCTCGTCACTCTTGTTGTAGTATCAAACACATCAAAGCTGGCCAAACAATGGCTCTCTAAGATACCGAATATTCTTTAAGCCTTTGTCAAGCATTATGAGAAGGTGTTCACTACACAGGGAGATTCTTCTGCTAGAGATCAAGCCTTGAAGGATTGTCTTGTGGTTTTTTGTTCTCATTTCTCATATTCTCAAAAGGTTTTTTGTGATCAAATGTAAACCCTCAAGGATCTTAAAGAAGCATGTTCTTTCATGGCCGATGACAAAGCTCTTGGGTGTGATGGTTCTTGTGAATTCTACAAAGCCTTATGATCTTGTGTGGGTCCTGACCTTCATAAGGTCTACTTCAAAGCTTTTCATGCTCAATCCTTAGGTCAAGTCATCAACAAAGGGAATATTAAATTCATCCCTAAGGCAAGGGATTTAGAGGACATATGTAATTGGTGATCCACTACTTTTATCAATGCCTCTTACGAGATCATTTCCAAAGCCCTAGCTCTTAAGATTCGGCATATCCTTCCTCTTATTGTTCAACTAGAATAGACTGGTTTTATCAAGTCATAGATCATCCCAGACAATATTATTGTTGTTTGGGAAGGTATGGAATGAGCTTGTTGCTCCAAATAGAATGTATTTTTTGTCAAAATTGACTTTGCCAAGGCTTATGATCGCATTGAGTGGCCTTTTATCCTTACGATGCTTAAGGCTCTTAGATTTGGGCCTCGCTTCATTCAATTTATTTAGATGATTTTCAATGATGCTTCATCTTGCATTACCATCAATGGTCGACAATCCTATGCCTTTGGTCTTTTCAGATCCATTCACTAGGGTTGTCCTTTGGACTCATCACTGTATGTTCTTACAGTTGAAGGCTTTGGCTATCTTCTGGCCTCCGCCATTTCTATTGGTCATGTCAAGAAAATCTCCCTACCCGAGTCACCCCCTCAACTTGCCATTGGCCACTTTGCTGATGATTCTTTCCTCATGTTGATTGAGGATGAAGACAATGTCTAGGTGACTCTTCATTTCCTTGACACTTTCTATCAAGCCTTTGGATTGGCTATTCAATGATATAAAACCCAATGTTATGTGCAATCGTTTCTTTCCGCTCCACCCTAGATCCTCCAATATGGGTGGAAGTGGATCCATCACAGAGAAATTTTTTGGTTCCTATTAACCTTTGGAATGCAGTTTTGGCCTAAATAGAGAAGAAAGTCACATATTGGATTACCAAGCCACTTTCTTTTGCTGGTAAATTCTAGATTTGTTCAAAGGTGTTGGTAGCCACTCATGTGTATTATTCCTCATGTTGGTCTCCATCTAAAGCCTCTTACAGTAAACTTTAAAAGCTTCTACAAGATTTTTTTGTAGGCTTCTAGAGCTAACCATCATAGATTTCACAAAGTTGCTTGGGAATATTGTTGTCTTCCCAAGGAATCTGGAGGCCTTGGCCTTCTTCTACCCAAAAGAAAGGCTTGGCCTTGTGTGCTAAATGGGTCATTAGGGCCATTTCTAGTGATGAAGCCTAAAAAATTCTTCTCAGGCATTGTATTTCCTCTAGCTATCCAATTCATAGATCGGCCTAGAAGAGGATTGGTTTTCAAATCCTTCTTTCTATGAGAAAAGCAGTTCATATCCAAGGCATCCTTGTTGCCAAAATCATATGGCATGCTTGGGAAGCTCTCAAACCTTGGCTTTGCTGGGATGGGGCCGATTTTCATGATATCCTCTCTTTTGATCAACACAATATTTGGTGGTCTCCATTGATTCAATCACAGGGACTCCCTTTAGCCAGAGTTCTTGGATTTCATGCTCTATGTTTTCATAGATGTGACATTGGCACTCTAAGAGATCATTTTTCTTGTGCTACCATGAGTCTTTGCACTTGGGAAGATATGCAAGCCCAGTTTCATCTTTCTCACCTAGATCAACATGAATTTGACCTAGTGATCTCAGTACTACCTCTAAATATGCTACAAAAGCTTGGCATTCATTTTGTTAAGCCATGGTGGAAAGATTGGTGATGGTTTCCATGTACTTCATTTTGTAATTATAAACCCAAGATGGACTAGCATTGGTTGGTTCCTCGCCTTCCTATGGTCCCCACCCCAAACCAGTGATGACACTCACATTCCTCTCACTCCACCTAGCGACACATGTTTCTCATGGTCTGGTCTCCCATTGTGGAGCCTAAGGTGGCTCACTTCGCCTAGTGTATTCTTTTCCAAGGCTTGCCTTTGGGCTCTCATCTTTGGCATTTGGGTGTGCAAGATCCTCGATGCCCTTTTTGTGGGCAACTTGAGACTTTTATTCATATTTCCTGGTTTTGTCAAAGAGTCCAATAGTATTAGGTTTGGATTCATGATTTTTTTGGTCTTTCAGGGTAGAACCCTTCTCTTGGCATATGATCTTTCTAGGAGATTCACCTAGACTTTCCTTCAAGTTATCATAGATATGGCATGCTTTCAGGATGGAAATAATTTTCAATCTATGGAAAGATAGGAGTGCAATGTTATTTACTCATAGCTATCTTGATATTAATGTTTCACTTTATGCTAAAGCATTTGTTTGTAATAATGTCTTGATGCAGATTCAAGTTCAAGCAAATAAAGTGGCTCTTGAAGTGGCCCACTTGGAAGAGTTACTTTAGCATTGGGGAAATGCCCCATGTACAATTGCTAGAGTGCCACCAAATGTTTCTATTTCTGGTGATCGATTTCTGCCCCGTGGACGTCGGCATGGCCACAGTTCCTCTACCCACCGCTCACATATGTTGTAGTCCCAAACCCCTCGCTAATCTTTTGGTAGGGGAAGATATTTTTGGCATCGCCACTTGGCTTCGCTACCCTATGGTGGTTTTTCCCTTGCTTGGCCTATTGAAAATGTGGTTCCCTCTTCTCTAGGTGGCTTTGGTTTGCCAAACTTTGACAAAGATTGTGGTTGTGCCACATCCTCTAAGTGGTTCCCACAACTGGCTCTTGTCATTTCGCCTACCATGAAGGAGAATGAAGAAGAAGATAGGACTAAAGAATGATGGTCCCTTCTTGACCCTAATCCTGACCCCGCTGATGTATGGGTTAAAAAAGATGATCAAGATCCTTCACCTTCTGCAAGCACTACCTTAGCTAGTTAAGGCAATAAGTTGTTGTTTTTGGGCCTTTCCCATGCTTATGGTTTTCAGTTATCTTTTTAGGCTTTGCCTATGTAACTCTCGTGGAGTAATATATGTTCCTCCAACTTTTTTTGTGAATAGTTTATTTTTAATTATCTTATAATGGAAAAATGGCTCCAATAATAGAGACACATCTCCATCTTTGAGATGCTCATTGGATGGGAGATGGGTCTTTGGGTAATCATGATTTTTTTCCTTTGGTGCCTAGCTCAAATGCCAAAGCTCACAATAAAAAATGCCAAAATGAAATCATGATACCAAATAAGTCTAGGTGCCCCTTTTTTTTATGCTTATCCATTTTGTCCTATTTATTAAATTACCATTTAATTAGTATTTAAAATACTTTTATTTTATTTAAGTGTATAGAAATCATTTCATTTCATTTTTAATATTTAAAAATCTTTCTAGTTTAATTTATGTTTAACAACATTTAATATTAAAAATATTATTTAAGTTGCCCTATAAATCAAGAATCATTAAGCTTGACTAAAAATGATAGTAAAATGTATTTCTCTTGCTCTGCCCTTTAGCCTATAGGAAATCAAAATAGGCTAGAAGTTGTCTTTGTGGCACTATTTCCAAAAAGACAACGTGATAATGTCATGACATTCATGATCCAACATAGTTGATCATATGTGAATATCAAAATTAATTACTTGAGATTTTAAATTCTCTACTTTGTCGTGGTGGTTGTCTAATGTGGTTTATGTGTCTCTATTCATATAGGAGCATCAAATGGTGTAAGGGAAATCTTGCATCACCCCCCCAAAAGTGTTTTTTTCCTACTTTGTAGGTTTTTTTTGTTGTTTTGGAGTCTATGATGACACTTTCGAGGTCTAGGACAACCACAAGATTGAAAAGGCAAAAAATAATCACCTTCTATTTTTAATAAGTCATCGTATATGGGCATGTATGGTCATGGAAATCAACCCCAAGGAAAGAAAAACATCTCAATATAGTATACTCTTTGGGAGAAATTAATAATTCTTTTCTTGGAAAGTAACCTCTAGAAAGTTTCAAACTCAAATGTAAAGGCCTTGTTAGCCTCAAAATAGCTCAAAAAAAGGATGAGATGACCTTTAGATGATTTTAGGATTGTAGATTTCTTTGAAATATTTCTAACAATATATTGTAATTGCAAATCAAACATTCATTTAAAAAGTTATGGCTCTTGGAAGGTGTGCCACCAAAACTTAACTTTCATTGAAAAATCTTCCTATGCAAGAAAATAAATAATTGGTCTGTTGGGTGTAAAAGAAAGTAAAGTATATTTTCTAAAGCATTCTAAGGTGATTATTGATGACAAATAAAGAGGTGATTGAAGTTTATAAAAAAATACCTTCATTAGTGTAGATCATGGCTTCAAATTGTAGAGTTCCCTTAGAGTGTTGATTTTTTTTCGTAATGAGTCAAGCCTTTGTGGTTGTAGCATTGTAGTTTTTGAATCTGTAATTTATTTTTTTGAAAAAATCAAAAGTGAGTTTTTTTTTCTTGCATTTTTGTGTTAATATGTATTGTTTTTCTTTACATCCTTCATCAAGTGGTATGAGAATATGAGTTCCTAAGTGTGTAAATGAATCGTTGAAGATGAGGTACATAAGGCATATTCAAAGACTTTTTGAGAAGCCAAGGGTGGAGAAGTTGATTAATCATTTTTTTGTCAAGGAGTTGGCATATTTGAGATTTTTTATCTTAGTTGAGGATCTAAAGACTGTTCTCAAGAAAGTGAGATCTAACATCCAATGGTCTATGCCAAGGAGTGTCACAAAGGTAAGATCATTTCATGGTCTACAAGTTTTTACAGAAAGTTTATTATAAATCTTAGGTTTATTTTTGGACCCCTAATGGAGACAATCAGAGGGGATAAAGACGATTTTAAGTGGATTGCATGAGAAGTGAAGCATTTTTACATGTTGAAGAAAAAAACCATAGAGCAACATGTTTTAGCATTTCCAAAATTCAATAAGTTATTTCAAGTAGATTGTGATTCTAGTGGTTGTGTCATATAAGCTTATAATGTAAACCTATTACCTATTTTAGTGAGAAGCTTAAACATGTCAAGAAAACATATTATGTCTATGATAGAGAGTTTTATGCTATGGTGAAGACTTTGAAGAAAGGGAGACATTCCTTATTGCCATTTTTTTCTATATTTAATAATCATATAACTTTGTAGTATCTTGATAGTCAAGGAATAAAAGGGTTGAGTTTTTGTAGGGTTATACTATTGTTTTAAAGCTCATGAGTGGAAGGTCAAACCAAGTTGTAGATGTCTTAAATATTAGACAAAATTTGTAAACATAGATAAAGACAAAGGTTGTTGGGTTTTAGGAACTCAAGAGTTTGTATCCTAATTATCCATACTTTGCAGAGGCTTGGATAGCTTGGTTGGAACCTATTACTTTAGACATGACTAAGTAGTTAGATTTCTTATTCCAAGGTTGGATGTTGTTTAGAGGAAGCCAATTATGCATGCCAAGGAGTTCTATGAGGAAAAACTTGATCAAAGAGAAGTATAATGGAAGATTGGAAGGACACATTGGTTGAGATAAGATCGTTACACTTGTTAGTGAGAATTATTACTTGCCATAATTACAGAAAGATGTGAATTATGTTTTATAATAGAGTTGCAAACTATGTTAGATATTCAAATGAGTAAGTCAAAACAATGGGCTACATTGATCACTCCATATACTAAAGAGACTGTGCAAAGGTATTAGTATGGATTTTGTTTTTGGTTTACCAAGGACATGTAGGGGACATGACTAAATATTTATGGTGGCTAACTAATTTTATAAAATGGCATATTTCATTCCATCTTAGAAGACTAATGATGTTTTTGATATTGTAGAGTTGTTTTTTAAGGAAGTGGTAAGACTACATGATATATCAAACAATAATTTTTCACATAGAGCTACCAACATCATTGGTATTCCTAAAGGATTTAAATATCAAACAAATCAAAGAATGATTTAAAGTCTAGCTTTGTGCAGAACCCACACATTGATGGGAAACAAAGGTGGTAAATAGGATTTTGGGAAATGTTCTAAGATTCTTAGTATGTGATAAGTCCAAGGGATGAGATTTAATTTTACCATAGGAAACATTTGCTTACAAACATTTTATTGATAAGAATACTAGTAAATACTATTAGGAATAACAGTCCACAATACAACTGAGAGGGCGGGGGGGTGAATCAGTTGTATAACATATTATTAAACTTTAAACTTTAAGCACCACAATATTAGATCCAATGAAGACAATGAATGCCAACACAATAACACAATATTTTGGTCTCGGGGAAACCCTGTTAAAGGTAAAAACCCCGGTGGGAACTAGCACCCACAAATGATGTACTGAGAGTATAGTTATCCTTGTTAGAAGATATAGCCCTGTTAGATGCTTATTGAATCATTACCGTACATAGTCCTTGTTAGAGGACAAAACTTGTTAGGAGTCAAGAACAAAAGGGAGGGCTCACTGCCCAAAGAAGGTTAAGTCCACCTTCAGAACTCATTGTTCGCAACACAAGTATATATGAAGTGTAAGAAATGATAAGGAAGAGCAAAAAAAATGATCTTGTTTAATCTAATGAGCAAGGTGTGAGGAAATGCATACCATGAAATAAACCAAGTCAAGAAGCATTCACCATACAATATGAGACAATGTTTTGAAGGGGGAAAACCATAAAAAAACCCCTGTGATATTATTATGAATGGGCCAAAAAAAGGCCTAAGAGAGAGAAAGAGAATGAGAGCAAAATGCTCATACAATACTTCAAGAGAATGTAGAATGAGAAACTAAGTGTTGCAAGTGAATGTCTAAGAATGAGAAAAGAAGCATCTCTTATGTAGAGATGAGAAGAAAAGAGTTGAATGTAACTCCCATGTGCATGTGAGCCACATTCATAATGTGTGTGCCACTTGTGCTATTTCCTCTTAAGGAGGAATCTAGATTAAAAAGAAATTACAAATAAATATTATGTCCTCACACATGGACAAGAGGACATGCATTCATGTAGGGATTCTATAGGAATCTCCTACTTACATAATAAATAAACTAAACTACCTTGGTTTATAATATATTTCACCAAGGAAAGATTACATATTCTAACATCCCCCTTTAATCTTTACTTGGGGAAAGGAGCTTGATGGGTATGAGACCCAAATTATTACAGTAATCTGCAACATGTTCATGGTTGTGAGGCACTTTCTTTGGTAAAATAGTTCTTTTATGTAGCATGGTGAGTGAGCAAAATCTGAATGCTTCAAAGATGTGGATTCACATTGTTGTTGGTCCAAGTTGTCAAAAGGAGTGTCTTCATAATCTGCATCATTATAACCTAAATCTAGAAAACAAGTACTTCTAGTGGATTGCCCACCTAGATTTGAATTAGTAAATGTATAATCTGGATAATAAATTTTAGAATTTAATATAAATTTTGCATCATTATCAGAATCAGAATCAAAGGTATTATAACCAGAATTTGAGTCAAAGGTATCAAAACCAGAATTTGAATCAAAGGAATGAAAACGAGAATTTGACTAATAAGCAACATTTGAATTATAACCAGAATTTGAATTAAAAGTGGAATTAGAATCTTCTTTCATAGTAGGATCATCATAATTCATGTTAGGATCAAAAACATAACTTGAATCATCATCAAAAGGGTCATTTGAATCATCAAAATTATAAGCAGCATTTGCAACATCAAAAACATAATTTGAAACAATAGAATCATCTTTCATAATATTATCAACATTTTTCTTAGAATCAAAATTTTCAAAAAGATTAGGATGCATATTTTTTGCACAAACAGTAGGATTAGGAAAAGGAATAATGGATAGGTCATGAGAAGCAGTTTTATGCAAGGAAGGTGAGGTCACATTTAGGAAAGTGGATATAATGTCATTTTCTTGATCAAGTATTTCATCAAAGGATACATAGGGAGCATTATGTAATTTACCATTTGGAATAGACACATCTCCAAAACCTTCAACTTTGCAACTATCATTATTAGCCAACTGAATTGGAATGTTAGATGTATCAGGTTCAATAAAATCAAAGATAGCTTTATGAGATGTACCAATATTAATAAGAGGTTTAACAGGATTAAAACAAACAGTAAAAGCATGATGAGTTTGAGGTCCATTTGATTTTTCAATGGAATTGTTCTGATTAGGGGATTGATCCCTTTGTTTCTTAAAATAGTTTTGAGTTATGTGGCCATCCTTACCTCAGTACGTGCAATGTGGTCTCCTAGAGTTGTAATTATTATTATATTGTTGTCTAGAATTATTGTTGTTGGACTATTGATTGTTTTGATTATTGTGATTATTATTATTAGATCTATTGTGAGTTTTAGCAACATAAGCAAGGTCATTAACTTTAAGTATGCCAAAATGAATTAATTTTGCCTCCTCTTGCCTTAACATAGTTTGAAAAATAGAATAAGTAAGTTGATTAGCTAAAGATGGAATAGCTAACTGAGAGTAAATGTTTGTAATGAATTGCTGAAACTGACGTGGTAAACATTTCCTAATTATGATGTGAATAATGCGAACATCAGATAATGCAACTTTAAGACCAGAAAGCAAAGAACGGATGGAATCAAATTTCAACAAGAAGTCATCAACAGAATTGAAATCAGAATATCTAAGGTCTTCTAACTGATCTTGAAGTTGAATCTTTCTAGTTTCATCTGCACTATCATAAGTATTCTTAAGGATACTCCAAGCCTCATGGGCTTCATCACAAGCAGAGATTAAAACATACAATTCAGGATTTAATGATATACCAATCAACCCTAATGCTTTCTCATTTTTAGCTTTCCAGGTATCCTGGTCAGCTTGAGAGGTAGTAGAGGTTGGTTTGAGGGTGGCATTAGTAACAATATCATAAAGATGTCTAAAACGAAAAATAAAAGCCATATGAACAGCCCAAGCATGATAATTAGAACTTGTTAATTTAATTTCTGGCATCAAAGTTGACATGATTACAAAAAGTACGAGGAAAAAGAAGAATAGAAATGAAGACCCAAGTCAAATTCTGACATGCAATGAACTTGCATGCAAAATATATGACAGGTGACAAAAAGATTAACTAAAACAGATAGGATTAATGCAGATTACAGATTGATTTAAAATAGATTTTAAACATGCAAGTTAATCCAAGGGTTGATTGATTGATTAAAGTTGATTAATTAACCCAAATGATCTTAGTGAAATGATAAATTAATTAACCTGAATGTGAAAAAGATTGAATAATCACAAAAAGAATTAAATGTGAGATTAATTGAAACCAGATTATTTGATTAAATAGAAACCCCTGCAAAAAAGTTGGTTAGAAGACAAAAAAAACTTGCATGAAGAGGAAGATCCTAAAAAAAATTAGAGATCAAACACCCTGCAACAACTGATTAGATTAAAAAACAATATTAAAAGGAATAGAAATCCTGCAAGACAAAAGAGGGTTAGAGGAGAAACCAATCCTACAAAAAAAAATAACAATTAGATGAAAAAAAAGTCAAAATACTCAGATCTAAAATAATAATGGGTTAGAGATTAAAAAAAAATGCATGTAAAAGAAAGAGGTTAGAAAGAAAACTGTAACAAAACCTGCAAAAATAAGTGTTAGAAAAAATTCTTGCATGCACAAAAAGTTAGATCAAGAAAAAAAACGTGCAAGAGAAGATAGAGACCAAATAATAAGATTGTATTCAAAGTTGTTTTTTTGTTTAATTTTAATTATATAAAAAATTGATTATTAAGGAAAAAAAACATAAAAAGAAAAAAGGCTAATACCTTTTTCTTTAAAGAGAAGATTAATTTAAAAAAAAAATTAATATAAAACCTTTTTGAAAAAGATCTTAAGAAATTTAAGAAAGGATGTTATGTAATAAATAAGACATGAAGAAACTGAACTTGAGGGAAGTTTTCATTTAAAGTTAATTTAAAAGTTTATGAGCATATATTATAACTTACGTAATTCTTATTTGAAAGGTAATGAAATGAAGAAAAGCTAAGGACAAATGTAATGAGAACAAGAATATGCTAAAAAAAAATGCAGAATAAAGGGAAGAGGTTTCGAAAAGCCTGCAACCAAGATAAACGTTAATAATGAAAACGTTATAATATATATATTATATCGATATAAGGAAAAATGGATCCAAATAAAAAAATGTTTCCTTTCCAACAATAGAACGTTACCTTTCCTGCAAGAAAAAGTAAGAATCTTTATACGAGATTGACAAATGTCAAAAAGACATATCAACCAACGTTAGAATAATAATGGAAAAAAAGCTTCTTATTAAACTATTAAAAGAAAGATTCTGCTCTTGAAACGCTATAAAAACTAAACCATTAACTAAAAAACTATGGACCAAAAACAATTAACGTTAATAATGACAAAGATGTTCTGTTTAACAGATATCTTCTTATAGCAGTAGGTTACAACCATATAAAATAAATAAACATGCAATGATACTTCAAAAAATAATCAGTGCCGTAAACTATTATACCAGGGCAGTACTAAAAAAAAGTAGAGAAAACTAAAAAACAAAGATGCTAGCTATTTGGAGGCGCATGCAATTTGCAAAGCCTAATTTGCTATGGGTTTGAGAGCTGATACAGAGAAGGTAGAGAGCGGAAATAGAGACCAGATCGGCCTTTAGAAATGGCAAGCTAGTAATAAAATGCGCAGATAGATGCCCGCAATGGCCCCAAGAGAATTAAAGAGCACAAGAATGGGAGGAGGGCGCGACAGAGGAAAAAGGGTCGCAGCTAAGGAAGAGTCAAAAGCAATGCAGAGATACAAAACAAACCCTCACATAAACAAATAAGATCAAGGAAATAGCACACGAGAGTAGGAGGAGGGCGCAAAAACAAAGCGAAATGCCGCTAGGTTTGATAGGTGGGGTCGGGTAGAATAAGGGGTGGGGTAGAGGTAGCGGGTTAGGTTAGGTTAAGTTATGTTATACTAGGAAATGCCGCTAAGGTAAGGGGAATGGGGATGGGTGCGGTGGGTTAGGTTAGGGATAGGGGGAGGGGTAGATTAAGTTAAATTTCAAATTTGAAAAGAGATTGCAAGGGAGGGAAAAGTGGGTAGGGTAAGGTAGTTTTAATTTATTTTTTATAATAAAGTTTATTATGATTTTTTTAAATGATTTTATATTAAATATATATTTTACAATGATATAAAAATAATTTAAATTTTTTTTTTTTTTAATATTGAAATTTTAAATTTTACAAAACAACATGAAATATGAACAAAAAGAGAGATTTTTTTTTTCTTTCAACAAAAACTTACAAACAAATATAAGGAATAAAGAGGATTTTTTTTCAAATAAATCTACTAAAAAAGAATAGAGTAAAAGGAGAGGGGAAAATTTTCCCAAATTCTTGAAGGACAACCTGCAACACAAAGTTGTTAGAAACCAAATAATACTCTCTCAACGTCTCCAAATGGAGTGCTTCAAAAAATGGTAGTTCCTCCACCAGTACACTCAAACAAAGATTAAACTAACCTGCTCTGATACCATGTAAGAAATGATAAGGAAGAGCAAAAAAAATGATCTTGTTTAATCTAATGAGCAAGGTGTGAGGAAATGCATACCATGAAATAAACCAAGTCAAGAAGCATTCACCATACAATATGAGACAATGTTTTGAAGGGGGAAAACCATAAAAAAACCCCTGTGATATTATTATGAATGGGCCAAAAAAAGGCCTAAGAGAGAGAAAGAGAATGAGAGCAAAATGCTCATACAATACTTCAAGAGAATGTAGAATGAGAAACTAAGTGTTGCAAGTGAATGTCTAAGAATGAGAAAAGAAGCATCTCTTATGTAGAGATGAGAAGAAAAGAGTTGAATGTAACTCCCACTTGCATGTGAGCCACATTCATAATGTGTGTGCCACTTGTGCTATTTCCTCTTCAGGAGGAATCTAGAATAAAAAGAAATTACAAATAAATATTATGTCCTCACACATGGACAAGAGGACATGCATTCATGTAGGGATTCTATAGGAATCTCCTACTTACATAATAAATAAACTAAACTACCTTGCTTTATAATATATTTCACCAAGGAAAGATTACATATTCTAACATGAAGAAATACACAATATTTTGAATTGAATAATACAACTGAGAGGGGGGGTGAATCAATTGAATAATAAATTATTAAACTTTAAAATTTAAGCACCACAATATCAGATCCAATGAACACAATGAATGCCAACACAATAACATAATATTTTGGTCTCAGGGAAACCCTGTTAAAGGTAAAAAACCGGATGGGAATTAGCACCCACAAATGATGTACTGAGAGTATAGTTATCCTTGTTAGAAGATATAGCCCTATTAGGCACTTATTGAATCATTACCGTACATAGTCCTTGTTAGAGGACAAAACTTGTTAGGAGTCAAGAACAAAAGGGAGGGCTCACTACCCAAGGCTCACTGCCCAAAGAAGGTTAAGTCCACCTTCAGAACTCACTGTTCGCAACACAAGTGTATATGAAGAAATACACAATCTTTTGAATTGTTCAAAAACAACTGTCTTTGCTTGATTAGTTCCAATGAAGTCCACCAATAAACCTCTTCTCTACATACAAAAGACACAAGCTCACAACTTCCACCACCTCTCTATATCATCTTCTTCACACTCCTATATTTTCCAAAGAAAATACCTTTTATACCTTATTACAATTCTTATAAATAGGTCGGTCCATAAGGCTTTCCTAATTACAAACAATTACATAAACCCTTGCTAAGATACACATGGTATCTAGGACAAGTCTACAATGGTTTCATTACAACAATTAAGGACCGACATCCTTAATTCAAGTTCGCCATCCATCATACACACTACATCTCTGTAGTTGGCTTCCAAAGAGATCACCTTCCAGAGTGCACACCACAACTGACGTCATCCTGAGTTCCGTACCTTGTGCAGTTCATAGAACATTTGTCAATACTCTATCTTTCATCTTTGAAGTTCGCATGCACTGATTCCGCATCACCATAAAACTATACACAAAACTTAGAGACTAACTCTGTCATTTCTCACTGTCATAGTTAGTGAACAGTCTTCACCAAAACATCTGTAACTCATCCAATATGAAACATTACATGATGCAATCTTGGATATAAGATCAAAACATCCTCTTGAACTCTCATCTGTCTTCACAGCATCTGAAACATCCGTATAATGTTTGTACACTATGATTACCAGTCTGATTCCCTCACAGAAGCAGAAACATATGTTGACATCAATGACAAAACAAAAATGACAACAGTATAAGTGCCCATTCAGTAACATAGTGATTAAACATATTAAATGTCTCAATCACCTCCCCATGCATTAGCAATATCCAACAATCTCCCCCTTTGGCATTGATGTCAATGTATGGGAAAATCTTATCCCAAAGTTATATCAATCCAAAGTCCTGCAACCAAACAATCTCCCCATATAGTAGGGATTTTCTCATAACAACACTCCCCCTTTGACAACAATGGCAAAGGATGCCATGAGTCATTAATTTCTTTCCAACATCTCTCTTCCATGATCACTCCCCCTGAGGAGTAGATCCCTACATCCAGTCCAGATTATGATAAGGCTCTGAAAACCGCTGGACTGATGCATCTCCACATCATTTAATTTTGACTAGGAGGGGCCTAAACCCCCAACATACCTCTGAGATATTCAAAGGTATCTTTCGGTAGTGGCTTTGTGAAGATGTCTGCAATCTTCTCTTTTGTACTGATATATTCTAGTTTGATTTCCTTTTCTTCCACCTTGTCTCTCAAGAAGTGATACTTGATAGCAATATGTTTAGTTTTGGAGTGCATCACCAAATTCTTTGACATATTCACTATATTGGTGTTATCACAATGGATAACCACAAGCTCATCAAAAATTATTCCAATGTCTATCAGCATTTGTTTCATCCAAACAATCTGAGTGCATTTTATAGCAACATCAACATATTCAGATTCAACAATAGATTGTGCTATACAATCTTGTTTCTTACTTAGCCAAGATACCAACTTTTTCCCAAGGAAAAATGCACCACCACTAGTAATTTTTCTGTCATCAATATTTCCTACCCAATTAGCATCAGTATAAGCATGAAGTTCAAAGCTATCATTTATATCATACCATAAGCCATAGTCTATGGTTCCTCTTAGATACCTCAATATCCTTTTCACAGTAGCTAGATGTGATTCTTTAGGTTCTTCCTAAAATCTATCCACAATTCTAACAACATTAGCAATATCTGGTCTGATGTGGGCTAGATATTGTAGTCCTCCAACCATTGATCTATACAAAGTTTGAAAAACACACTTTGATTCATCATCAATTGTTAGCTTATTACCAGTCACCATAGGTGTTCCTACTGGTTTACAATCTTCCATTCCAAATTTCTTAAACAATTCTTTGAGATACTTGGTCTGAGAAATGAAAATACCATTCTCATTCCGAGTTATTTGCAATCCAAGAAAGAATTTCATTTCACCTATCATGGACATCTCAAATTCACTTTCCATTTCTTTAGCAAATTTCTTACATAGATCATCATTACCTCCAAAGATAATATCATCCATGAAGACTTCTATTATCAGGATTCCATCTTCACTAGTTCCTAAATACAAATTACTATCCACATTACCTTTTCTGAATCCAAGCCCAAGTAGATACTTGTCTAACCTTGCATACCAATCCCTAGGAGCTTGCTTCAGCCCATACAGAGCTTTCTTCAATTTGCACACCATGTCTTTATCTTCGCATAGAGGAAATCCATTTGGTTGTTCTATATAGACTTCTTCTTCAAGATCTCCATTCAGAAATGCAAATTTTACATCCATCTAATACACTTTGAAGTTTTTATGTCCAGCATAAGATAAGAAAAATCTTACTGCCTCTATTCTAGCAACATGAGCAAATGTTTCTTCAAAGTCTATGCCTTCTTGCTATGAGTATCCCTTACACACTAGTCTTGCTTTGTTCCTTACAACAATTCCTTCTTCATCCATTTTGTTTCTAAAAACCCATTTTGTTCCTATTACATTTTTATTTTTAGGTCTAGGAACCAGTTCCCAAGTATTATTCTTCTTTATCTGATCTAACTCTTCTTTCATAGCATTTATCCAAGATTCATCTTTAAATGCTTCATCTGTAATTTTTGGTTCAACTTGAGAAATCAAACAAATTTCTTCTCTAACTTTTGATCTAGTTAGCACTCCTTGACTGGTATTGCCAAAAATTTGATTTTCAGGATGGTTATTTTTTACATACCTTGGTGTTTTAGGAGTCTTAGTAGCCTTACTTGTGCTAGCATCACAAGCTTGTTTTTCACTTTCTTCCTCAACAAGTTCTTCTCCTTCTCTGATTTGAATTCTGTTGAATGTATACATTGTTGTTCCAACAACCTCTCTCCAATGTACATGAGATACATTTCCTTCAATCAACATTGTCCTAGCAGCATCAAGTATAGTCCTATTTCTTCGCTCTGCTATCCCATTTTGTTGTGGAGTCATAGGAGCAGATGTATGTCTCTTTATCCCATGCTCTTCGTAGTATGAATTGAATAAGTCTAAAGTTTACTCTCCACCTCTATTTGACCTTAAGCACTTGATCTTTAAACCTCATTCATTCTCTAATTTTTCTTTGAACAACTTGAATTTATCAAATGCTTCCGATTTCTCTCTTAAATAAGTAACTCGCATCATTCTAGAAAAGTCATCAACAAAGAGTATAAAATACCTTTCACCATAGTATGAATTTGTTCTTGTAGGTCCACATAGATTTGTATGTACCAGATCCAACCTTACTTTTGATGTATATGCTTTGCTTTTATAACTACTTCTAGTCTACTTTCCCATAACACATTCTCTGCATATAGTGTTAGATGGTTTCACAATCTTTGGCAGATCTCTTACTGCACTAGCCATACTTGCCTTCACAATGTTATCAAAATTAACATGACAAAATCTCCTACGCCATAACCAATTGTCATCTACCTTCACAACAAAACAAGAGGCTCCAGATGTGTTTAGTTCAAATACATTACCTCTAGATTTTGAACCGGTAGCAATCAGTTTTCCTTCCTTACTTCTGATAAAACATTTACCATTAACAAAACTTAACTGAAATTCTTTATCCATTAACTGTCCAACACTCAATAGATTATATTTCAATCCTTCAAGAAGCAGTACATTGTCTGTGTTAGTCTTTCCATCTAGTGTAATGGATCCTACTCCTATGATAGATTTAGGGAGATTGTCCCCAAACCTCACAACACCTCCATCATATTTTACTAATTTAACAAACTTGTTCTTATCACCAATCATATGATGAGAACAACCACTATCAATTATCCATTCAGTTTTCTTGTCAACATGAGATACTAAAGCTTTTTATTCATGTACTAGTTCATCTCTAATAGCAACAAATCCAATCTCTTCACAATCTAAATCATCATCATTAGAGATTCCTTCACTAGCATAATAACATTCTCTATCCTTTTTAATCTTTTCATAATTAGGTTTGTACTTAGAAAATATTGTAGGACATCTAGATGCAAAATGACCTACCTTATTGCATGAAAAACATTTTAAGGGTAACTTGCCTTCAAACTTGCCCTTACCTCTTTTTTCTCTTCAAGAAATTAGTGCAACAAGTTCATCTATCTTTCTTTCTTCAGTCATTATTTGTTCCCATTCCTCAGCATACTCAGCAAGCTCTTCTTTTAGGTCTTCTTTGCTGGTCCTCAGAAGTGCAGATAATTTCTTGTGTGTGGATGCCTTAAATGCCTTAAATGGAGGTACAACTTCTCCTAATTCTGCAGCTTCAAAAGTAGTTAACTTTGCAATCAACATCTTTCTGCTAAAGTTTAGAGTCCAAGTTATAGTTTCTTGAATAGACATAGCCTTGAACTTGTAAGCAGGTGTTAGTGATCTGAGGATCTTTGCAATAACTTCTTCTTCATCATAATTACCTCCATAATTTCTGATTCCAACTACAACATTTGTAACCCTTTGAACATAGGCCCTAATGCTTTCATCCTCATTCATTTGCAGCTTCTCCATCTTTGTCTTCCAGTTTTGTAACTTCGTTTGTTTGGTATACTTGTCTCCTTCATATAGTGCCTCTAATCTTTCCCAAATTTGGAAAGCCGAATCCAAGTCTTTAACTTCAGTAAACTCTCCTTTAGAGAGTGCATTGATTAGTGCTTCTCTTGCAATCATGTTTATTGAAAATATCTTCTTTTCATCCTCAGTAGCAGTTGTCAATTCATCTTCGATCTTTATAGCTATCTTGTTCCTTGTAATCAACCAATAGTTGATCCCCAAACAAAATAGGTGAGTTCAGATTTTGTTCTTCCAACTGTCAAAGTTTTCAGGATCGAACTTCAAACTATCCTTCCTATAGAATGCCATCTCCAAGATCACATCAAGTTGTTAACCTTTCTCTCTAAGGACCACAGGCTCTGATACCAATTGTTAGGAATAACAATCCATAATACAACTGAGAGGGGGGGTGAATCAATTGAATAATAAATTATTAAACTTTAAAATTTAAGCACCACAATATCAGATCCAATGAACACAATGAATGCCAACACAATAACATAATATTTTGGTCTCAGGGAAACCCTGTTAAAGGTAAAAAACCCGGTGGGAATTAGCACCCACAAATGATGTACTGAGAGTATAGTTATCCTTGTTAGAAGATATAGCCCTATTAGGCACTTATTGAATCATTACCGTACATAGTTCTTGTTAGAGGACAAAACTTGTTAGGAGTCAAGAACAAAAGGGAGGGCTCACTACCCAAGGCTCACTGCCCAAAGAAGGTTAAGTCCACCTTCAGAACTCACTGTTCGCAACACAAGTGTATATGAAGAAATACATAATCTTTTGAATTGTTCAAAAACAACTGTCTTTGCTTGATTAGTTCCAATGAAGTCCACCAATAAACCTCTTCTCTACATACAACAGACACAAGCTCACAACTCTCACCACCTCTCTATGTCATCTTCTTCACACTCCTATATTTTCCAAAGAAAATACCTTTTATACCTTATTACAATTCTTATAAACAGGTCGGCCCATAAGGCTTTCCTAATTACAAACAATTACATAAACCCTTGCTAAGATACACACGGTATCTAGGACAAGTCTACAATGATTTCATTGCAAAAATTAAGGACCAACATCCTTAATTCAAGTTCGCCATCCATCATACATGCTACATCTCTATAGTCAGCTTCCAAAGAGACCACCTTCCAGAGTGCACGCCATAGATGATGTCATCCTATGTTCCATACCTTGTGCAGTTCATAGAAAATTCCTCAATACTCTATCTTTCATCTTTAAAGTTCACATGCATTGATTCTGCATCACCAGAAAGCTATACACAAAACTTAGAGACTAACTCTGTCATTGCTCATTGTTACAGTTAGTGACTAGTCTTCACCAAAACAAAAATAACTCATCCAATATGAAACATTACATGATGCAATCTTGGATATAAGATCACAACATCCTCCTGAACTCTCATCTATCTTTGCAACATTTGAAACATTCGTATAGTGTCCATACACTGTGATTACCAGTTTGATTCCCTCACAGAAACATATGTTGACATCAGTGACAAAACACAAATGACAACTGTATGAGTGCCCATTTAGTAACGTAGTGATTAAACATATTAAATGTCTCAATCACCTCCCCATGCATTAGCAATATCCAACAAAATACCAATTTCATATATTACATAGGAGTCATTCAAGGAATGTTTCTGATTTGTGGAATATGAAGAAAGGAGAAAAGACTAGTGCAAATGTTGAGAACTTTGTAGAACATATGAAGAACTTACACAAAGAAGCAAGAAAGCACATTGGCAAGACAATTTTTCAATACAAGATAGGGACAAATTTGAAGAAAAAGTTTAGTGAATTCAATGTTTTTGATGAAGTTATGATTCATTTGAGAAAAGAAAGGTTTCCTATGGGAAAATGTAACAAGTTAAAAATGAATAAGTTTAGACCATGCAATATTGTAAAGAAACATTATCGAAGAAATCTATATGAGGTGGAGAAACCAAGTGTAATTAAAATATCACCCATTTTATATTGAACAATCTGTTGGTTCTTGATCAAGAGTTTACACTCAAAGAGACACCAATATGCCTATGATGGATATTAAGGATTGGTTAGTTCCAAATGTGGGCAATCTATAGGCAATTGGACCAACTATAGGGATGGATTTTCCCTCTTCTACTTCTGGCTCTGTGAAACCAAGGTGGGTACACTTGATCCAATAGTACTAACTCTGACTGATAGTTTTAACTCTACCCCTTATTTCTTTATTGGATCCTTCAACAGATGATTACAGTGAGAGAATACTAAAGAAGAACCTATTGTTCATTGATCCTCCATCACTGGGTAGGACAATACATAAATGTAAATGAAAGTAAAAACTGGTATTGATTTAATGTTTCTTGCAGAGTGTAAACAATCATGCAACACATGTAACAGCACAAGGGATACTAGCTTATGATCAGTGCCTTATCCATTGGGCATCATACCTAAAGCAGACATGAAATACAAGAACAACTACTAGATTCATCTAAGAAACTAAGCCATAAACATAGTCAAACATCTCTTACACTGCTTGTAGATATCCTTCCTGATTGAACCCAATAAATCTATGCTTCACTCAGAGGCTTTTAACCTAATCCTAGATCAGGGTTGAGAGACAAAACACATACACTAGTAACCTAATGCAATGAGTTAGAAAACTCAAAATTCATCAAGAACAACTAAAGGAGAGATCCAAGAATGTGAAACTATATTAAGTATGTGGGTTCAAATCCCTGTATTACAAACTGATTCAGTGATACCATAGACAATATGCAAAAGATACATAAGTCTTCTTCCTAGTATTGATATAGAAGCAAAAATGTTACAACCTGGACTGAGGATACACACTTGGCTTTTCAGCTTCCTATGTCAAGAAATTCCAGCCAGCCCCTCAAAAAGATTACAAAATTCCCTTTATACTAGGGCTACAAAGCAAGCACAATCATTTCGAATTCAAAATTTCAAAATCACCTAACCCCACTGAGAAATAAACATAGACATGATAGGGGTCAAGCCACAAAAATTGACAATCCACTTTGCCCACTCTAAGCACTCAAAAATGAATTTTGGTACCTCCTGCCACCGAAAACACTCAACAAGCTCAAACGGTCACATGCATTGCACGGGCATTAAGTCTTTTAACCATTCACCTTCAGTCGAGCAACTGTACAGTCACATCTCTCACCGCCATAGGAAACGGGCTCCAAAATATGCTTGGTCACATGATCGCATAACCCGAAAATAGGTTATGCGAACATGCGACAGCCCGCTAACCATTTGCCTTTTGCATAACCACTGACGCCAGACTGTTGCCACAAAAGGGCATGTTGCATGTTTGCAAGCTAGAAAATTGGCTCACGCGAACATGCGACAAGCCACTAACATGCACCCTGCCGACTGTCAAATCATTGCCAAAAAAGAATCCTACCTAGGCTCGCGTTCCAAATCCACCATCCTGCCAGCATGGGCCAACCGAAGACCACCACGACCCCACCTGCTAGCTATCCCACCAACAAATACATACGGGCCCCAAGGACACATGGCACCCTCTCACATGATCGCATAGCCTAGAAACAGGCTATGCAAACATGCGACCACCCGCAGACCACTACCCTAACCGCCACCGCAATCGGTACCGCACTGCCAATAGGCACATGTTAACCGGTCGCATGATTGCATAGCCAAAAACTGGGCTATGTGATCATGTGACAGCCAACCCAAAGCCACCACATCACCGCCCGCCAAAAGAAAACTACCACATGTCACGCCACCAAACTGCAACCAGCACCACTCTGCCAATGGGCCCCAAGACACGTGGCAAGTGGTCGCATGATCGCATAGCCGAAAATTGGGCTATGCGACCATGCGATAGCCAATCACAGGCTACCACATGTCCACCTCTGGGACCACTGAGCAAATATGCCACCAATTGCAAATAACCAAGACCCATGTGGATAGATGGCAAGCGATCGCATGATCGCATGTCAGAAAAGTCTAACATGCGGCCATGCAACAGCCAATAAGAACATGCCATCTGTCCCCCCTCTGACACCTTGAAGGAACTGGCCTCACATCGTTGCACTTGCGCGGTTAAGACAAATGAACAAGGAGAGCCAACAGAAAAGAAGACACACAAGGTAAAAAACACACAGTGTTTTCGTGAAAGATCGAAAACACACAGAATTTTCAACATGACTCAAAGGTGAACAAGGAAGCTGAAAACAATGATGGTTTTATGTAGGCCAAAAAGGTCAAAAACAACGTGGATTTTTGAAAACACAGTGGGTTTTCGACACTGTGGTAGAATTTTAAAGTTTGCTTCCCGCAGACCCTAGGATTCGAATAACTTTCTGGGTTTTGCACATTAGCAAACATGACTTGGGCTGAAGCAAGGTAACACATGAAACACATAGGGCAAGACACGCATAGCATGAAACACTAAGGATTGTCTTTGCAAGTTAAAACTATGACTGCAAGCTGGGTAGGACAACCTCAAAATTTGTAGAGAAAAGACCATTTTAAAGGATTTTGCAATGACTGGAAAAATGGCCTAACACAATCAAAATACTAAAGTGGGATGGGGGGGAGTGAATCAATATTACCTAAATTCACATTTTCATTACTTTGTCCAACCATATTAACATTACCTATATGCATTAGAAGGAAAGATGCAATCAATAAAGTAAATGAAAGAAAAACATCATCCACAACAACATATGCAAAGAGACACTAGATTTTTATCATGGAAAACTATTAGGGAAAAACCATGGGGAGGGTTAACTCTCAATATATAGTAAGTGGGTATAGTATATTAAAAAATATGTTCACTACTGGAGGGCTCACCACCCAATGAGGCTCACTATGAAAAGTCTCATTTCCCAATGAGGCTCACTATTAGAGGACTCACTTCCTAAGAAGAATAAGTAAACAAATGATTGAACTATTACAATTGCATCTCACATATGCATGAATGTAGTTCTCTTCAAACTCAATAGATATAATTTTCACACTTCATTAGATACTCTTCAATTACTCTTCACTTCACAAATAATCTCAATCACAATTTTTGACTTTCAATCTCATCTCATATCATCACACATCATCAAAAATATATTTTTCACATATATATTGATCTAAACATACTTTAGGTTGGCTTCACACGCTTCATCAAAAAATTGAGTTGGCTCCTAAAATACTTCACACACTTCTTTCCAAAATAATTTCCACGCTTCATCCACATAATTTGGAAAAGACAAAATGAAAATTGATGCCAAATAGAATCCACATGTTATAAGAAACTCTTATCCTGACCCTAAAACCACCAAGAAAAATATAATCTACTGATGAATTGTGGACATTTTAATGAACTAATTTGTACTTGAATAGAGGTAATTTGGAATCACCTCTATATGTGTAAGTGTATGTGGATAGATAGATGTGTGGGGAAATATGAGATTCACTCCTAAATCCAAATTCCCAAAGGAGAGATCCAATTTGATCAACCAAAAGGTTAATGCACAATCGAATCAATCTATGAAGAATATGAAAGAGAGAGAGAGACCAATGTTTCCCTATAAAGGAATTATGCTTGAATTCTAAAATAATTGAAATACAAATACTAACCTCAAATTAGGGTAGATTTGGAAAATGTCAATTTCTGATGTTTGTGTGTGTTCTTTCAGGCAATTCTGCAACCTGTTCTAGACTGGAAATTCTGAGACAGAGAAAACCAATAAATATTTCTCCAAGATGAGCTCAAGTCAACTTTGACCCTCATAAAAGGTCAAATACTACATTCTCTATTTGAAGGCCGATTCTAATTTTGTTCACAGATCTCGAAAGTTCACCGAAAAGGGTATCCAAATTCGCTCTCAGATCTGAAATCCTGCACCTGTATCTACAAGAAAATGGGGGTTTTTGTTGTATGGGGGGTTTGCCTTGGTCAAACCTCAGTTTAGGAATTAACCTTGAAATTGAATTGAAATATAGTGTGCATAAACAAAGTAATTGAAACAAATCACCTCGCTTATGTTGAAGTCCTTGTAGAGGATTCAAATCCTCAAATCCACAAGTAGGAATGTGTCAATGGATGTAGAATAAATGTAGGATGTCTCCAATCAATGACATTTGATCTTCAACACCAATCTTGACTTGATCTTTTCATATGAGAAGGCTTGAATGAATGTAAAAGGATGGATCATTAAAGGGGGCTCCAAAGAGATTGAATCCTTCAATAGCTAACAATGGATCTCCTTGATGGATGGATGCTTGAACACTTGAATTCTTGAAGACTTTCTTGAATTCTTGAATTCACTTGCTTGCACTTGAGAGCTCGCTCATGAAAGTACTTGAGATGTGATGTGAATAATCGATGTCTTGGAAACTTGATGATGAAAATAAGAGAGGAAGGCCTCCTTTTATAGTGAACTAGGGTACAATCCTCTAGAGGAGCCACCTTGGAGAATTAAATCCCAATTAGGTCCTAACAATTAGAAAATATACCTAGATTAAATGCAATTAGAGGATTTACCATCACGAAACTCGAAATGGCCAGCTCGGAGGTGGGAAAACAAATATCTTGAAAGCCCGATGCCCGGAAATCAAGGATTCTAGAAATTTGAAGGAAGGGGGCAAAATCGAGGTTGGGACTGACCTAGTCAAGTATGACATTGATCTTGACCTAGTTAGGTATGAGCTCGATCCTGACCTAGTTAGGATCAACCTCGAATTTGACCCTGGGCCCAGATTCAGTCAGAACCAGGACAAGAGGTCCTGGGGATGCCCAGAGACCTAGAAATGATATCAGATAGGGACAGAATGCCAGGGATAAGCATAAAATCCTATGATAACTATGATGAAATCTAGGAGGATCTATTTCTAAGTCCTACCTAGAAAATAGAGCCACAAAAGAGGGAAATTCAGGAGAATCCTTGAGATCCTATCCCTAATTTCACCTAGAATGAAGAAATCAAGTGTAGGAAAGAAGTAGAAAGTGGGGAGAAAGCCAAATACATGCAAAGACCTAATCAAGGCACTTAACATGACCCCAGACCACTTACTCAAAGGGATAAATGCTCTTATCATGGAAGTTCTTCCATTTTAAGATGATACATTAAGCCCTCACTTTAGCAAGAGTATGGACTTGATGCAAACTCTTGGTAAAGGAGATCAGAATGAAAAGACAATCTTATCATAATCCAAGGGACAAAGGGAAACCTTAAGCCCCTAGGGACTCAAGTCTTCATCAACTCCTAGATCACAATAAGAGAGACAACTCTAGAGAAAGAAGGTGTGATTACCTCACCCAATGAGAACTTATGTCCCATTATGAACCACACAGGAAAATGGCACAACTGGAAAGATGGAATTGAACCGCCTAGTGAATGTGGCTACTCACTAGTCAACCCATCAAGGATTCATTGTTAGGAATATTCTATTTCATAAGAATAAAAATAAAAACAAAAGAGATCTGGTCTTAAGGACACCTCTAACCTTAAGGGATCAAAATATGTGTGTATATGAAACTGAAGGGATCAAGAGATCCTAAAATATAAATCCATGCTTTAAGGATTAGTTACTATTATACACTAAGTTTGCACCCTTGTTTCAAGCTCTCATAGTCTTGATAACCTAGTATAACATGGGAATCATCTCCAGGTGTGGGACCTATGCTAACTGAGATGAGACCTCCAGGTTCTAGGCTAGTTCCTCTTAGATAATCACCTTAATTTGCTTTTTAGACATGGAAAAGTAAACTTTTGAGGGAAAGGGATAGAAGGAATGCTTGAAAAGGAAATGACTTGAAAGCAAACTACCTACTAGGTGATACACCAAAAATTAGGGTTTGGATCTCAGTATAGAGGATGAAATTAATGAACAACTTAGGTCTAGGAGGTCACAATTCACTGAATAGGCTTGCATAAGTGTTTCATAGAAGGGTCTGCAATAGAAAGAGGCTATTCAGGGAAAAGGAGGATTTCAAAAACAATAGCATTACTAAGGAATTTAGACACAATTTATGACTTGCAAACAAACGTTCACCTCTGCAACTCGGTATAGGAATGAGATAGATAGTCAGGGGGTTGAGGTATACCCACAAGAGCATTCTAATCAAATCATCCACAATAATACACAAAATTGCAGAAAGAGAGGGATCAAGAACCCTAAGATATCACTAAAAACATCATATACTTTAATCCAATAAGAGATAATTCAAACAAGGAAGCATAGGGACATGAAGGATTGTCATAAAATACCTCTGTAATGTTTTTATTATCAATGGGAACTTTACAACTGTATAAGCCAAAGGGTAGAAATGATACCATAGATGACCCTTAAGAAAAGATGAATTTCTTCTACAATTGTCCAACTCTGAGCACTAAAGCTCCAAAAATACAATATATACATACTCAACTGCACGCTGGCAGGAGTCAAAAACCTAACTAGGGTTATATATGTTTGACATAAAATAATAGCCAACCCTAACTAAAACAAATATGATCATAACTGTAGCTTTGCAACATCATGGCCTATCAGATATTTGAGTTTACATGTCCATCCCTGTACCTCATTTGCCTGTGGACAAGCAACCTGGATCCATCAACCTTCCTGCACAAGGTCTCACCATGAATGCTCAAATTGGTACTCTCAGAAAGCATGAAATGACCTGTGATGGCTATGCAGGTCTTCACATCATTTTCCCCAACTACAATCGTCCTTGAAACATAAATTTTAGCTACCTATTTTGTCACAACCGACCATCAGATCAAAACCTAGCAAAAACCCTGCAGAGGAATATTTAAAATTTGAATATTAACGGCTAACCGGGTGGTGCCACACTTTTATTCTATCAACAGTCATCGTTTAAATCTCAATCTCCTTTTAAAACATGACTGTTAGATCATCCTATTTACTCGAGAACCATTCATCTACAGAATTAACCTCAAGTCCACTTTGGGTTATCCTTTTCTCATTGGTCACAGGACCACTAATTGTTTTAACTGACCCTGGTTAAGTTTGGCGAATAAAAGACAAACCTTTAGTCATTGATTCATAGAACCGTGCTAACCTTGTGCCCATTTATGCCACTTGGATTCTTTTATTTGCTCCGGCTACCTCATCAGCAAACACCTTGGTAGGCTCTAACAATGGACCCACTCAAACTAAGATTCCAATCTAACAGTGGGCACATGATCTCATGGCCCCCGAATATTCCTTTAGATCATGCACCAGCCATTGATCCTTTTAGAACTAGGACCCCATGACACATCAAACTAGTAGATGAGTCCCTATCATCATATAGCAGCTAATCATATGCGAGCACATCAACGCTATGTAGCACATCGAAACCATGACCCAGAGATTCTCATCGGACGTTTTCCGCATGATCTCATAGGGTCAAAAGATTCTATGAGATCATACGACCACCGTAGATCTTTGCCTTTCTGACATATCTGTAGGCTTTCTAACATGTTCCCACTGACAGATCCTAGTTGTCACCTGGCCAACCAATGAAGAATGAGCACATCAGAAACTGAGGACCCACTTGACAGAGCCTGAAGATAAAGCAAGATCAACGGTTGTCGCATGATCGCAAGGAATATTCTAGGCCCTTGTGATCATGGGACCACCATTGGATTGAAAGGAAAGGCAGCCCCTTGGGCCCCTTCTAACCTATCTCTGCACTATACTCTCACCAACCAATCAAACGCCACCCCCTCGGATACATGTAGCATATTTCCTGACAATGGCCCTACTAACAAATAACCGAATCACCAACCGCTGATGAATCAGAAGCTACCAAATTGGATGAGGTGGCACCGGTCCCACTAACAAGATACTACGCTAAAGGAAAAGGAAGATTGACGATCGTCGCAAGATCTCATAGAATCAGAAGATTCTATGAGATCATGCGACAACCATAGATCTAAAATCTTGATTTGGCTGTTGAACCAAGACTGCCAACCAAAATGGTAACTGCTTGCCAAATCACAATGTGTTAAGGGGTTAACCATCGGGAATCAGAGATTTGGTGACTGAAGGATTTTAAAACGCACATGCAAAATGAAGGGACTTAAGTGGCTGATAAAGTAACAAAGAAATATAATAGGCCAAAGGGTTTTCTAACACAATGACTAGTTTTATGAATATTTTCAAGGACTTTTCACCTAGCTAGGGACCTAGAAACAGTTGTAGAGACTAGGCGGGGATAGACAAAGCCATGAAATTTTGCAGAGTTCTTGGAAGGATAAAAATAGAGACCCTGGGGTGGATCTTAGCCAAATTTTCATGCACATGAAAATTAGGGTAACATTTTGTCTACTTCTGTTGGATGTCAGCCTGCTAGACATGGAAAACCAGTGGCCTTATATATATTCATTGGGCATGGGGTCATCAAAAATCAAAATTATCATAGGGATGCAGAACTTGTGCACAGGTACTTCTTGAAAAGCAAGAAACTAACCTAGAAAATAGGGAAAGAAAATAGGGGAAAAACATATTTAAAAAAATTTACATAGAGGGATTAACCTCAAAGCAGTGCTTCAAGTGGAATCCATTGACTAAGATTAGCAAGGAAACTCCTTCAAGAGTTGATAGTTGAAAAGCATTAGACCCCTTGCACTCTATTATAACAAATGGTCCACCCCAAAATGAGTCAAACTTTGTCTGTCTGCCAGGTCTGGATCTGAATTCATCCCACTCGAGGACTACATCCCCAACCTTGAAATCTCTAGCCCTGACTCTTTTATCAAAACTCTTCTTTATTTGAATCTGATGAAATTCCATATCTTTCATGGATTTGCCTCTGAGTTATTCAAGCTCCATGAGCTGAGCATACCTAATCTATAGAGGATCTCTTTCTTCAAATAGGGCATACTGAGTAGCCAAGTCCAAAGCTGGTAACTCAGTTGAAATGGACAACTTAGCCTCCTTGACATACACTAACACATAAGGAGAGTTCCCAATGATCTTCTTTGGGGTAATTATATCTAACCATAATGTAGACCTCAGTTTGGTATGCCAATCCCTCTGGTTGTCTTGCAAAGTCTTCTTGATTATCCTAATCAAATTCTTGTTTGTTGATTCTGCTAAACCATTGCCTTGAGGGTAATAATTTGAACTAGTATTCAGATAGATGCCATTCTTGACTGCCCATTCTGAGACTTTGAGCCTGTGAATGCCAATGCATTATCTAAAATTATGGAGTTAGGACTGCCAAACCTATGAACTATATCATCATAAAAATTTAATACAACACTCTCATTAGCTTCTTTTAATGCAATTGCTTCTATCCATCTAGTGAAGTAATCAGTTGCAGTGATTATCCATTTATGTCCTGCACTAGATGGAGGATTGATCATTCCTATGAAATCTATACCCCACTTCATGAAAGGTTGCTCTATTCTGATTGGTTGTAGGTGAAAGGTTGCAAGCCTCTCTTTTCTTGCAAACATGGCACACTTGATGCATTTTCTCACATAATCATGGCTATCATTGAAGATAGATGGCCAATAGTACCCAGCCCTCATGATCTTAAAAGCAGTAGTCCTAGGAGAAAAGTGACCTCTAGAAGGTCCATCATGAAACTCAAATAGGACATCAACTATCTTTTCTGAATCTATGCATCTCAAAAGGACACCATTGTGATCCTTTTTGAAAAGAACTTCATATATCAACACAAAAGGAACAGATTGCAATCTATAATACCTCCTTTTTGTTGAATCTAGGCTCGTAGGACATTGTCCTGTCTTCAAATAATTGATCATATTAGGCAAACAACTTTTTGCCTTGGCTTGTTCTTCTATAGAATGCACCACCAGAGATGCATCTATTTTCTCTAATTTCTTTGAACTTTCAACCTTTTCCAAATGCTCACAAAGACCTCTTCCTCTAACCAGCTTGGTAGTTTGAATATCTATGTCATATTCCATCACCTTGGTGATCCAACTAGATCTTTTCTCATTTAGGTCTTTGGAAAGAAAAAATCTTTTGACACTTGGATAAGTAACCTTCAAGTGTACCTTGCTATGGGTTAATATATATCTAAACTTTTTAAGGCTCTTCACCACAACAAGTACATGTTTCTCTACAAAAGAGTATCTCTGTTCATACTCCTCTAAACATTTGCTAAAAAAAGTAATAGGCTGCTCCAATCCATCTGAATTTTCTTAAGCTAGCATTGTAGATATAGCATCATGACCTCCATAAGCATAAAGGATAAAATCCTTACTAAAATTTGGGTTTAGGAGAGTAGGAGCTTCTATTAAGGCCTCTTTGATAGCTTGGAAATTGACCTTCCCTTCTTTGGTCCAACTAAAAGCTGAACCCTTCTTTAACATGGCTGTTAAAGGCTTGAGTAAATTTGCAATGTTAGTCAAGAACCTCCTAATGAAATTAATCTTTCCTATGAAAGATTGGAGACCTTTCTTGTGATGTGGTAGGGGTAGCTCTAGGATAGCTGCAATTCTCTCAAGATCTACTATGATCCCTTCTTTGGATACTACATATCCCAACAATTTTCCTTCATGGACTACAAACACACATTTCTTAGGATTAAGAGATATCCCAAATTCTCTACACCTTTCAAAGATCTTCCTCAAATGTTTGATATGATTTGATACATGTTTAGAATAGATAGTTATGTCATCTAAGTAGACCAGCACAAACTTATACATTAGGCTCTTAAAGGCCATATCCATTGCCTTTTGAAATGTAGCACCTGCATTTGACAAACCAAAGGGCATCTTTTGATAAGGCATGGTTCCCCACTTGGTTGTAAATGTAGTCTTATATTGATCCTCTTCATTCAATAAGATCTGATTGTATCCTAAATAGCCATCCAATAATGAAAATCTCTCGGATCTAGAGACACATTGTAAGATTTGTTCCATAGAGGGTAATGGATGATGGTCTTTTAGAGAGGCCTTGTTAAGATCTCTAAAGTCAACACATAACCTCAATTCCCCATTCTTCTTCCTGATAGGAACAAGGTTGGAAACCCAACTAGTATGATTAATGGGGTAGATGATACCACTTTCTAATAGTTTGAGTACTTCTTTATGCATAAGTGGCTCCAGCTTGGGATTAACAGGCCTTTGTTTTTGTCTTACTAGTTTGGCATTTGGTTCTAACTCAATAGTGTGCTGAGCAATGACAGTGTTGGAGCTATTCCTTATAGGACCAAACTTGAATCAACAGATGGGCTTGATTCTTAGGGTAGGCACTCAAGTTTGACAAGAAAATAGTCCAATTGATGAGGATAGAGAACATCCCCCTTCTTCTTTAAGCTCCACATCACTCAAGTAGGTATTGCCTTATCTGCACACTCGAGACACCTCAAGATAAACAATAGGCCTACAGATAGATTATTGTGGAATAATCTTCAAACCCCTTCAGGTAACCTGTACCCTAATGAAGCCAATTCACATGCAACATCCCTACTTGCATAGAATGAGTCTAAAGACTTGAAAGAACCTCCTACTACTACTACCAACATAAAAGGGAAAGGTATTTGATTTGAAAGGTTTTAATGTTGGGTTGAAAGGACCCCTGAGATACACTAAGTCTCTCATAGATCAGTGCCATTTTTCAATGGGCCACAAAGTCAAATACCCCATTATAATAGACAACTATGAAATAAGAAAGAAATACATTCAAATATGCTGATGCCTTACACCAATCACACACCATTAATCAGGTCATACTTCAATAATCCACCTATGTACCCAAATGTGCTATCACCTATTCAAAGGATATTAACTCTCCCCTTAGAAGAGACCCATAAACAATCAATACATTAACCAGCATCCATTGGAAGACAAACATGAGATACCCTTGATACCCTAGTTCATACACACTTGAAAACCAATCCCAAACCTAGTTGCTTCTATGAAAACAACTCTATTGCAGACACATAGGAAATGCAAATAGAAAGATGGAAACACCCTTGATGCTTCAATCAATAAGTCCGAAACTCAAATGGAGACAATCTGATAATAGTTGACATATATCGAATCTCATACATAAGACAAATCAATTACAATGCATATCATATTCTCTAAGCCAACAAAGGAGAAAAGAGCACCCTATATGTAGAGAAGTAGAGAAAATCTACAGGAAAAGGACCCTTCATGGAACCAGTTCTCCTCCAAAATTTGCAGAAGAAGGAACCCTTACAAAATCAAAATGTCAACCATATATACCACTAGCTATCTTGGAATCCTAAATAGGCTAGGATGCAACAAGATTCAGATAGCTAGGGTTAGGGTTTCAACAACTGCACCAACCCCAATTACAACAAAAAATAAAAATTCTCAAAGGGAAAACCAAGAACAGGTCTGTCAAATCAAGGATGATCTTCATGAATGAGAAAAATTTTGAGAAGTACAGGAAAATCATCAATTCACCATGCTCATTAATCTGACCATTTCACCTGCAACATGCCTCAAGCCATTCCTTGTTCATTTCTTGATGGTACAGTCCCCCCTGCAAACGGTCATCACACCCTGGACCACACTGCAACCACCGGTGCTACCAAACAAATCAAATCTGACTTCAAAAACAATTAAAACCAGTCCTTTCTATCACTGAGAAACCCTCAAAAAATTCAAATTTGAAATTAAACGGTCACATTCATGGTGCCTGCAACATATCTGCGGTCAATATTTAAATCGAGATCAACTTTAAGTCTTGACCGTTAGATTTCTCCCTTTCATAGGCCTTTATGTCTTAACTCAACTGCGACCCTGGGTTTACATCTAGTGAACATGCGACAAGGCATTTCCTATTCACAAGATAAAAACACTAACCCAAGCTTAACTCAGTGATCTAGCAAACAAAGGGAAACATTTAACCTTGGTCCCCTAATTAGTGAACTGGTGACAGAAGGTTTCTGCTAGTTCGCGAAACACTTTTTACCTCTGCCAAGTTAGTTAGCGATTATACGAATGCTTGTTCACTGAATCACCCGTCAAATCAGAGCATCACTATCCTTTTTTGTGAATGAGTGAAACCCATTAGATATTTGTCAGGCCGCTAAACCATTTTGTTAGAATTGCCAAGTCCCCACCTTGGCCCGCCTAGAAGATCGATGACCATCTTAAAATCTCATGCAGTAAGAAGATCCCATCAGATTATACACCTACCATTCATCTAGAATCTCCTCCTTGCCCTGACAAACCTCTGACACCAAAATAAATTAGTGGTTGTCGCATGAGCTCAAGCTTCTGACACATCTGATAAGAACATATGTCATTCATCAATTCACTGACAGTGTCAGGACCCTCTAACACATCCAAAAACTAGGTCCCACTGACGAGCGCCGAGTCATTACCTCGTGGACCAATAAGAGACCACCAACTATGAACACATGTCATTATGGACCCATAGTTTAATCCTTTAGGAGATCAGATAGCCATCGTTAAGGAATTACATTAAAACCCATGCATCTTCCCTCAACGGTATGGTGACAATCGTCGATCATGCTTGAACCTTAACCGGTCGTAGAGCCAAAAGATATCAGGCCCACCTAACAAGTAGCCAACTCACCATCCCCATTAACCAATGGGAAAATGCCCTCTCAGCACAACTGGTAGTGGACCCATTGACAACCCTTGGTTAGATGCTAAATCAATGGACATCGCAAGATCTGATAGGGGAGAAATATTCTTTACGCTCTTACGCCAGCCACAAGATCAAAAGGAGACTGAGATGCTGGGTCCCACTGACACTTCATCAACCTCTATCAAATCACAAGCTACCACCTGTATTATTATCTAATGATCGGTCCACATGTAACACTTCTATGAAAAGGGCCTACCATTTCATGATTCAGTGACTTAAGGAAAACAAGCCACTTTGCTGGTCGCATAATTTTTGATGGCAACCGCCAGACTTTAAGATATTAAGCAAACATATAGTTGCGTAATCACAGAAAACAAAAGTTAACTGCTAGGGACTAAGGGATCATGCGACTAATGAAGAGATGAAATGTGCACATGCGTTATATGATCACTTAAGTGGCCAAAAAGGTAATGAAGAATTAGAATGGGGCCAAGGCATTACAAAGGGTTTTTCCTACCAATGGCTATATTTTCAAAATTTTGAACCAAGGGTTTAAGGTAGAGACCTGAAAAATGACTGCAGAGACTAGAAGAAAAGGGCTAAGGCCATGGAATTTTTTCTAGGTGCTAACAATGGCTCTAGTTGGGGATGATGGGAAACTTGTGTCCATGCAAGAATTTAGATCTCTAGGAAAAGCAGACTGCCCCTACTAGAAAAAGGGAATAGAGACCTCAAAAAACATAGGGAGAACACCAGGGAAAATAGGAAGGGAAACTATATACAAAGTGTACACATTTTACAAAAAGCCTAAAACCTCAAAACCTAAACCAATCTTTGCCCCTATCAAAAATTTGGTTTTCATTTCTTTCTTCTTGAGGTAAACTAGATACTTTATTCCCATTTTTTTCACTAGGCATATCAACATTCTCAATCAATCCACTAGGAAAAACAAAATCTTTATCCTCACCTTCATAGTGCATGTAAAAACTTGGAACACTTTCACCATCTTGCTCACTATGAAAGTAAAACTTAGCATGCTCATGAATACTATCAACAAACTAAAACTGATCTTTATCTATTGATTCATGTATGCCATCAATCTAAAATGCAAAAGTCACATACTTTATTTGATAAAAATCTTCATTCATACCTTGAATTTGCCTATCCTCAGGTGCAGCTGGTTGGAGTTCAAAAGAACAATTAGGTTTATATTCACACATGTCATCATTATCAAATTCTGTAACATTTCAGACCTCCATGTGTTCTTCAAACAATGGGTTGATAATGCCATGCAATACTCCTTGTTGCACATTATGACAAAAAATGGGCCGATCATCATCATAGTCCTCATCATATAAAGTATTAGAAAACACTTTAAACTCACTACCCATTTCATCTCCACGAAGATTCTCAGCACACAAGGAAAAATCAGAACTATATGAAGATTCACAGTCAACATCACCTACCAAGCATATAGTGTCCACAATTATATCTTCTTCATTATCTTGTTTAGCAAAACCATGGTTCACTCCTAAACCCTCTATTGTATGTTGCAGCATTATCCAATGCAGGACCATTAGATAACCTTTTTCTCAAATCTTCATGTTTATCCTCACTGTTATTACATTGAATTACCATTTCTTTATCTTCAAACTTTGAGGACAAATCACTCTCAACATCTTCATACTCAAGCAGATTTGTACAATGTACAAATTGAGATGCACTATCATTTTCAGATTCAGAAAGTGAAAACATATCTTCACTGATAAAAGAGTGTTCACTTCTGTCATTACTTTCCTCCTCCCATGTTGCATCTGACTCATATGAAGACACCTCAACATCACTGCCTTCATCACTTTCACTTGAGTAACCACTTTCAGTACTATGTTCCTTAGACTGTGATTGATATGCATGTGAATCACATTCCTCATCTTGTGCAGCAACTTCAAACTCATCATTAGAGACATAACTTTCAGCCTCTTCATTTGTATAAAACTGAGATATAGAAGAGCAACCTCATGTCTAGGAACACTAGCAAAATCATGCTTATAATCAAAATTACAAGAATTGACCACAGTGGAAAATTCATAACTCAAAACACCATCACACTACTCAATTCTACCAAGGTCTAGAAAATGTCTTACTGCTGTAGCATCCTGAACATATGTCTCATTAGTAGCAAAAGACTCAACAATATTTATACACATATCTTGATTTGACATTTCAACTTGATTACAAATTACAGCAGGAGTGTTGATACACCGATTTGGAGTTGTGGTATCAAAACTACAGTCTTCTTTTCTTTCATATTCATTATACCGGCACACACTCATGGAAAAATGACCTCTAGTCAATCCATATCTCAAATTGTTCTCAATGTCCATTGCAGTTACAAATGCTTGATACAATGACCTAGGTTCTTTATCCCTCAGCAAGTAGTTCATTTTCTTACCAAATGCATCAAAGTAGACATTCATACATACTTGATCATTGGGTCTATAATTCTTAGGGATATCATTCAATACTTTAGAAAATATGATATTGAATTGAGGGACAAGTTCATCACTCTCAATATGAATCTTTAAAAACTTATCATAGGAATTAGATATGCCTACCCTTTCTCCAAATTTCTCCATGAAGGCCAAATGCATCTCACTCCAAGATGAGATAGAAGAAGCTGGTAGAAAAGAGAACTAGTCTCTAGCATCACCTTCCAAAGTTTGAACAAACAATTTCATCCATAGGTCTTCATGGAAAACATCAAAATCACACATTACATCAACAAAGCATTGAACATGTTTCCTTGCTGACTGATGCTAGTCCCTATCATACTTTGGTAAATATCTCCTGATTCCATCAGGGATCTTATTAGGGAAACTAGGTATGCCATCATAACAAAATGGTACATATCCTCTGACAAAAAGAACTCTGTGAACATCCATCACTAGCTGCAGCTTTTGCAAATCCACTTGAAAATCTTTAAGACTAATGACAGGAAATCTATACTTGAAACTAATCTTCTTTTGTCACTGAACCTTTCCTACATACTTCACACCTTATTCCTTTTATTAGTGCTTGATTACTTAATAAGGAAACATTTCTAAACATGAAAGCATGATACCTAGAAGTTCTGTAGTAGAAAAACTTTATTGACTAGAAGGCAGGGCAGATCTAGAGCTCACCATGCAGCTCCATCAGATTCTTTGCAATGTAGAGTCGCCACCTCCTTGAAGAGGAAAAATAATTCACCTTTTGTGTCTTCTTTCGATCAACCAAGAACTTCACCAGGCCTCACTATTTATCAGAAACTGCACTGATCAAATAGAGAACCTCAGAGTTTCCACTCAACACTTATTGAGAAGATATTAACAATTGCTTTATTTTTGTATCTGACTCTTTGATCATATAACCAGACTTTGGCATAGTTCAGCAAAGAAAGGAATTGGACATCTTAAACTTGCTATCATTTATCATTTCCCCAGTAGAGTCACCAATTTGTTGGAGCTATTCCTTATAGGGCCAAACTTGAATCAACAGACGAGCTTGATTCTCAGGGTAGGCACTCAAGTTTGACAAGAAAATAGTCCAATTGATGAGGATAGAGAACATCCTCCTTCTTCTTTGAGCTCCACATCACTCAGGTGGGTATTGCCTTATCTACACACTTGAGACATCTTAAGATAAACAATAGGCCTGCAGATAGATTATTGTGGAATAATCTTCAAACCCCTTCAGGTAACCTATACCCCAATGAAATCAATTCACATGCAACATCCCTACTTGCATAGAATGAGTCTGAAGACTAGAAAGAACCTCCTACTACTAATACCAACATAAAAGGGAAAGGTATTTGATTTGAAAGGTTTTAATGTTGGGTTGAAAGGACCCCTGAGATACACTAAGTCTCTCATAGACCAGTGCCTTGTCCAATGGGCCACAAAGTCAAATGCCCCATTATAATATACAACTATGAAACAAGAAAGAAATACATTCAAATATGCTGATGCCTTACACCAATCATACACCATTAATCAGGTCATACTTCAATAATCCACCTATGTACCCAAATGTGCTATCACCTATTCAAAGGATATTAACTCTCCCCTTAGAAGAGAACCATAAACAAGCAATACATTAACCAACATCCACTAGAAGACAAACATGAGATACCCTTGATACCCTAGTTCATACACACCTAAAAACCAATCCCAAACCTAGTTGCTTCTATGAAAACAACTCTATTGCAGACACATAGGAAATGCAAATAGAAAGATGGAAACACCCTTGATGCTTCAATCAATAAGTCCGAAACTCAAATGGAGACAATCTGATAACAGTAGACATATATTGAATCTCATACATAAGACAAATCAATTACAATGCATATCATATTCTCTGAGCCAAAAAAGGAGAAAAGAGCACCCTATATGTAGAGAAGTAGAGAAAATCTACAGGAAAAGGACCCTTCATGTAACCAGTTCTCCTCCAAAATTTGCAGAAGAAGGAACCCTTACAAAATCAAAACTTCAACCATATATACCACTAGTTGCCTTGGAATCCTAAATAGGCTAGGATGCAACAAGCTTCAGACAACTAGGGTTAGGGTTTCAACAACTGCACCAACCCCAATTACAACAAAAAATCAAAATTCTCGAAGAGAAAACCAAGAACAGGTCTATTAAATCAAGGATGATCTTCATGAATGAGAAATTTTTTGAGAAGTACAGGAAAATCATCAATTCACCATGCTTATTAATCTGACCATTTCACCTGCAACACACCTGAAGCCATTCCTTGTTCATTTCTTAATGGTACAGCCCCCCCTGCAAACAGTCATCACACCTTGGACCACACTACAACCACCGGCGCTACCAAACAAATCAAATCTGGCTTCAAAAACAATTAAAACCAGTCCTTTTTTGCTGAGAAACCCTCAGAAAATTCAAATTTGAAATTAGACGGTCACATTCATGGTGCCTACAACATATCAGTGATCAATATTTAAATCGAGATCAACTTTAAGTACTGACCATTAGATTTCTCCCTTTCACGGGCCTTTATGTCTTAACTCAACTGTAACCCTAGGTTTACCTCTAGCAAACATGCGACAAGGCATTTCCTATTCGTGAGATAAAAATACTAACCCAAGCTTAACTCAGTGATCTAGTGAACAAAGGGAAACATTTAACCTCAGTCCCCTAATTAGTGAACTGGCGATAGAAGGTTTCTGCTAGTTCACGAAACACTTTTTACCTCTGCCAAGTTAGTTAGCGATTATGCGAATGCTTGTTTACTGAATCACCAGTCAAATTGGAGCAGTGCTATCCTTTTCCATGAATGAGAGAAACCCATTAGATATTTGTTGGGCCGCTAAACCATTTTGTTAGAATCATCAAGTCCCCACCCTGGCCCGCCTAGAAGATCGACGACTGTCTTAAAATCTCATGCAGTTAGAAGATCCCATCAGATTATATGCCTTCCATTGATCTAGAATCTCCTCCTTGCCCTGACAACCCTCTGACACTGAAAGAAATCAGTGGCTGTCGTATGATCTCAAGCTTCTGACACATCTGATAAGAACATACGCCATTCATTGATTCATTGACAATGTCAGGACCCTCTGACACATCCGAAAACTAGGTCCCATTGATGAGCACCGAGTCATTACCTCATGGACCAATAAGAGAGCACCAACTATGAACATGTGTCACTATGGACCCACAGTTTAATCCTTTAGGAGATCGAACAGCTATTGTTAAGGGGTTACATTAAAACCCATGCATCTTCCCTTAGTGGTATGGCGACAATCGTCGATCTTGCTTGAACCTTAATGGGTCACAGAGCCAAAAGATATCGAGCCCACCTGACAAGTAGCCAACTCACCATCCCTGTTAACCAATGGGAAAATGCCCTCTCAGCATAGGTGGCAGTGGACCCACTGACAACCCTTGGTTAGATGCTAAATCAATAGACATCGCAAGATCTGATAGGGGAGGAATATTCTTTATGCTCTTATGCCAGTCGCAAGATCAAAAGGAGACTGAGATGCTAGGTCCCACTGACACTTCATCAACCTCTATCAAATCACAAGCTACCACTTGTATTATTATCTGACGACTGGTCCACATGTAACACTTCTATGAAAAGGGCCTACCATTTTGTGATTCAGTGACTAAAGGAAAACAAGCCGCTTTGTTGGGTTGCATAGTTTTTGACAGCAACTGCTAGACTTTAAGATATTAAGTGAACATACAGTCATGCAATCGCAGAAAAGAAAAGTTAACCGCCAGGGACTAAGCGATCATGCGACTGATGAAGAGATGAAATGCACATATGTGTTATATGATCACTTAAGTGGCCAAAAAGGTAATGAACAATTAGAATGGGGCCAAGGTATTACAAAGGGTTTTTCCTACTAATGGCTATATTTTCAAAATTTTGAACCAAGGGTATAAGGCAGAGACCTAAAAAATGACTGCAGAGACTAGAAGAAAAGGGCTAAGGCCATGAAATTTTTTCTAGGTGCTAATAGGTAGGATTAAAACCCTTAAGGGCTTCATATTGCCATGCAAAAATATCGCTAAATTCCTTGAATAATTGAGTATAAGACTGCTTCTCCAATTCAGTGCTTATCTTTCCAAACTATAAACTCTTACCTGGTTCCAACTCTAGTTCAACACAATGTTCTTGTTGGACTACTAGGCTAGATTTGTTTTTCTTGACTTCATCATCCTTGTTGAAGATAGTCTCTAAGGTGACAAGACCTCTAGGCATCTTATTAGACTTAAGTTGTATCACTTGATCACCATAGCTTTGTGATAGCCTATCTTGATTGTACTCTGAAAAAACATCTTCTTCAAACAAGAATTGTAGAATTTGTTCATCATTGTCAAACACTTGCCAATTGACATCATTATCAGGAATAGAAGGTCTGACAATCACTTTGATATGTTGTTGATCTATTTCTTTTGAAATGTTATTTGGAATATCATACTGAGATCCAACAACAGCTAACCTATCTGCATTTTGATTTAGCTTCCTAGGGATAGCAACAATATTGAAAGCACAAAAATCTTCAATTGCATCCCAAAATCTATGTTTGTATGCTTTCAAAGTGTCATTTTTGGTTGCACTTATCCCTCTCACTTGGTTGACAACTAGCTCACTATCACCATAAACTTTTGAGCCTTTAAGTCCTCTTTTTCTAGCCCATTCTAGTGCATTGACTAGAATTTCATACTTTACAGTGTTACTAGTGCAGGAGAAACTGAATCTAAAGGTAGTATAATACCTTTCTCCTTTTGGGGACACTAGGATAGCACCACCACCAGAACCATGTCTACTTCTAGCTCCATCAAAAAATAGTTCCCAAACCTAATTGTTCTGATCCTCTGAATCAGTGTCCTCTTTGAAAAGGCTTGGTTCTATGGCTTCACTTTCTTGTATTAAATAACTTCCCAAACCAAAATCCCAAATTATATTTTCTTGGGCCTCTGAAGCTCTTTCATCTAGTAAAATATCAGGGATACTTTCTATCTTAGTGTCTACTTCACTAATGGTTTGGAAGTCATTGTTATCAAATATAGGGTAGTTTACATTGATGGCATTGGATACATATGGCTCTATATGGTGTGTGACTTAATGGTGACCTTGGTCCCATACCTTGTATGAAATAGCATGTGAGGCTAGTCAGAAGATAAGTAACCTCCTATCTTGGCTGTAAACTCCCTTGAAAGACATATAGCAAATAATGCAGGGAGATCTATGATATATATATCAAGGAGGATGGAAAAATTAGGACTAGCATGCAGGATTAGACTGGTATCCTTAGCCACACCTATATTATTGACTAAGGATCCATCAAGTTTTGTAACCTTCTTTTGGAAGGGTTCATATTTCAATCCTAATTGGTCAGCTACCTTCTTGGGCATTACAGTGCTAGTAGCTCCACTATCTACCATACAATTATGTACTAAAAGATTTTCCAATAATTAGAGATACATAAAAGGGGGGTGGCTTTGAGTTCCTACCTTGTGTGGCATTGCCTTTGGAGTTTCTACTTGGAGCCTCCTTTTCTTGATTAGTTTTAACCAACACTGGCTTTGCAACTTCTTTTGTAGGTTGAGGAGTTGTCACCTCTAACATAGCCTTCTTGAAAATTTCAGGCTGTCCTGGAAGAGCCAAAGAGTCCCACATGGACATGGTAATGTTCATCTTCTTCATGTTGTCTACAATATTGAAAGGTGTCACAGTGTGTACTCTTTGTTGTGTCTTTGGTATTACAAGCTCCACTTCTTTAGAATGTTGGCCTTCCTTGCTTGTAATGACAGGAGCCTCTTTAGGTGTGATGGGAGTGGCTTTCTGTAGTGGCTCTAGTATTGGAATTTGCTCGCTCCATGTCTTGAGCTCTTCTTTTTTCTCTTGTATAGGCAACAAAAGCAACTTCATCATTGACTCCATTGAAGTCTAGTTGCTCCCAATTAAAGAGAGCAGTCTCATGCTCTTGTGATTCTTGTTGAGGCACTGACCCACTGGATGAAACCTCTGATTGAGTTTGTGAGGCATTCTGAACCATTATAGCTTGGTTCATCCATCCATTTGAACATGTAGCCTAGTTGTGAGGCTGATTGCAAGGAAAACACCATTCACTATCCATAGCCATATTATTTTGACTAGGAACCATATCCCTCACTAGATTTGCAGAATTTAGAGGTGCAGGGTTATATGGTTGGAATGGTCTCTGATTAAAACTTTGTCTTTGTCCTTGATAGCCTCCTTGGTATGGTGGCCTATTTTGTTGAAAAGGATATCCTTGATTTTGATATTGCTGATTAGGACCTTGGCCTTATGGCTGAAAGGGTGGTCTAATTCCTTGACCTTGTTTCTTCAAATTTGTGACCTCTTTAGTTGAGCTCTACAGTAAGTTTGTCATTTCTTGCTGATTGCTTTGTTGGCTATTATTTATTTCTTGTAGCTCTTGAGAGAAACTTGTTCTCAGTTCTTGACCACTGGTACTGGCTTGAGGTGCTAAAATGGTGGGAATAGGGGTAAATGGGGGTACTTGTGCAGGTGCAATGGGTTGAAGGCTAGGAAAAATGGGCATTGGTGGCCTTTTAGTAATCGCGCCTTCTTGGATCAAACAATTTTCAGCCCTGACAACTATGTCAAAATCTTAGGGTAAAGAAGTACCACCCATGGATTGGATCATGATAGAAATTTGACCATTCAAACTTTGCAAGTAGTATAGGAAAGCATGGTCAGCTAATGGTCTTACTGATACTAGAATTTTATTCCATGCTTTGAGGAATATACTATTGTAATCTATCATTTGCTCTTGAGGGTCTCTCTTAATGGTTGTTAACTACTCAACTAGAGATAAGTTATCTGATTTATCCTCAAAATGTTTACTTAATGCATCCCCTAATTCATCCCATGAAGTAATAGAACCAATAGTTAGAGTTCTAAACCATTCAAGAGCCTTACCTTTTAGAGAGGCTACTAATAATTTGGTGGCCACATCCTCTTGAGTTATGTTGTGTATGCTGTAGATGGTGGTCACATCTCTTATGTGTTAAAAAATAGTTGTCTACCCTTCACCTGTGAAATTAGGTATACTCTTTAGTGCCACCAAGGGCACATCATGATGTTGAGTAAAGGCTAATGGACTCCCTTGGTTGAATGGTGCAAAGGCAAATTGTCTAGCCATTGTAGGAGTTATGATTTGAAGATTAACAACTATATGAGCTGTATTTGCTCCTAGATTTGAATCCTCCTCTAGATCTCTGGTTAGAGATTTGCCTCTTCTTCTGGAATGAAAGGGAAAAGGTCTCCTTTCTAAAGTATCAGGAGGTGTTTACTGAACTCTCCTTGTAGGGGATGTTCTGTGAGTTGACCTACCTTTATGACTTCCTTTTGAGGGAAACTCTGAGAATTTAGTGGGCTTTGAGCTTCTAGTCTCAATCTTTCTCATAAACCTTAAACAAGGTTGGCCTGTATCTTTGAAATCAGTCGAGTCACTAGATATACTTGATGGAACAACTTATAAAAGCTTGTATCATGCAATTTGTATATTAGAGATAACATAATCTTCAAGCAATGAACTTCTTGTGTAGTCCCACCAGGCCTGCCAGAAATTGTTATACACTAAGTTTGCACCCTTGTCTCAAACTCTCATAGTCTTGATAACCTAGTATAAAATGGGAATCATCTCCAGGTGTGGGACCTATGCTAACTGAGATGAGACCTCCAAGTTCTAGGTTGGTTCCTCTTGGATAATCACCTTAATTTGCTTTTTAGACATGGAAAAGTAAACTTTTGAGGGAAACAGATAGAAGGAATGCTTGAAAAGGAAATGACTTGAAAGAAAACTACCTACTAGGTGATACACCAAAAATTAGGGTTTGGATCTCAGTATAGAGGATGAAATTAATGAACAACTTAGGTCTAGGTCACAATTCACTGAATAGGCTTGCATAAGTGTTTCATAGAAGGGTCTGCAACAGAAAAGGGCTATTTAGGGAAAAGGAGGATTTTACAAACAATAGCGTTACCGAGGAATTTAGACACAATTTATGACCTGCAAACATACATTCACCTCTGCAACCTGGTATAGAAATGAGACAGATAGTTAGGGGGTTGAGGTATACCCACAAGAGCATTCTAATCAAATCATCCACAATAATACACAAAATTGTAGAAAGAGAGAGGGATCAAGAGCCCTAAGATATCACTGAAAACATCATATACTTTAATCCAATAAGAGATAATTCAAACAAGGAAGCATAGGGACATGAAGGATTGTCACAAAATACCTCTGCAATGTTTTTATTATCAATGGGAACTTTACAACCATATAAGCCAGAGGGTACAAATGATACCACAAATGACCCTTAAGAAAAGATGAATTTCTTCTACAATTGTCCATCTCTGAGCACTAAAGCTCCAAAAATACAATGTATACATACTCAACTGCACGTCGGTAGGAGTCAAAAACCTAACTAGGGTTACATATGTTTGACATAAAATAATAGCCAACCCTAACTCAAACAAATCTGATCATAACTGTAGCTCTACAACATCATGGCCGATTAGATATTTGAGTTTATGTGTCCATCCCTGTACCTCATTTTCCTGTGGACAAGCAACCTGGATCCATCAACCTTCCTGCACAAGGTCTCACCATGAATGCTCAAATTGGTACTCTTAGAAAGTAAGAAATGACCTGTGATGGCTGCATAGGTGTTCACATCATTTTTCCCAACTGCAATCATCGTTGAAACTTAAATTTTAGCTACCCATTTTGTCGCAATTGACCATCGGATCAAAACCTAGCAAAAACCCTGTAGAGGAATATTTAAAAATTGAATATTAATGGCTAACCGGGTGGCGCCACACTTTCCTTCTATGGATGACCGTCATTTAAACCTCAATATCCTTTTAAAACATGACCGTTAGATCATCCTATTTACCCAAGAACTATTCGTCTACACAATTAACCTCAAGTCCACCTTGGGTTACCCTTTTCTCATTGGTCGTAGGATCGCTAATTATTTTAATTGACCCTAGTTAAGTCTGGTGAATAAAAGACAAACCTTTAGTTGCTGATTCATGGAACCGTGCTAACCCTGTGCCCATTTATGCCACTTGGCATTCTTTTATTTTCTCTGGCTACGTCATCAACAAACACCTCGGCAGGCTCTAACAACGGACCCACTCAAACTGAGATTCCAATCTAACAGTGGGTGCATGATCTCATTGCTCCCAAATATTCCTTTAGATCATGCACCAGCCATTGATCCTTTTAGAACTGGGACCCCATGACACATTAGACTAATAGATGAGTCCCCATAATCATATAGAAGCCAATCATATGTGAGCACATCAGCACTGGGTAGCACATTGGACCCATGACCTAGAGATTCTCATCAGACGGTTGTCGCATGATCTCATAGGGTCAGAAGATTCTATGAGATGATACGACCACCATAGATCTTTTCCTTTCTGACATATTTGTAGACTTTCTAACATGGTCCCACTAACAAATCCTAGTTGTCGCCTGGCCAAACAATGAAGAACAAGCACATCAAAAATTGAGGACCCACCTGACAGAGCCCAGAGATAAGGCAAGATCAATAGTTGTCGCATGATTGCAACGAATATGCTGGGCCTTTGTGATCATGTGACCATCATTTGATTGGAAGGAAAGGCAGCCTGTTGGGCCCCTACTAACTTGTCTCCATGCTATACTCTCACCAACCAATCAAACGCTGCCCCCATGGATACATGTAGCACATTTCCTGACAATGGCCCTACTGACAAACAACCGAATCACCAACCACCGATGAATCAGAAGCTGCCAAATCGGATGAGGTGGCACTGGTCCCACTGACAAGATACTATGCTGAAGGAAAAAGAAGATCGATGATCATCACAAGATCTCATAGAATCAAAAGATTCTATGAGATCATGCGACAACTGTAGATCTAGAATCTTGATTTGGCCACCAAACCAAAACCGCCAACCGAAACAGTAACTACTCGCCAAATTGTGAAGTGTTAAGGGGTTAACTGCTGGGAATCAAAGATTTGGCAACTGAAGGATTTTAAAATGCACATGTGAAATGAAGGGACTTAAGTGGCCGGTAAAGTAACAAAGAAATATAACAAGCCAAAGGGTTTTCTAACACAATGACTAGTTTTATGAATATCTCAAGGACTTTTCACCTAGCTAGGGACCTATAAATAGTTGCAGAGACCAGGGGGGATAGATAAAGCCATGAAATTTTGTAGAGTGCTTGGAAGGATACAAACAGAGACCTTGGGGTGGATCTTAGCCAAATTTGCATGCACATGAAAATTAGGGTAACAGTTACTAATCGACAAAGGGAAAAAAAAGTATCTTGAAAGATAATATGTGCTTATCAAAAAGTGCATGTGTGCAACAGGTGAGTAGAGTGTATGCCACCACGTTAAAGTCATTACTAACACTTTAATAGGAGCAATGGATTTAATGGAAACATAAACAACTCCACTGATTATGTTTCCACATTGAGATGCCCCTAGACGAAGACAAATCAAGGGAAATATCACAGAAACATACAAAGAACACAGAAGGGATCTACCTACCATGGGGTCAGTATGATCATAAGATAATATATATGATATTATTGCAAATGAATTGACATCATTCCCCAAAGAAAGTAGAACTACAATCACAAAGGAGGAAAGATCACATAAGATATATGAAGGAAAATCTTTTCGAACCATGACATGGAGACCAAAAAGAATTAGTGCTACCATATCTCAAATCCAAGCAGATTACACAAGGAAACATTTACGAACAATAGCACAATTATGACATAACATTGAAAAATGCATAGAAGAATAGAGATACATATAGAAGAATTTGAACAACAGTTTTGATTCCTTCATCACCTTGCACCAACTGAGTAACAAGGATTGTATAAAAGAATCTAACAACATTTAGCAAACACATTACGAGAGAAGCACAGTACAACAGGCAAACACACAAAAAAGCTACCATGAAGGACAAGCTGATCAAGCATGCCACCTACTCTCCCCATCTTATTGTATATCATTTAGGGAAGGTGGGTAACTCACAAGAGGGACTATATCCAACACAGTAGGAATGATAGCTAGTTCCAAACAAGGATCCTCTTGAGAATCACTATGGTCGACACTAGGTGTAAGAGTCAATTATGATGAAAGCATATTAGGTAAATCAATGTCAATGTCAATATTTTCATATTCATCATTAACATCATTAGTATCATCAAGAGTATCTTCTTCATCCAAATTAATCAAAATAGGATCTAAGTGTGATGACCCTTTTTCCTAGAATTTACAATAAGGATAAAAATCAGGAATCATCTATGAATTTATTCCATATATTAATAACAACTTCCCTATTTAACCTAGATGGATGTTAAGGTCCTTAGAATATGGGTTTCATCTTCCTATTTGTGCTATAATTACTACGGGTTGGAAGACTTATCGTGCTCCGGGCGCGTGAAACAGACTACAACTACTTCCCTCAAGGCCTAACCCTAATATTGGGACAGCCCGTTGTGCCCGAAATTACTCCGCCTCTCCCTTTCATCGGGCTTCCGTCCCCATAAGTATTATAGAAAAATAAGAAAAGATGAACTCTACATTCTAAAGACTATAATTATCATTATTCTTAGAATATCAAAATATTACAAAGATTTTAAGATATATATATATATATATATATATATATATATATATATATATATAATAAATATTAAATAATTGCATATGACTTATCTCATTAGAAAAAAGATATTAATTCCATATATATATTTATAAACATTACTAATAATAACTTTTAATAAATTCATAAAACAACTTTATTAGTCAAGGTCTTACCTTGGCTGCGGTACAGTTGTCACCGCATCCTTGCGGTACTGTTGACGGTACGTGCGGACCGTAGTACCTCACGCAGTACACGTTAATATATTATATGCCGAACTCTTCGGTTTATGAAATCTTTTCATTCGATTTTATGAATGTCTTTTCTTATTCGTTTATACGAATGCTTTCCTTTTTCGATACATGTAGTGGTCGGTACTACAAACCGTAGACCGCACCCATTCACTTCTTTTTCGGTTTTCTCAAACACAGTTTTCCACGCCGTCCCCATCGATCCCCCCTCTTAGCAAATAAATATATTTGCAAATAGGGGTCGTACTCTTTTGAACGAGGGTGATAACGTTTGATCAAATATTATTAATGATTTGATTAATATCATTAGTTATATTGAATTGGTTAATAATGATTAACTATATCTTATCTCATTTATTAATTGATTATATTAATATTGTTAATGTTAATATTAAATATACTATTTGATTATTCTATATAGATTGATTAATAATATATTATTAATTATCTACATTGATCTTATGTTTTTTATGATCCTTTATCATTATTGATTTATGTATGTCTAATAATATTATTGACATTATGATCTATATATATTTTTATTATTAATGATGTCAATATTATATATTATATTCATTAATTATATATTATGTATATCTTATTTGTATTACAACATCCATTTGTATTGTACTTGTGTCTATTGCAGTTCATGATAGAAAGGTCGAGCTCTTCTATGTCCAATAATCCGTGATCTTTAGTCTTTGAGACTATTATTATTAATAATATTATCATAAAGGTTATAATCACTAATATTTATCTACTACTATGAATATTATTATTTATTAATTAATTTTACTTCTGGAGGGGGATATCACAGTCCTACCCTCCCAAAATTGCTTGTCCTCAAGCAATGATATATTCGTTAATCAACTATTTAGTTATGAATACCCCTAAAGTGCCAATTATCCATGAATACAAATTATATAATATAACAATACACACAAAGCACAAATCATACACAAGGACAGATGTAAGGCATGAATCTCACATACAACACCTATAAGTCATGGTCATGCATATGCAAGGTATAAATCCAAACACACACAAGGCTAGGATTGTGCACTCAAAGGGATATATCACATAAATGTATGAATTCACATAATAAATTCACTCAAGGCATGAAACATATGCGTGACTTTATGAATTTAGGAAGCACACATATGAACACATCGCATAACACAAGAAGTATCCACATTAAATCAGAAAGTATACACATAAATACTTAGCATACATATAGCACATAAATACAATGAAACATGAATTTACTCAAATAATGAAGTACATACGTGGATACACAAAACACATAAAGTATATACATAATTTTTATTTAGTCATGAAGCATATACAATGCATACACATGAAGTAGAACATAAATGGATTAAATCATAAGGTACACATATGAATACACGTAACATACAAAGTATGTACATATAAATCATGCACAAAGATACATGAATACACATAAAACATGAATCATATATTAGTTATGAAGCTATGAATTTTATTATGAGGTATAGAGTACACATGTCAAACATAACGAAGTGAATACATGGTAAACACATAAAATATGAAGCAATACACTCAATTACACACCAGACGTGTAATACATGGAATAGTGGACACATAAAGCATAAGTACATGTTATGCATGTAAGACATGAAGTGAGCATTAAGAATACATGAGTACATGTAAGACATGGCTAATGAAAATGAATACACCTAGCACATACATAACATAATGTACAAATCATACTTACGAATTCATTTAAATCATGAGGCATATATTTAGTATATATCATGCACATGAATTCACTTAAGTCATTGAGTATATATGAAGATACATCTAGAACATAAAGAAATAAAGCATACACATGAGTTTTTAGGAAGTTTTCATAGAGGCATATACTTAGAGTGTGAAGGATACTTCATGAATACATGTAACACATAAGCACAAAGCGGACATATATTAAGTTCAAAATAAACATGTATAGTCATGGGGCACATACATTCACGCACACAACACATAGAGCACATAAAGCATGAAGTAAACTTAAAACATAGAGAACATTTCATGAAGCCGTATAACACACATAATACAATACATATATGTCAAACACATAGGGGAGGAAGCCCACAAGCAATTCACAAAACATACATGAGGAATGTGCTCATCAGTTATTCTAAACGAAGTTTGTGATCACCACATATACATATGAACCAATGAGGATATGAGTCAGACATGCGATTGTATAAAGACACGAAGTAGACACATTGAAAATACAAATCATACACACTAATGCATGAAAACATGGAGTAGACACATTGATGCATAACAATGCGAAGCATACATATGGATGCATGAAGGCACACCTATGAGAGAACATGTAAAAGATGTCATTCATGTCATGATGCATATACCTAGCACATGAAGCATTTAAATACACTTAAGTCATAAAGACACATAGCACATAGAGCATACATATTACATTGGAAAAACACACATACGTATACATAAGCATGAACTTGACTAGATGAATACATGAAAAATACATATAAACATAACATAGAAAGTATGAACATAGGCATATGAATTCATTTAAGTTATACACATAGCACGTGAAGCATACACACAAAGCATAAATATATGTAGGTCATGGGAGGCGTAAGAAGCAAAATAGTACTTGTAAATACACATAATACATGAAGTGTGTGCATAAAGAATGAAATATGAAGCAACAATATACAAACATTCACATAAGGCATGAAGTAATGCACATAAGGCTTGAAGTATAAAGCCATATAAATGCACACAAGATAATAGATATATGTCAGACCTTTAAAGCATGAGGTAGTACTCTTAATTACACACCAAACATATAAGACATGAAGCAATGCATTAGTACACATTAGGAATGGAGCATGTGTCTGTTCATGAATTCATTTTAGTCATGAAGCATACATGTGAATACACTCAGCATTTGAAGTATGAACTCACTTAAGTGACAAGGCATATATGTGAATATTTGCAGCATATACTTATGAATGCATGTTCGAATAATCCCAAATATAGTACAAATCATATGCATAAATACACATGTCTTGAAACAAGAATACACTTAAGGCATGAATCATACACATGAGTACACAAAAGCATAAATCACACATGAGACATGAAAAAAATGCACAAAAGTCGTTAGGTATATAGGACAGGCATATGTGTCAAACAAACAAGGCATGAAGCAATAAACTTGAATACACACCAAATGCGTAAAGCATAAAATAATATATTTGAATACATGCCAAGCATATAAGGAACACCAACATGAAGCAAGATACAAATATTTTTCAAACAAGTAAGGCATGGAGCAAGCAATAAGTTCACATCATATGCGTAAGGTTTGAAGCAAGCAACCAAAATGAATGTAAAAACATGCAAGATATTTATTTGCTATGAAGCCAATACAAGTATACATATGCAGATACAAAGAATACAGAAAGTATGCACATTATTAAATTCCATCTTATTGACTATTTACCCTACAGGATGGCAAGATCAATGCTCTGATACCACTTGTGATGACCCTTTTTCCTAGAATTTACAATAAGGATAAAAATCAAGAATCATCTATGAATTTATTCCATATATTAATAACAACTTCCCTATTTAACCTAGATGGATGTTAAGGTCCTTAGAATATGGGTTTCATCTTCCTATTTGTGCTATAATTACTACGGGTTGGAAGACTTATCGTGCTCCGGGCGCGTGAAACAGACTACAACTACTTCCCTCAAGGCCTAACCCTAATATTGGGACAGCCCGTTGTGCCCGAAATTACTCCGCCTCTCCCTTTCATCGGGCTTCCGTCCCCATAAGTATTATAGAAAAATAAGAAAAGATGAACTCTACATTCTAAAGACTATAATTATCATTATTCTTAGAATATCAAAATATTACAAAGATTTTAAGATATATATATATATATATATATATAATAAATATTAAATAATTGCATATGACTTATCTCATTAGAAAAAAGATATTAATTCCATATATATATTTATAAACATTACTAATAATAACTTTTAATAAATTCATAAAACAACTTTATTAGTCAAGGTCTTACCTTGGCTGCGGTACAGTTGTCACCGCGTCCTTGCGGTACTGTTGACGGTACGTGTGGACCGTAGTACCTCACGCAGTACACGTTAATATATTATATGCCGAACTCTTCGGTTTATGAAATCTTTTCATTCGATTTTATGAATGTCTTTTCTTATTCGTTTATACGAATGCTTTCCTTTTTCGATACATGTAGTGGTCGGTACTACAAACCGTAGACCGCACCCATTCACTTCTTTTTCGGTTTTCTCAAACACAGTTTTCCACGCCGTCCCCATCGATCCCCCCTCTTAGCAAATAAATATATTTGCAAATAGGGGTCGTACTCTTTTGAATGAGGGTGATAACGTTTGATCAAATATTATTAATGATTTGATTAATATCATTAGTTATATTGAATTGGTTAATAATGATTAACTATATCTTATCTCATTTATTAATTGATTATATTAATATTGTTAATGTTAATATTAAATATACTATTTGATTATTCTATATAGATTGATTAATAATATATTATTAATTATCTACATTGATCTTATGTTTTTTATGATCCTTTATCATTATTGATTTATGTATGTCTAATAATATTATTGACATTATGATCTATATATATTTTTATTATTAATGATGTCAATATTATATATTATATTCATTAATTATATATTATGTATATCTTATTTGTATTACAACATCCATTTGTATTGTACTTGTGTCTATTGCAGTTCGTGATAGAAAGGTCGAGCTCTTCTATGTCCAATAATCCGTGATCTTTAGTCTTTGAGACTATTATTATTAATAATATTATCATAAAGGTTATAATCACTAATATTTATCTACTACTATGAATATTATTATTTATTAATTAATTTTACTTCTGGAGGGGGATATCACACTAAGATACGAATAGAATCATCATAATCATGGATGTGGACATCATTATTAGTAACAATCTATTCTACCACATTATGCATAGGTTTATCCGAGGAAAGTAAAGATCTTTGAGCTTTAGCATGAGCACCACGCTTTTTACAACGTTCATTAGTAGATTTATTACGTTTTGATTTATTTGAAATAGGTTGAGAACTAGGAGGAACAATCATAGGATCCTTCATAGGCTCTTTAGGAAGATCAATAGGATTATTAACCATAGGAGAAACAATCACTGGATCTTTGATAGTTTCGGTAGAAGGAACTTGATTAACAGAGCTAGAAGTCATAGTTAAAGGAGGTATAGAAGGTGTAGGTAAAAGACCATGATTAAGATCCATAGGAGGTATGCTTAATTCAAGAATCTTATGATGTTTATAAGTTTGATATGATCAAAAAATATTATCAGGTTGAGGAGGACATTAATTAGGTAATGAAGGCCAAAAGAAATCTAAAGCAACACAATCTATAGGCCTAGAAGGTTGATATAAACTATGATTAATCATCTTCACTTCTTCATCATGAATGAACTTAAGACACTTATGGATAGGTGAAGCAATAGCATGCATGGAATTCAACCAAGGAAAACCTAGCTTAACTTGAAATTGATCAAATGTAGGAACAACAACAAAGGTAGTGTTCACAATTTTTCCATAGAGTTCAACTGGTAAAGTAATAGAACCAAAGGATGGATAAAGAAAACCATTGCAAGTTTGAATCCACACATCTGATGTATCATAAAAGTCATGTTGTAAGCTTTTCATAAAAAGATTTTCTTTAGTGATAACATTGACTAAGGATGTAGGATCAATAAGACAACCATGAGTAGGTTTCTGAGAAATCCTACGAACAATATAAAGGGGACCATCAGGAGCTTTAATAGTCTCAAATTCATCAAAGGTAATCAAAAGTTCCCAAGGTCTTTTATTCTTAAATTTTTGTCGAGGTTTAGGTTGAGTTTTCATTTTAGGTTTAGGTTTTGGTTGAGTTTGAGATTGAACTTGAGGTTGAATCTGTGTTCGAGATTGAAGTTGATGTTGAGGTGGAGATACAAATTGAAGAACATGCTCCACTTGATTAACAACATGATTGAGATCATCCATCTTTGAATCATACACAATCTCCATAGCAGATGACTGAGCAATAGTATTAGTATCATGCGTAGGTAAAGGGTTCATATAGATTTGAAGGTTCTAATTAGGAGGAGAGACAAATTTGTTCCCACTACCATCAAGATTATCAACAGATAAAGCCTTAGAATCAATTAATTCATGAACCTTATGTTTTAAAGAATAACATTTCTCAGTATCATGACCATTCTAACGATGATATTGACAAAAAGCATTTTGATCAAAAGATTTAGAGGCAATCATGACATGTAAAAGAGGTCGAATAGGAGGTAAATTAATCATATTAGCAATTAAAAACCTATTCATAATAGCATGTAAAGATTCAAAAAGAGGAGTAAACATACAATTTAATTGAAAAGCAGTGGATGCAGTAGTGGCATTGTGAGATGCAACAACAACTTGATCAAAAACTGCATTCATTTGTTTGTTTATCTTGACATAGTTGTTGAATTTTTGAAATTTGTTTGGATTAGGAGAAACATCACTCTTATCAACTGGAACAGGAGCCATTGGAGTGTTTCTCTCAAATTGACTCACTTGTAATTGATAATGATGAAGTGCTGCACAAAGTTGTTGAAAAAAGGTAAATTCAGTAAGCAGAATCTTATCTCTAATATCCTTTTGCAAATTTGAAATAAACATACATTGCATATCCATATTAGGAACAGGATAGGAAATCTGAGCATACAAATGCTTAAATCTACCAAAAGATTTAGTCAATGTTTCTTTAGCACTTTGTTTACAATGCATCAAATCAGTCAAAGACACTTGCGGGCCAATGTTGTTTCAAAATTGTTGAATAAAGGCACTAACAAGTTGCGGAAAGGAATCAATAGAATAATGAGGCAAGGAACAATACATTGTAAGGCCTTGTCACGGAAGGTTCTAGCAAACAGTTTGGCTAAAATTCTATGGTCATGAGCATAATCACTACAAAGGATTTGAAATGTTTTAACATGATGAACATGATCTCCTTTTCCATTATAATTCTCAAGATGAGGCATCTCACCTTGCTGAGGTACAGGAGTACGAATAATATCCTAGGACAAGGAACTTCCCATGTCACATGTAGGAATACTAAACTTGTTTTGAGTTAAGGAAGCAAGTTGTTGTTGTAAGGATGACATAGCCTAAGTCAAATTGATGATTGTTGAATCATTAGAGGAAATGGGAGGAGTAGCAACATTAGACACACTAGGTAAAGTGTAAGAAGCTGCAAGAATAGAAGACACAACTGGAGGAACACTAGGAACTGCAGTTGGAAGCGGATTGGAATAAGTAAAAGGAACATTATGATATGAAGGTTGTGATGTAGGAAGGGACACAAGAGGAACACTCATAGGAATAGAGGGAACCATCATAGTCACCAAAGAAGGAATATAGGTAGGAATACTAGGTAAAGGATTAGAAGGAGGTTCAACACTAGTGATAGGAGGAATCAACCCTAAATCTTGAGCTTCTTGAACTAAAGGTTTAACATTTGAATGCACAAGGTGAGTAATGCCATGCAAGAGGTTAACAACTTGATCAGTATCATGGATAACTTTCTTAAGAGCCTCTATAGCTTGAATGGAATCTTGATTATGGTTCTATTGAATAAGCCAATTACCCATTTTATCAAGTTCAGTGGAAAGTTTTTGGACTTGTTCAGGAGGAACTCTTAAAGCATCATCCTCATCATGAGATGAATGAGAAGAGTTTTTCTCCATAGTGGGATTGGAATCATGAAGAATCAAGTTATCATCTGGGATCCTAAGGAAAGGAGAGGAAGATTCAAGATCAAAGGCACCAATGCATCTATGACTTCTTCCAACTGGAATGTTATAAGTAGGACTAGTGGTAGTAAAGCTCATAAACCAATGTAATGTAAATGAACTAAACTAAGAACACATAAAGCATGAATATGAAATCCAATTAGCATGCACAAAGGAAAAATCTAATACTAACAAGATAAAAGGAAAGCACAATAAGGTATCCAATTCCATAAAAGAAAAGAGAGTAAGTAGGTTGGGTTCACCAAAATGAATAGAGGTAATTTGGAATCACCTCTATATGTGTAAGTGTATGTGGATAGATAGATGTGTGGGGAAATATGAGATTCACTCCTAAATCCAAATTCCCAAAGGAGAGATCCAATTTGATCAACCAAAAGGTTAATGCACAATCAAATCAATCTATGAAGAATATGAAAGAGAGATAGAGTCCAATGTTTCCCTATAAAGGAATTATGCTTGAAATCTGAAATAATTGAAATACAAATACTAACCTCAAATTAGGGAAAATCTAGAAAACGTCAATTTTTGATGTTTGTGTGAACTTTTAGGCAATTCTACAACTTGATCTGGACTAGAAATGCCAAGACAAAGAAAACCCATAAATCTTTCTCCAAGATGAGCTCAGGTTGACTTTGACCCTCATAAAAGGTCAAATACTACATTCTTTATTTGAAGTCTGATTTTGATTTTGTTCGTAGATCTCGAAAGTTCACCGAAAAGGGTATCCAAATTTTCTCTCAGATCTGAAATGCTGCACCTGTATTTGCAAGAAAATGGGGGTTTTTGTTGTATGGGGGCTTTGCCTTGGTCAAACCTTAGTTTAGGAATTAACCTTGAAATTGAATTGAAATATAGTGTGCATAAACAAAGTAATTCAAACAAATCACCTCACTTATGTTGAAGTCCTTGTAGAGGATTCAAATCCTCAAATCCACAACTAGGAATGCTTCAATGGATGTAGAATGAATGTAGGATGTCTCCAATCAATGGCATTTGATCTTCAACACCAATCTTGACTTGATCTTTGCATATGAGAAGGCTTGAATGAATGTAAAAGGATGGATCATCAAAGGGGGCTCCAAAGAGATTGAATCCTTTAATAGCTAACAGTGGATCTCCTTGATGGATGGATTCTTGAACACTTGAATTCTTGAAGACTTTCTTGAATGCTTTAATTCACTTTCTTGCACTTGAGAGCTCGCTCATGAAATTGCTTGAGATGTGATGTGAATAATGGATGTCTTGGAAACTTGATGATGAAAATGAGAGAGGAAGGCCTCCTTTTATAGTGAACTAGGGCACAATCCTCTAGAGGAGCCACCTTGGAGAATTAAATCCCAATTAGGTCATAACTTTTAGAAAATATACCTAGATTAAATGCAATTAGAGGATTTACCATCCTGAAACTTGAAATGGAAAACCCGGAGGTGAGAAAACAAATATCCCAAAAGCCCAATGCCCAGAAATCAAAGATTATGGAATTTTGAAGGAAGGGGGAAAAATCAAGGTTGGGACTAACCTAGTTAGGTACAACCTCAATCCTTACCTACTCAAAATCAACCTCGAATTTGACCCTGGGTCCAGATTCAGTCAGAACCAGGACAGGAGGTCCCTTGGATGCCTAGAGACCTAGAAATGTATCAGACAGAGATAGAATGCTGGGGATAAGCATAAAATCCTATGATAAATGTGATGAAGGCCAAGAGGACCTATTTCTAAGCCCTACCTAGAAAATAGAGCCATGGAAGAGGGAAATTTAGGAGAATCCTTTAGATCCTATCCCTAATTTCACCTAGAATGAAGAAATCAAGTGCAACAAAGAAGTGGAAAGTGGGGAGAAAGCCAAATACATGAAAAGACCCAATCAAGGTTCTTAACATGACCCCAAACCACTTACTCGGAGGGCTAAACGCTCTTATCATGGAAGTGCTTCCATTTTAAGACGATACAACACTGAACAAAACAAATAAACTATTAGAATGAACTTCCAAACCTTATATCTTTTATGAAATAGAATCATATCATTTGAAAACTTGTATATAGTACATTTAGTATCCAAATGCATACTCTTAGAACCGTGAAGCCATATCTATAACAATGGATAAATGTAGACCAAAGTATGAGGCACAAAAACAAAAACCTACCAGAGTAATTATAACATAAATAAAAAGGAATATTTCCATAATGATCAATATGTTGACATCAATGAAAACCTCTAGAAATTGTGCACAACATTTTCCTTCTCATATCACCAACAAAATCATCAACAAAAATCTCCAACAATTTCCCCCTTTGTCATTGATGAAAATATGCCAAAAATAATTGCTCTCCCTCAAAAACTACTTCTCCCCTTTTACAAGGACAAATGGTATCAAAGTATCTTTATACATCTCCCACTATCACCAAAAATACTACCATAAGAAAAGAAAAGTAGTTAGCTTTGTAGGGAAAGTTATCTTTATATTCCTCCTTTAGTTCACAAAATAAGGAATTCCAAGAACTAACACAAATGAGAGAATTGTACATTGACTGTTGCACTAAACAAATCGATAGTACCAACCAAATCATCCAGTATAATTATACATAACTTAGCTCTCTCAACTTCTTCTATTAGTCAAGCAAAATGATCCATATTTACTTCAAACATCCCCTTAAGAGACCATAACTATCTAATGAATTCATCTCTTTGTTAAATGAATTAGTTAAATGATTGATCATGTTTATTAAGCTAAGAATCAATGGAATCAATTTCCACTTTATGATTCACAATAGTAGAAATCCATGTGAGAAAATACTTGTAAGTTTGAGAAACAACACCTATACATTTACTCATATTTTATACATTTAGTGTTCTTTTTATGAGAAACTACACATTTCTTACCCATTATTCTCTATAGCTCATCTTCAAAATTAGGTTCCTCTTTATCTCTAATGGCAACTTTCATAGTCATATGCTCATTCAAAAGATCAACCATGACATCGGGGATAAGATCTTTGAAATAATATTAGGAACAAGATTGTTCAAGAGAAAATGGATAATTAATGCTTCTTTAATTCTTCCCTTGTCATAAGATGGTCATGTTAAGCATACATCTCCTATCCTCTTGACACTATTAGGTTGTTCAAGTATCTTCAAAATCTTTTCTATATCAAAGGGATTATCATTAGTAGAATTAGAGCATTTCTTAGGTGTATCTTCATGTACAACATTAGTCTTCTTTTTAACATCAACCTTCACAAACTCAACATTGTCAATGTTGATAATCTCAACCCTTTCTTTGTCATTTACTACCTTTTTATTCTTTGAAGCTGAGGATACCTCAACATACTTCCTATGTCTTTTTCTTCATGAAGAAGATATTTCTAAAGAATCATTTCTTGTATCATCTAGTTTGGTGAGTTCCTCATGTTCCTCATATGTGCCAAATCTTTCTTCATTAATGTCTATACAACCCTTAAGAAGCTTTTCTATAAACAACATGTAGTACTTTACACTAATTTCATAACTAAGGTTTGTCATTTGAGATTCCCAAGGAATCTCTTCCATGAAATAGATTTTAATATCAACCAATAAAGTAATATTGTCTTTCTACAACTCACTACAATTCTCTAGAATTCTAAATCTTGATGTCATCTCCTTCTAGAGATAATTGAAATATCCTTTATAGGATTTGTCCTTGTCTTCTAAAATATCCAAATATCTTTCAATCTATTTTCCAATAGGTAAATCTTCAATCCATACAACATTCTCCTTTAGAGGCAAAAAGTTCAACAAGTATAACAAAAGACACACAGAAAGTGATCCGAAATGAAAAACATATCCTTCATTCTTTATTAGCAATAGATTGTTAAATATTTGTTGTCTCAATAATTCACAAAAATCATATTCTTTCCTTTCCTTAAACATCTGATAAGCTATGTAGACAATAATTATAGATGTGGCATCTTCTTTGTTCCAAAATTAAATCTTATATGTAATTCACATAGCAACATACCTTACCTATGGATTAGTTATGGTGTCAATTCACAAATATCTTTGATTTGGATTTTTATTCCCTTCAACTTTTTTATTTCTTTATTTCTCACAAATTTCATTATGGATGTTGGTGTATTCAAGTATAATCGAGTAACAACCTTTAGAGATTCCTTTGTGATTTGATAAAGACCATCTAACCAGAAGCAATCACTATGAATTTTTCTTAAAACAATTTTCACCAAATCTTCATCAATAATCATAGGAAACTCACTCCAAATGTCCAAATTGTTGGAAGAATGTGAAAATATGTGCTTAAGAGATGTGTTATCATTGTTGTCAACATATTTCTCTGTTTGATATAGTTTTGCAGAGAAGTTCAGTGAGTTTGTTTGATCAATGCAACAAGTATAATGAAGATCAAATTTCATGGATTAAAGTATTTGTAGATGGTTGTTTGTAGTTGATTTAGTTCAAGTTTTAGAGATTCAAATGTAGATTTGAGTGAATTACGAGTATCTCTGTTGTGACTGATTTTTTAGATTTTTAGTGATGATAGAGTGATAGTATTTTGATTTTCATTGCTCTGCATTGTAATATATTTCTCTCTGGATCTATGAAGCATGTTTGGGACATTAATGTGTGTCCTCAATTCAAGTGGTTCTCAGTTTGGAGGTTCACAAGTGAGTTTTCAAGATTGACAACCATTGCAACTATTAGTATTCTTGAGGTTCAATATGAAGATGCTGATGATTCTAGTAATTTGTGTTGGTGTAGATGTTGTTGTGGTAATTCATGATGCTTGTGGATATTTTCAGATCATGTTCCTTTTGTGTTGGTGGTCTGTATTAGTCATTGGTCTCACAATTGGTGATTTCTGTTGGTATGTTTGTGCTTTTTATTTTCTTAGCGGACCAAATGTGTGTAGCACATTGCGAATGTTCGAGGCATAGTTCTTGGAGGTGTATCATGTTTGAGGAAGAAGATTTTGGTCCATGATATGTCTTGGTCCACATTGCTTGGTTTGCATGTCATGTTGTATTGAGTATGTTATATTTTTGTGATTAGGTAGTGAGTGTTGAGATGACCTTGATGATCTTTCCAAGGTTGATGTCATGTACAAATTAATGTAATAATTTTGTATTTAGGTGTGGATGTGATAGAGTTGTGCGAATATGCATGTGAGGTGAATGTATACATATTTTGAAGGTAAAAAATAAGTGTGAAGAAGAAATTCATATATTATGCTTCAATGGAACTGATCCAGGCATAGATGAGATGCTATCTTATAGTTCATAATTTACCAATGTAATTTGAGTTTTCTTGTAAAGGTAGTGAGCCTTCCTTGGGAAGTAAGCCTTTTTAATTTTGAGAAGTGAGCTCTAAGAATTATGCCTAAATGCATGTGCATTTCCATTGTAATACCTCTAACAGAGTATACCTATCTTATGGGTTCACCACCATTGTGGATTTTTCCTTGACCAGGTCTCCACATATAATTTTTTTTGCGTTATGTGTGTCCATGATGTCTTGTTTATTTATGATTTCATGTTTAATTATCATATTTGAGAATAAGTTTAAGTTGTGTAAGTATTTGGGACAACTGATTCACCTCCCCTCTCAGTTGTCTTCCCTATTTCTATAAATTGGTATAAGATCCAAGTTCCTTTGAAGAAGCTTAACCACTTGAGGTAATCTAGGATGGAAGATTACAAGGACAATCCAAGATTTGATGGTACAAAATACTCTCTATGGAAAAGTTGAATGGAGTGTCATTTGAGATGCATCAATGAGGATGTGAGAGGATGAGAAAATTAATTTTTACATGAAGAAGGTGAATGAACTTGTGTGCAATATCAGATGTGCCAGTGGATAGTTGGATGAATTAGAGATTGTTGCTAAAGTTAAAGGATCTTTACTTGCACCCTACAAGCATAAAGTTGCTTCTATTGAGAAGATAAAAAATGTGACAAATGTAACCAAAGACATGTTAATTAGTAAGATTACAACTTTTGAGATGAGTCAATTTGGTGATTCACTTTCTAAGATAGAATCTACATTCAAGGCTACTATTTCTAGAAAGGATAAGTAGAGACGTGTTCCAAGGGAAATTTCTTCAAGAAGGACATCCAGATATGAGGAGGAGATAAAGAAGATTGAAGATGAAGAGCGAGAGAAAGAGGAGCTTGAAGCCATTATTGCCAAAATATTTCCCAAAGGTGCTGGTAAGTATGAAGGAAAACTACCTCTTAAATATTTTTCTTGCAATAAGATAGGGCATGTTGCTTCAAGAAGTTTAGAAATAGTTCCTAAAGATAAACCTAAGAAACCTAGATTTTAGAAGAGATGTTATTATGATCCTAATGAAGGCATGATAGATGATAAATTTGATAAGGGAGGTTCAAGTGATAGTGAATGGGTATTTATTTCTATGAAGGAAGATGATCCAATACCTACTAACTCCACTAGCTGTGTTGAATGAGGAAAGAGATTTGGCCACACAAGTTGAAGAGAAAGATGAATGGGTAATTTATAGAGGATGCTCTCATCATATGATAAGTGACAAGAGTAAGCTTGTGAGTTTGGAAAGTTATGAAGGTGGTGTTGTGAGGTTTGGTGATAATACACCTTGCTTAATATATGGTAGATGATCCATTACTCTTGATGATAAGAACAATACTGATGATGTATTGTATGTTGAAGGTCTAAAGAATAATCTTTTGAGTGTTAGATAGTTGGTTGACAAGTGATATGATATAAAATTCAAGAATGGGAAGTGTATAATCTTGGGAAGCTCCATAATTGAAATTGCATTAGGTACAAAGAACAAAGGTAATGTCTTTCATTTGAATAGTGTTGAGAAAAGATGCTTGATTGCTGAGATTGATGAAAGTTGGTTGTGACATAAAAGGATGTGTCATCTGAATTTTGATAATATTATTAAGATAAGTTCTACTCAAGTTGTGAGAAATCTTCCTAAGTTGAAGAAAACTTCTAACACTATGTGCAAAGAATGTCAGATGGGTAAACAAACTAGAGCTACTTTCAAGAGTAATAATTATTGTTCAATTGGATTGTTGGATCTTGTGCATACTTATTTGTGTGGTCCTTCTAGAGCTAGATATTTTATATTTCTAATTGTTGATTATTCTAGGATGATGTGGGTTACTTTCTTGAGAGAGAATTCTAAGGCTCTAGACAAATTCCATATTTTCAAGACTATACTTGTGACTGAGATAGGTTTGAAGCTGAAGTGTATGAGATTTGATAGAGGTGGTCAATTTACTTTTAGCGAGTTCAATACATTTTGTGAAGAACATGGGATAGGAAGATACATGTCTTTTCTAAGGTTCCCTCAACAAAAAGAGAAGTGGAAAGGAAGAACATAACCATTTTAGACACTGCCAGGACAATTTTGTTGGAAGGAAATCTTTTGCATGTCTATTGGAGAGAAGTGGTGAGTACTACAATTTACACACTCAATTGGGTGCATGTCAAAGGTGATACTAGTAATACTCCTTATTAATTATGGTGTGGTCATGTTCCTATTGTTAAATATTTCACAATTTTTGGAAGTAAATGCTATATTAAGAGGGATGAAGATCTAGGAAAGTTTGATTCTACATGTGATGAAGAAATATTTCTTGGTTATTCAACCAAAAGAAGGCCTATCGATGTTATAATAATAGACTAAGGAAGATAGTCGAGAGTGAAAATGTCAAGGTTGATGAAATAAATTAGAGACAATCTAGATCCTCCAGATATGATTTAGATGATCAAGATGATAGTAAAAACCAAGGAAAGAAGTATCCAATCCAAAATCAAGTTCATATCACTTCAATAAATCTAGTGCCTCAAGGAGAAGAAACCAGTGCAAGTGCTGAAGAAATAACACAAGAGTATGAAATTGAAGAAAAGCCTAAGACTACCAAGTGTGTAAGATTGAATCATTTAGAAAGTCAGATAATAGGAGATAGAAATAAAGGTGTTCAAAATAGAAGAAGAGTTGTTGAAGACTAAGTTGAGTATTTTTTGATTTCAAAGATTGAACCTAAGGATGTTCAAATGAAGCATGTAAAGATGAAAATTAGGTAAAAGAAATGGAAAAAGTATTGATGTAGATTAAAAAGAATAATATATGGATTCTTGTTCCCATACCTAAAGATAAAAATGTAATTGGAATACAATGGTTCTTCCAAAAAAAATTGAATGAGGAAGGTGAAGTTATTAGAAACAAAGAAAGACTTGTTTGTAAAGGATATTCACAAATGGAAGGAATTTATTTTGAAGAAAATTTTTCTCCTATGGCAATAATTGAAGCCATAATATTGTTTCTTTCTATTTTTTCTTACAAGGATTTCAAAGTCTATCATATGGATGTCAAGTCAACATTCTTGAATTGTGAATTGGAAAAAGTATACATTGAGAAAATAGACGGATTTCAATTATCTAATAAGAGTGACATGGTTTGTTAGTTGAAGAAAGATTTGTATAGACTAAAGCAAGCCCCATGAGCATGGTATGCCAGATTGGATAAGTATGTATTGAAGATTGGATTTAACAAAGGCACTATTGATAGTAATTTGTACTTCAAAATTGATCATGATAACATTTTGATTGTTGAAGTCTTTGTTGATTATATTGTATTTGGAGGGACTGATAGGATGAGAAAATAAGTTTCTAATGAAATGAAACATGAATTTGAAATGTCTATGATTGGAGAGATGAAATTATTTTCAGGTTTGCAAACCACACAGTCGAAAAATATAATTTTTATATCTCAGTCCAAGTATGTGAAATATTTTTTGAAGAAATTTGGAATGGAAGATTCAAAACCAGTTCGTACTCTTATAGGGACCGAATGTAAATTCATTAAAAATGATGACTCAACTAAGGAAAATCATACTAGATACATATCTATGATTTGTAGATTTCTCTATTTGACTCAGACCATACCTGATATCATGAATGCAGTTTGTATTGTTGCTAGATTTCAATAAGATCCTAAGGAATCTCATGTGGTAGCTATCAAAATAATTTTTCAAATATTTGAAAGAGACAGTTGATTTTGGTCTATGGTATCCTAAAGATGATTATTTTACATTGAGTGCCTTTTATTGATGCTGATTTTGTAGGGAATGTGGATGAAAGAAAGATTACTAGTGGTGGTGCCTTTTTATTGAGAAAAATATTGGTCTTATGGTTGAGAAAAATCAAAATTATATTTCTCAATCTATTGCAGAGGTAGAATATGTTTCTCTATAGTCAATTATACTCTTGGATGGTATAGATGAAGAAAATGTTGAAGGATACCAAAGTGATATATGATGAACCTATTTCTATCTACTGTGACAATTCAAGTGCAATTAACATTTCTAAGAATCTGGTGTTGCATTCAAAGACTAAGCATCCATATATCAAGTTTCACTTTTTGAAAGAAATGGTAAATGAGAATTCAGATTGGAGTATGTCACTACTAAGGAACAAATTGCAAACATTTTCATGAATCCTTTTCCTAAGGATAATCTTTAGTATCTCAAAGGAAAGCTAGGAGTAAATACCCCTCCTGATCAAAACTAAGATGAATTAGGCATGCATCAGTCTAGTGCATTTCACCAACATATCTTGTGATCTATATTGATGATTAGTGGCAAATACTTAGCGGTAGTAGTCAGTCTTGTTTTTTGTCAGTCAGATGCTTAGAGAAATATTTTATGGTTATAATTTCAAATATATGATTTTTACATTGATGTCAAACAGGGAGAGAGTTATGTGAAAAACTAAAGAAGGGGAAAGAGTCATGTAAAGAAGGAGAAGAGTAGTGTGCAAGGTCTAAGGGGGATATTTTGTTCTCTTTTTCATTGATTATTTTTTACATTACACATTTCCATCAATGCCAAAGGGGGATATTGTTGGAAGAATGTGAAAATCTGTTCTTAAGAAATGTTTGAGAGATGGGTTTTTATTGTTGTCAACATATTTCCCTATTTGAGACAATGGTGCAGAGAATTTCAGTGAGTTTGTTTGATTAGTGTAGCAAGGATAATGAAGATAAGAGTTCACTGATTAAAGTATTATTAGAGGGTTGTCTATAGTTAATTTAGTTCATGTTTCATAGGTTCACATTGATATTTGAGTGTGTTATGAGGATCTATGTTATGAATAGATTGTAAGTTGTTCAATGGTGACATAGTGATACTATTTTTATTTGCAATGCTCTACATTGTAATATCTTACTTCATGGATCTATGAAGCATGTTTTGGACATTAATTTGTGTCCTTAGTTCAATTGGTTCCTATTTTTGAGGTTTGGAAGTGATTTTTCAAGATTGACGATCGTTGTTGTTGTATTCCTGAGGTTCAATATGAATATGCTGGTGATTCCATTAATTTGTGTTGGTGCGGATGTTGCTGTGGTAATTCACAATTCTTGTGGATGTTTTTGGGTCATGTGCCTTTTATGTTGGTGGTATACAATGGTCGTTGCACTTGTGACTGATTATTTTTGTTGGTATGTTGGTGTTCTTTATGTGTTTGGCCAACCAGATGTGTGTAGCATGTTGTAAATGTTTGAGACATAATTATTGGAGGTGTATTGTGTTCAAGGAAGAAGATTTTGGTCCATGTTATGTTGTGGATGAAATTTCTTTGTTTGTATGTCATGTTTTATTGAGTATGGCTATATTTTTTTGATTAGGTAGTGAGTGTTGAGATGAACTTGATGATATTTCCAAGGTTGGTATCATGTATAAATTAATGTAATAATATTATATTCAGATGTGGATGTGAGAGAGATGTGTGAGTATGTATTTAAGCTAAATTCATACATCTTTTGAAGGTAGAGAATAAGTATAAAGAAGAAATTCATACTGATCTTCAATGGAACCGATCCCAACATAGATGAGATTCTATCTTATAGTTCATAATTTGTGGATGCGATATGAGTTTTCTTGTACAAGAGTGAGCCTTCCTTGGGGAGTAAGCATTTTTCATTTTGAGTAGTGAGCTCTAGGAAGTGTGCATGAAAGCATGTGCATTCCCATTGTAATACTTATAATAAAGTATACCTATCTTGTGGGTTCATCCCCATCACAATTTTTCCCTTGACTGGGTTTCCATGTACATAAATTTTGGTGTTATGTGTGTTCATAATGTGTTTCTGATTATAAATTCATGTTTAATTATCACATATAAGAATAAGTTTAAGTTGTGTAATTTTTTGGGACAACTGATTCACCCTCTCTCAGTTGTCTACCCTATTTCCATCACAAACCCATGTTCCCTAACTTTGTGAACAAATAAGAAATTTATTTTGAGAGAGAATCTTTTAAATTCTTTATTTTCATGTGATCATAATCTTGAATTTGCAAATTAACACATTTATAAATATCTTCCAAACACACTACCCTATCCTGTAGTAAATATAGAATCATTCCATATCAATTCTTTCATGAATTTCTTTTATTTAGGTTGAGGTTCCTTTTTACAACTTACAAAATTTTTATAAACTATAAGATAGAAATCTAGAAATACCATTTATTCATCTATTGACAATTTCTTCTCAAATTTTCACTTCTTCACACTTCTCAATTTCTCCCAATTCGTATATAAAAAAATGAATATTGGAAAAGAGTTATATATGTTGTCGAGAAATCTAGGGGTTTTCCACCAATTTCATCATATCCCCTAAAAAGTTGTTCAAAAATTTCTTATCTTCGTATACAATGAACTTTTAGAGCTCCAAAAAATTTTGCATTACAAAATTTCTTCCATAGTCTCCATCAAAAGGTTAAGCACAGTAATCTTCTTATCATATCATCATGCTATGCAAACATCATCAATTTTAATGTTTGGGGAATAAGATCTTCATTGTAGCTCTCCTTGAGAAGCCAAATGTGACATCATCTTTTTCCATGTCCACTTCATTTTTCTTGCAAATCCTTTTCATATTATTCTTTCTCTTCCACATTAATCTCCTTTACAAGCTCATTCCTTTTTACCAGATTGTTCATTACATTCCTACTTGTACAAAATTAAGCAATATGTCCAAACTTGTTGCAATTGTAGCATTTGATATTTCTCTGTCCTATATTTTTTCCATTGTGTCTAGATTTTGATTGATTATATTTTTGTCCAAAACCATTGCATGTATGACAATAATCATGAAAAAATCCATTTATTCTATTATCATAACCATTTATAATCATACTTCTACAATGACTAGCTTTATGACCGAATTTTTTGCAAATAAAACATTGAGCATTTTGATTCATTACGCTTCTACATTTTGTAGCCTCATGTCAAAATCTATTACATGAAAAAATAATAGCCACTAAAAGAAGGGTACCTTTGAGAATTAGGTTGCATGACTAGAGGTTTTCTTGCTAGAATTATTTGATTTCAGAGTTTCTTCCTTTAGTTCATCTATTTAGCATGCTGATTAGTTTTTTTTTTCTATGTAGGACTAGTATATCCATTTTCTTCAATTCTTTGTTTTGAGCATTCACTGGTTTCAAATCCTAATCCATCTTTTTCTTTCAAATTTTTATGCTTAGCCATTATTTAATAAAATTAACAATAATCTCTTTGAATTTATGTTTTTGACCATTTATTTTCTCCAAATTTGATCTTAGGTTCACCCTCTTATTGTAGTTTCTTTCTTTCCTCTATCTTATCTTTAATTATTCCATTCATACATTCCTTAGTCTTTTTGTTATCTTTAACTTGTACCGTCATATACACAATCAATTAATTTTCTTGTTTTAAATCTTGGCTGACCTCCTTATATCTTTCTTTAGATTTCTTAATTTGTTCGCTTACCTTTCTGATGCACTCATTCACTTCTTTGATATTTTATTTTAAGTATCTATTTTCACTTTCAACATTTTCCAGATCCTCAAGAGAGGTGTGTAGTTCTTTGTCCATGTGAATTTATTCATCATCTTTCTCTAGAGTAAACATTTTATTAGATGCCATTTGTTCAACCTCCAAAATCACCCTTAAGCAGTTAAGCTAGACACACAGAATCAAGCTCTGATACCAATTTTTGAACAACCAAAATACTTGGAGGGGGGGGGGGGGGGGGGTGGCTTAATCAGTATTCCCTAAAATTTGCAATTTCATTACTTTGTAGAACCATATTAACATTACCTATAAGTATGAAAAGGAATTATGTAATCAATAAAGTAAATGAAAGAAAAAAAGTATCGACCACAACACACACAAGGTGACACCATTTTTTTGTGTGTGGAAATCCAGTAGAAAAACACCATAGGAGAGAGTTAACCCTCAATATATTATAACTAGTTATAGTATATTAAAAAAAATTCTCATTGAAAGGCTTACTTCCCAATGAGGCTCACTACCTAAGAAGAATATGTAAATAAAATATTGAGCTATTACAATTGCATCTCACATATGTTTGAACTCAATTTCCTTGAAGCTCACTAAATAAACTCTATACTTTGTATCTAATCCCAATCACTATATATGACCTTAAATATTATCTCATACAATTGCACATCTTCAAAAATAATATATCATATATATACTTGTTACCCTAATTTTCATATGCATGCAAATTTGGCCAAGTCCTATTTCTGGGTCTCTATTTTTGTCCTGTCAAGCACCTCAAAAGATTTCATGGTGTTATGCCTTGTCTTCTGGCCTCTGCAATTTATCTTGGCCTTTGGTCTGCAAGTTTAAATTTTTGAAAAGTAGCCGTTACCCTAAAAAGGCCCAAAAAGGCCCTAAGCCCTGTTATATTTCCTTGTTACTTTATTGGCAACTTAAGTGATTGAAAAAGGCACGTGCATATTAGGTTTCTTCTTGTTTGCCAGTTCACTATTTCCTTCTGGTGGTGTTTTAAGTCATTGAGCAATTCCGCAGAAATGCCCTCAGTTGGGCAATCACTTAATCAAATCATGGGTTCACATGTAATTTGGTGAACTAGTGAAGCCCCTTTGTTCATGTATTCGCCTGGCTCAACCATGGTTTATCAAAGTATCTCATGAATAAGAAGCCTTTGGTCGCTAAATCACCAGGTCAAGGTGGGGTTAGTCCTGTAGGTAGCAGTGAGATTCTGCATTAGACAGTTGTCTTATAATTTGAAGGAATATTCCAGGAGCATCAGATCATATGCCTGCCGTAGATTTGGTATCAGGATTAATTGTCAGAGTGGGGTCCCAATTAGGAAGATCTAGTGGCTGGCGTATCTTTGCATAGGCCATTGTCAGAGCATGAGATCTTCAAACAACCATTGATTTTCCCCTTTTGCTTAGTGCTGCAGTGTATTGTGGGTTTGATGCCATGTATTCTGATTTGCCAGCTCCTGGTTGGTCCATGTGTACTGAGTTGGATTACTTGTTAGTGGATCCATTATCAAAGGGTCTATGGAGATGTCAGCAAGATTCAAGATCTATGGTTGTCTTATAATCTGATGGAATATTCGGGGGCTATCAGATCATGCGCCCATCGTTAGATTTGAATCCAGTCTTGAGTGGGTCCAAAGTTTTCAGAGTAGGCAACCAAACAACTGGCGTGTGTTCTCATGAAATATGTCAGAGGTATAAGATCTTACGATGACCATCCGATCAAAGGTATGTTAGCTGGGTGATTCGGTGATTTGGTGACTAAGATAATTTAGTGCTCCTTATGTCTGGCGCTCCCGATAAAGTTTTATGTGTTCACTTGTTCACGGAATAGTTTAGCAGTGCTCCAAGTGACTTGGCGATTCACCAAACGCTTTGTTTTCTAAATCTCTAAATAAATTGGTGAGGGTGGAAAGTATTCTATGAATAAGAGATGGCTTTCAGTTGTGTGTTCGCAGAATGGCTAAGGTTATTTAGTCATGCCTAGGGTTAGAAGTATTCAGCGAATCAATGATTAAAGAGCCATTTTCATGTTTGCTGAATCACTCGACCAGACTGGAGTTAGCCAAGGTATTTAATGATTCTATGACAAAGGGAAATTGGAACCCGAGGTAGACTTAAGGTTAGTTTTGTAGTCAAGTGCCGAGCCCGGGTAAAAAAGGAGGATATGATGGTTGTGTTTTAAAGTAAGATTAAAGTTTGAATGCCAGCCATCGATGGATTAAAGTTTGGCACTATCTGTGACCATTATTATATTTAAATTCAAATATCTAAGGATATAAGATTTTCACAGTTATGGTGAGCCCAAGTTGCAGATGGTAGATGGCTCATGGTGGCTAGATTTTTTACAGGTATAAACATGAAATGGACATGCAAACATAAATATTTGATTAGTTGGGATATTTTCATGTGCATTTATGGCTAATTTTGACAATTTAGGGTTTGATTATTATATGAAAAATTACGCAACCCTAGGTAGGTTTTTCTCCTGCCTGCATGCAGGGAATGTATATATTGTATTTTTGGAGCCTTAGTGCTTGGAGGTTAGAGAGTTCACATTTTGTAAGAAGAAAGTCTCTTTCTTAGAAGGCTATCTGTGGCAATTTCCTACCCTCTGGTCCTCTACATTCTATAACCTCCCATTGGTAATTTAGAGATTGAAGATATTTTGTGACATTTCTCATGTCCCTATACCTTTTTGTGTGAGTTATCTCTTATTGAATCCAAGTATTTATATGTTTCTCAATGATATTTTAGGGTTCTTGATCCTTCTTTCTTTCTACAATTCATGTGTATTATTGTGAATGATTTGATGTGAATACTTTTGTGGGTATACTACAACCCCTTAACAATCTTGTCTCATTCCTATACCTAGTTGCAGAGGTGAATGTTTGTTTGCAGGTCATAGATTGTCATCTACCCCAAGGCGTGTCATTATTTGTGAAAGAATCTCTTTCTTTCCCTAAATACCCTCTTTGTTTGCAGACTCCTCCTATGAAATACTTATGCAAGCCTATTCAGTAAGTTGTGACCTATGAGACCTAAGTCTCTCATTGATTTCATCCTACATACTGAGATCCAAACCCTAGTTTCGGTGCATCAGCTAGTAGGTAGTTTTCTTTTAGTCATTTCCCTTTCCAAGAATTCCTTCTATCCCTTTCCCTCAAAAGTTTACTTTCATGTCTAGAAGTAGATTAAGGTGATTATCCAAGTGGAACCAGCCTAGAACCTGGAGGTCTCATCTCAGTTAGCATAGGTCCCACAACCTGGAGATGATTCCCATGTTATACTAGGTTATCAAGACTATGAGAGCTTGAGACAAAGGCACAAACTTAGTGTATAAGAATTATGGCATGCCTGGTGGGATAGTAAAAGAATCAAAAATTCATGTTTTGTTATGCTATCTCTAATATACAGATTGCATACTACAGACTTTTAGAAGTTGTTCTACCAAGTATATCTGGCGGCTCCATCAGTGGAAGGATTCAAGATAACCTTGTTCAAGGTTTATGAGAAAGATTGAGACTAGGAGCTCTAAGCCTACTGAATTTTTAGAGTTGCTCTCAAGAAGAAGTCACAAAGGTAGGTCTATTCAAAGAAAATCCCATGCAAGGAGAGTTCAATCAACACCTCTTGATACCTCAGAAAGGAGACATTTTTCCTTTCATTCCAGAAGAAGAGGCAGATCTCTAACCATAGATCTAGAAGAAGATTCAAATCTAGCATCAAATTCAGCTCATATAGTTGTCAATCTTTAGATTCCAACTCCTAAAATGGCAAGACCATTTTCTTTTGCACCATTCAATCAAGGTAGTCCATTAAATTTTGCTCAACATCATGATGTACCCTTGGTGGCACTCAAGAGTATACTTGATTTCACTGGTGAAGGGTAGATGACTTCTTTTGAGCACATAAGGGATTTGACCACCATCTGAACCATACACAACATAACTCAAGAAGATGTGGCCACAAAATTATTATTGTCACTAGGGATTGCACTTGTGATGGCTAAGTATAAAACCTAGCAATCCTATGAAACATGGGAATAATCTCAGGATGTGGGACTGCTTCACTAAGAATAAACCTCTAGATTAAGGGTGGCTTCCCCATTTGTATCACCTAAACTAAACTAAACTTGAAGGGAAAGGGAGAGAGATTGCATACAATTGAAATGAACAAATCTAACTTAGGTGATTCACCAATCTGGATAGATCCACAAACTGAAAATCAAACCCACAATGTAACCCATTACATAACATGAACACCACAACTCTTCCAAATTTGATTTTCCTCTTAGAAAAACAATCAGGTGCTAATTGCAGATGAGAAGCAAAGATGGTTTTCACAACTAACCACAAATAGATGCACACAAATTTGAAAAAATTCAAATAAAATCAATGCTTGCAAAACAATCAAAGGAACATAATATCATGTAAAGGATTAAATTCAATCACAATACATGACACTCAGCTCATCAAACCAACTCACAAAGTTGTAGAAAAGAAGGGGAAATTTTCTATTAGCTGGAATAAAAGGAGTTACAATATCGAATTACTTCTCAAAGAGCTACAACATTCACCTCATGAGAATGAGGGAAAGAAGAACTAGCCTTCAATCACCTAAGTGAGAGACATATATAGGAAATCTAGAGAATCCACCATCAAGCCCACTACCTCGCCAAGAATAGAAAGCCTCAGCCATTAGGACCATCATCCCATCACTCTAAAATTTGGATGCCACATTCCTGAGAATATAGGGAGACGGAAAAAGTGGAGTCCCTAAAATAGACTAGTCAAAGAGAGCCCCAAGACCCACTAAGTCATGCAGAATAATGATATTCTGACTATGGTTTATAAGAACACCACCTGTCAAAATACCTTACAATGAGGCTCTTGCATTGACTTGTAACATTAAAAATATTCCCCCTCTATCAAAACAAGTGGATTTTAAATATATTAAAGGTGATCTCAACTCAAAAGAGGAGAAAACCTAAAATATTTACATTTTTATACATATCCACATTACAAGAATATACTCAAACTTAGGGCCCACCTAACATATGAATATTCTAAAAATAATAGCCCCCCCCCCCACATGCTAAATACATGATATTTAAAATATAACATTTACTACCTAGATCAACAATGACTTCAATGAGAAAAACCTAGGGCATCCTATAATTAATATAATTACCTAAAGAAAGATAATTATATTAGTAAATGTTTAACCATGCCTACAAAAAGCATATCAAAGGGATTCAAAAAGATGCTCAACCTTAAAAAGGGGAGACATAAAAGAAAGTTTCTATAAATAAAAAACCATCATCAAGAATGGGAATCATTGCAATGTGGCTTTGAAGCTCGGTAATTGGCAACATGCCAAACCCATTGCACTCCGAAATAACAACTCCCATTTCGGGCATTAGAAACAGCAACCTGCCCTAGCAACTATGAGGTAGGCACTTGATTATTCACATTTTTGTAATTGATTCTTGGTTGTATCTCAGTTATTGTGTATCCTCATATCTCTGTTCTGGCACTCGATGCCTTTGTTAACCTTTTGTGAAACTTAGGGCACGGTTCTTTGCACTATTTTAATTTCTTCAATGATATTTGATTGCATCTGTTGCTTGTTTGAGATGCTAGGGCATCATATTTGACTCTTGAGCAATGTTCTAAATTCATTGTTATTCTCTGCAATTGCTTTTGAAACTTTGCTAGGGCATCAAGAAATGGATTTGTTGTTTATTTGTTTAATGCATGAGCACTAACATGTACTTTCTATATTGATATTGAGTGTGGCCTTTGATGGCGCTGTTGTTATCTATCTTCATTATTTGATTGCCACTGCTCTTCATAGCCCGTGGCACAAAACTAGGGCATCACAGTGGTGTGAGGCCTCATTGTTACATATAGCCCGCTGGCTACACTATTGTTATGTTGATCAATGTCACATATTAGTCTATGATGCTATCTCTCTAATGCAAGCCCAAGAACCTCTGCGATATGCCGGTATTTTCATTTATTGCAACCTAGGCATATTGTGGCTTAACTCGCTGCATTGTGGCATGGTATTGTGGTTCTCACAATCCGCAAGCTGGGGCATTCCTTTGTATTTTGCTTTTGTATTTGATTTCATTCCTGGCTCGTGCTTGACTAGAAGGTTCGTTGTATTGTTCAATGCATTGTGATGACATTGTATCTCTGCAATTTTATTTGCTATTCTTTCCATGACACTTGCAATCTTGAGCATTGTTATATTGTAGAGCATGTATTGTTGCACATGAACCATAGTTTTGATAACCCTAAAGCCTGAGAATATGTCTAAAGTATCTCATCCTTGCAAAATGGATAAGGGTATTGTTACTGATTCATTACTTAATGGTTTGGGCTCGTCAAACTTACTAGGGCATCACACTTAGATCTTTGTTTACCCCATTGCTATCATATCAAATATGAATAAGAGAGTTACCATATTAGGAGGGTGCATGCTTTGCATTTCTATTGTTATCTTACTTATAAATAGTGCCATGTGTTATTCATTTTGTTTGTATTGACTGTACCCAGCATGTATATGGCTGTGAACTTTATATTTATGGACCTCAGCATTGCTAAACTTGCCATTATTTTCTAATTGCATCTTGAAGTAGTACATTCACTGTTCATATATATATTGATATCATGCCATTGATTTTCACAAGATGCCATGGTGTTTGAGCCACAAGAATGGGACCAATCAGCAAGATCTCTCTTGAATTCATGATGCAAATTTATCATACTCATGCTAGAGCACTTAAAGTATTAAATGTAGTTTGAAGTACACATGCATTGAAACACCATGTGTTGTACCTTTTCTAGATATGTGGATTGTGTTCCTTTTGAATGCCTATGCAATAGAGTACCCTATCTGATTTATCAATTTGTGTACTTTTCCATTAGCTTTGTTCTATCCTTGATGCCATGCAACCCTCTATTTATCATAGCTTGACTGATGCTGGATCATTTGAATGCTACACTATTGAGCATGGGTGTTTTTGACCTATGATGTGGTCTCTCTGTAGGAAATGAGATTGTCCCAAGAGAGCCCACATTATAAGGCATCATCATTCATCTGCACATGGAACAAACACATTAGTAAAAACAATGGTATTTCATTTATTTCCAGAGGCTCCTTGATGCACATGCCCTGAGCACAGCCCGTGCCAGAGGTGTATGAAAAAATACACATATGCATGTATATATAGATGTTGTGGCACCATTCATTGCTTAGATCCATTGGATCTAACCCCTTTTTGTTCTCTCACTGCAGGTTCGGGATCAAAGGAGAACCCTAAGCACATAGAAGAATCAACTCTCACTACCAGGCAATGTCTGGTACCCCTGCATCTAGCTCCTTAATTCATGTATACTTGTACTTATTTATGCAACTCCTGCATTTTCTATGCTCACGGCATGTGTGAGCTCATATGAATGTTTTCTTTTCAGTTCTTTCCTTTCTATACAACATACTCAGGATGTAACATGTAATCTTAGCTACAGTAATACTTCTTTTCTTTTCATGTACTTGCAATGAATGAACACAAATCTAAATCAGACCACATAATAATGCAAACTAGGGTACAAATCATCTACTAATTAGGTTTTTAAAATGTGTCAAAAATATAACAACATTCTGGCGACCTCTATGGAGTGCTTTCCTGCTAAGCATCCTGACCAGCTGCCTTAAAGGTCCATTGGGCACAGAGTCTTGAGCCTGAAACCTGAACTTGACTCCCAACTGAAACAACCTCCTTCCTTCCAACAAAACTAAAGCAACTACTTGGCAACTCCTCAGGCTTATTTCTAACTAAAACTCAACTGAACAACTAAACTAAAAAAACTATGCTTAGGCACTTAGGGGAAATAGGAAACAAAAACTTCTACTCTACCCTACTCTAACCAGTCTCAACAAACTGGTCAAACAAATCCATTAACTAGATTGTTAAAATAACTTCCCATTCTTCTCAAAATGCTATATTTTTTACTTTTAATGCCAATAGGAAGAATATGAAACATGAAAATGTACTAGACTATTTGGCATATCAACTTTTGAAACTTGTAGTCCAGACAACTCACCTCAACCAAATCATAGGTGTTGTCTTTCCAGGGAGACTGATAACTCTGAACAAGCTCATGCTCACTAATGAGGGGAATCTGGATATAACCTCCCACCAAATCACTATGTATAGGTCCCTTGCCTAACCCCATCTGAGCCAGGTATCTGATAGGACAACCCCTAAAGGGTATAAAGCCAGACCTCTCCTGCTACTCATTTTGCACCTTACAAACTTCTTCAGCATGCTGATTAGAACTTTGCTCTTCCATGATAGTCTTCCACAACAATTCTTCTTCTGCAGTTAGGGGGTCATCCTCCTCATCAGTTGGAACATCCAATAGCTCATCAAATCCATCAAACTGCATTAGGTCTTTAGCAACTACTAGACCCACCTCATAATCTAGAAAAATAGGACTCTTGAGACTCATCAATCACTTTATTGCAAACAGGCACTGATTCTATCACTAGTACAACATTAGCTTCATGAAATGAAATGAATCCTTTAGGAACATACATGTTATCATCTATTTCAAGAAGATGAGGAACACAAACAAAAGCTAACTAGAAAGCATCTATCATAGAATCAAAATCTTCTTGCTGGCCTAGGCTTGCAATGACTACATCTTCTTTCTTATCATCATCAGGTGGCTCAATTAATGGGTCTTGAACTATCTCATCTAGTTCAATATATGAAGGCATCTCTTCAAACAAATCAGCTAGACTCTCACCTTCATTTGCTTCCTAATCACTATCTAGCTATTCTAATTGATCAATATGTAACAAATCTACTTGTCCTTCAACTTCATCATGAAAAAGTACATCCAAAGGATAAAATTCATCCTCCTCCTAGTTTATGGAAATTTCATGAGGTGTATGGGGCTCTTTAGGAATTGGCTCATAGGGCTTAATCTGCTATAGGAAAGGCTCACCATCATATAGGAAGTCAAACATCACAGGTGTTTCCTCTATAGGAGTAGGATGAGGTGGCTATAAATCAGAGATAGGATCATGAATAGGCTCTTCAGAAGTATGGAGATTAGGCTCCCTTTAACTAAGATTCTAGACTGAAGGAGAAATCCTAAAGCTTGGAATTTGAATAGGAGTGCTAGTGGACTTACCAGGTAAGAAACTTGGAATTTGAACCTTGTGAGTTTCCTGTCTAGTCTACAAAGCTTCCAGGTTCTCCTCAGTAGCATGAGGTGTCTTGTTCTGGATCTGTGAGATTTCTTCTATAGGGGCAGCAACAATTTCTTGATTTCCTTGCTTTGATACTTGAGCCAACAGATCCTCAATCAATTTATCTTTCTCTACAATCTACCTTCTAAAGTCCTCCTCCTTGGATCTTGTGTTGGCTACAACAGGAGTATAAGTTGAAATTTCATTAGGTGAAGAAATCACCCCACAAAATTCCTCCTTTAGAAAGTTCACCAATGCCATCTCAGGAGGCTAAACCTCATTTGTGGTGGCAGCCAGACATTATTGGCCTAGTCCTTGAACCATCTCCCATTGCATGGTGTTTTGAGCTACAAGAACCAACTCCCTAGAGATACTAGGAGTGTTAGGATTGTAAGGCTGGCTAGTCTTTTGGTTGTGACTTCTCATTTGATTTTTCTAGCCTTGCTGGTATTGGGGACTGTTTTGTTGATAATGGTTCTGATAAGGTAGCTGATAAACTTGCTGGAGGGGCTATGGGTAGTGCTTGTAAGGCTACTGGGATTGTCTTACAACTAGGCTAATAGCTTGTTGAGTAGGAACTGGGATAGGTGGGATAGATGCTACAGTTGGAACTGATTCTGGGACAGGGTGTAACTTTGGAGGAATAGGCATTAGCAGTGTTGGAGCTATCTTCCCAGCTAGGATTAGATTGTTCTCAGCCCTTATGGCAAGATCATATGCTGTTGGAAGGTTATTCCCACCCAATGACTAGATCATAACAACAATATCACTATTGAGAGCTCTCAAATAATATAGGAAAGCATGCTGGCTGGATGGCCTAACAGTAGCTGGTATTCTTTGCCATGTTCTTTGAAATCTGAAATTAAAATCCATCATGTATTCCTAGGGTGCTCTTTTGATAGTGGTTATGTGCTCAATTAATGAAAGATGGTCTGATCTATCTTCAAATTTATTGGTCAAGGCTTCACCCAACTCATCCCAATCAGCAATAGAACCAATTGGTAAACTTTTGAACCATTGCAAAGCCTTGCCCTTGAATGAGGCTGTCAACAATCTCACAGCAACATTATCTTGAGTGATATTATGTAGACCACAAAGAGATGCCACATCTCTTATATGTTCAATGGCTGACGTTTGATCTTCTCCCGTAAAGATAGGCAAAATTTTAAGGGCTGAGATGGGTATGTCATTATGCTGCTATAAATTTAGAGGGCTACCTTGATTGAAGGCTACAAAAGGGTGTGGTCTAGGCTGAGCCATTGGAGGGTTTGAGAGAGCTTGAAATACTAGAGCTTGAGTTACTGAACATGGGTAGATTTCTCATGATATGGGGGGTGATAGGGAGAATATGAATTAGGAATTGACATGCTTGCTCATCTAATGAGCTGGTAAAAGATATTTTCTAGAACTTTTAGCACTTGAACTGCTTAAACTAGTAGATTTCACTTAGAGTCACCATGGTGTTAGAAACAAACCACCTCTAAAAAGGCCGATTACACTGAGATCACACCAAAATCTCAGTGAATGATGGGAAACAAAATCCCACCGGGTGTGCCAAAAACTATTGTCACTAGGGATTGCACCCGTGAAGGCTAAGTATAAAACCTAGCAATCCCGTGAAACATGGAAATACTCTCAGGATGTGGGACTACTTCAATGAGAATAAACCTCTGGATTAAGGGCTGGCTTCCCTATTTGTATCACCTAAACTGAACTGAACTTGAAGGGAAAGGGAGAGAGATTGCATAAAATTGAAATGACTAAATCTAACTTAGGTGATTCACCAAATTGGATAGATCCACAAACTGAAAATCAAACCCACAATGTAACCCAGTACATAACATGAACACCACAACTCTTCCAAATCTGATTTTCCTCTTAGAAAATCAATTAGGTGCTGATTGTAGATGAGAAGGAAAGATGGTTTTCACAACTCAACACAAATAATGCACACAAATTTGAAAAACTTCAAAGAAAATCAATGCTTACAAAACAATCAAAGGAACATAATATCATGTAAAGGATTAAATTCAATCACAATACATGACACTAAGCTCATCAAACCAACTCACAAAGTTGTAGAAAAGAAGGGGCAATTTTCTATTAGCTGGAATAAAAGGAGTCACAATATCAGATTACTTCTCAAAGAGCTAAAACATTCACCTCATGAGAATGAGGGAAAGAAGAACTAACCTTCAATCACCTAAGTGAGAGGCATATATAGGAAATCTAGAGAATCCACCATCAAGCCCACTACCTCACCAAGAATAGAAAGCCTCATCCATTAGGACCATGATGCCATCACTCTAAAATTTGGATGCCACATTCCTGAGAATATAGGGAGATGGAAAAAGTGGAGTCCCTAAAATCGACTAGTCAAAGAGAGACCCAAGACCCACTAAGTCATGTAGAATAATGATATTTTGATAGCGGTTTATAAGAACACAACCTATCAAAATACCTTACAATGAGGCTCTTGCATTGACTTGTAACATTAAAAATATTCCCCCTCTATCAAAACAAGTGGATTTTAAATATATTAAAGGTGATCTCAACTCAAAAGAGGAGAAAACCTAAAATATTTACATTTTTATACATATCCACATTACAAGAATATACTCAAACTTAGGGCCCAACTAACATATGAATATTCTGAAAATAATAGCGCCCCCCCCCCACATGCTAAATACATGATATTTAAAATATAACATTTACCACCTAGATCAACAATGACTTCAATGAGAAAAACCTAGGGCATCCAATAATTAATATAATTATCTAAAGAGAGATAATTATATTAGTAAATGTTTAACCATGCTTGCGAAAAGCATATCAAAGGGATTCAAAAAGATTCTCAACCTTAAAAAGGGGAGACATAAAAGAAAGATGCTATAAATAAAAAACCCTCATCGAGAATTGGAATTACTGCAATGTGGCGTAGAAGCTCGGCAACTGGCAACATGCCAAACCCACTGCACTCCAAAATAGAAACTCCCATTTCGAGCATTAGAAACAACAACCTCCCCTAGCAACTATGAGGTAGGCACTTGATTATTCCCATTTCTATAATTGATTCTTGGTTGTATCTTAGTTATTGTGTATCCTTGTTTCTCTATTCTGGCACTCGATGCCTTTGTTAACCTTTTGTGAAACTTAGGGCATGGTTCTTTGCACTATTTTAATTTCTTCAATGGTATTTGATTGCATCTATTGATTGTTTGAGATGCTAGGGCATCATATTTGATTCTTGAGCAATGTTGTCAATTCATTGTTATTCTTTGCAATTGCTTTTGAAACTTTGCTACGGCATCAAGAAATGGATTTGCTATTTATTTGTTTAATGCACAAGCACCAACATGTATTTTCTATATTGATATTGAGTGTGGCCTTTGATGGTGCTATTGTTATCTATCTTCATTATTTGATTGCCACTGCTCTTCATAGCCCATGGCACAAAACTAGGGCATCACAGTGGTGTGAGGCCTCATTGTTACATATAGCCCACTAGCTATGCCGCTGTTATGTTGATCAATGTCACATATTATTCTATATGCTATCTCTCTAATGAAGGCCCAAGAACCTTTTCCATATGTGGGTATCTTCATTTATTACAACTTGGGCATATTGTGGCTTAACTCACTGCATTGTGGCATGGTACTGTGGTGCTCACAATCCACAAGCTAGGGCATTCCTTTGTATTTTGCTTTTGTATTTGATTTCATTCCTAGCTCGTGTTTGACTAGAAGGCTCTTTGTATTGTTCAATGCATTGTCACGACACTGTATCTCTGCAATTGTATTTTCTATTCTTTCCATGACACCTGCAATCTTGAGCACTGTTATATTGTAGAGCATGTATTGTTGCACGTGAACCATAGTTTTGATAACCCTAAAGCTTGAGAATATGTCTAAAGTATCTCATCCTTGCAAAATGGATAAGGGTACTATTACTGATTCATTACTTAATGGTTTGGGCTCGTCAAACTTACTAGGGCATCACACTTAGATCTTTGTTTACCCCAGTGCTATTATATCAAATATGAATAAGAGAGTTGCCATATTAGGAGGGTGCATGCTCTGCATTTCTATTGTTATCTTGCTTATAAACAGTGCCATGTGTTATTCATTTTGTTTGTATTGACTATACCTAGCACGTATATGGCTATGAACTTTATATTTGCGGACCTTAGCATTGCTGAACTTGCCATTATTTTCTCTTTGCATCTTGAAGTAGTACATTCACTATTCATATATATTGATATCATGCCATTGATTTGCACAAGATGCCATGGTGTTTGAGCTACAAGAATGGGACCAATCAGCTAGATCTCTCTTGAATTCATGATGCAGATTTATCATACTCATGCTATAGCACTTAAAGTATTAAATGTAGTTTGAAGTACACATGCATTGAATTTTAACTTGAAACACCATGTGTTGTAACTTTTTTGGATATGTGGATTGTGTGCCTTTTGAACGCCTATGCAATAGAGTGCCCTATTTGATTTATCAATTTGTGTACTCTGCCATTAGCTCTGTTCTATCCTTGATGCCATGTAGCCCTCTATTTATCATAGCTTGACTGATGCTGGATCATCTGAATGATACACTATTGAGCATGGGTGTTTTTGACCTATGATGTGGTCTCTCTCCAGGAAATGAGATTCTCTTGAGAGAGCCCACATTATAGGGCATCATTATTTATCTACACATGGAACAAACACATTAGTAAAAACAATGGTATTTCATTTATTTCCAGAGGCTCCTTGATGCACATGCCCTGAGCATAGCCCGTGCCAGAGGTGTATGACTGAATACACATATGCATGTATATATAGATGTTGTGGCACCATTCATTGCTTAGATCCATTGGATCTAACCCCTTTTTCTTCTCTCACTGAAGGTTGGGTATCACAGGAGCACCCCAGGGACATAGAAGAATCAACTCTCACTACCAGGCAATGTCTGGTATCCTTGCATCTAGCTCCTTAATTCATGTATACTTTTACTTATTTATGAAACTCCTATGTTTGCTATGCTCATGGCATGTGTGAGCTCATATGAATGTTTTCTTTTCAATTCTTTCCTTTCTGTACAACATACTCAGGATGTAACATGTAATCTTAGCTGCAGTAATACTTCTTTTCTTTTCATGTACTTGCAATGAATGAACACAAATCTAAATCAGACCACATAATAATGCAAACTAGGATACAACTCATCTAGTAATTAGGTTTTCAAAATGTGTCAAAAATATGACAAAATTATTAGCAGCTTCTTTAAAAGGTAAGGCTCTTGAATGGTTTAGAACTCTAACTGTTGGTTCTATTACTTCATGGGATGAATTAGGGGATGCATTAAGCAAGAATTTTGAGGATAAATTAGATAAGTTGTCTCTAATTGAGTAGTTAACAACTATTAAGAGAGACCCTCAAGAGAAAATGATAGATTACAATAGTAGATTCCTTAAGACATGGAATAGAATTCCAGTCTCAGTAAGGCCATCAGTTGACCATGCTTTCCTATATTACTTGCAAAGTTTGAATGGTCAAATTTCTGTCATGATCTAGACTATGGGTGGTACTTCTTTACCCCAAGCCTTTGACATAGCTGTCAGGGCCAAAAATTGTTTAATCCAAGTAGGCACGATATAAAGAAGGCCTCAAATGCCCATTTTCCCTAGCCTTCAACCCATTGCACCTGCACAAGTACCCCCATTTACCCCTATTCCCACCATATTAGCACCTTAGGCTAGTACTAGTGGTCAAGAGATAATAGCTAGCTTCTCTTAGGAGTTACAAGAGATAAAGAATAGTCAAGAAAGTAGTAAGAAAGAAATGACAAATTTTTTGTTGACCTTGACTAAAGAGGTTACAAATTTGAAGAAATAAGGTCAAGGAATCAGACCACCATTTCAGCCACAAGGCCAAGGTCCTAATCAGCAATATCAAAATCAAGGATAGCCTTATCAACAAAATAGGCCACCATACCAAGGAGGCTATCAAGAAAAAAGACAAAGTTTCAATCAGAGACCATTCCAACCATATAGCCCTGCACCTCTAAATTCTGCAAATCTAGTGAGGGATATGGTTCCTAGTCAAAATAATATGGCTATGGAGAATGAATGTTGCTTTCCTTGTAATCAGCTTCATAATCAGGCTACATGTTCAAATGGATGGATGAACTAAGCTCTAATGGTTAAAAATGCCTCACAAGCTCAATCAGAGGCTTCATCCAGTGGGTTAGTTCCTCAACAAGAATCACAAGAAAATGAGACTGCTCTTTTCAATTGGGAGCAACCAGACTTCAATGGAGTCAATAATGAGGTTTCTTTTTTTGCCTATATAAGAGCAAAGAGAAGAGCTCAAGACATGGAGAGAGAAGATTCTAATGCCAAAGCCACTACATTTGTATAGCCACTGCAACAAGCTACTCCCATCACACCTAAGGAGGCTCTTGTCATTACAAGCAAAGAGGGCCAACATTCCAAAGAGGTAGAGCCCATCATAGTGAAAACACAATAGAGAGTACATACTGTGACACCTTTTAATATTGTAGAAAACATGAAGAAGGTGAATGTCACCATGTCCATGTGGGACTCTCTGGCTCTTCCAAGACAACCTAAAATTTTGAAGAAGGCCATGATAGAAGTGGCAACTCCTCAACCTACAAAAGAAGCTGCAAGGCCAGTGTTGGTTAACACTGATCAAGAAAAGGAGGCTCCAAGTAGAAACTCCAAATGCAATGCAACACAAGGTAGGAACTCAAAGCCACCTCCCTTTTATGTATCTTTAATCATCAGAAAATCTTTAGTGCATAATTGTATGGTAGATAGTGGAGTTCCTAGCACTGTGATGCCCAAAAAAGTAGATAACCAATTAGGACTGAAATATGAGCCCTTTCAAAAGAAGGTTACCCAAATTGATGGGTCCTCAGTCAATACTATAGGTGTGGCCAAGGATATGAGTTTAATCCTACATGCTAGTCCTAATTTCTCCATCCTCCTTGATATATATATCATAGATCTCCCTGCATTATTTGCTATATGTCTTTCAAGGGAGTTTACAGCCAAGATAGGAGGCTATCTATCTTTTGAATGGTCCCACATGCTATTTCATACAAGATATGGTACCAAGGTCACCATTAAGTTAGAACCATTGGTAGCACACCATATAGAGCCATATGTATCTAATGCCATCAATGCAAATTACCCTATATTTGATGACAGTGACCTCCAAACCACTATTGAAGCAAGCACAAAGATAGGAAGTATCCCTGATATTTTACTAGATGAAAGAACTTCAGAGGTCCAAGAAAGTCTTGTTTGGGACTTTGGTTTGGGAAGTTATTTAATACAAGAAAGTGGAGTTATAGAACCAAGCCTTCTCAAGGAAGATACCGATTCAGAGAATCAGAGCAATCAGGTTTGGGAGCTATTTTTTGATGGAGCTAGAAGTAGACATGGTTCTAGTGGTGGTGCTATGCTAGTGTCCCCAAAAGGACAAAAGTATTATACTACCCTTAGATTCAATTTCTCCTGCACTAGGAACACTACAGAGTATGAAAGCCTAGTCAATGGACTAGAGTGGGCTAGAAAAAGAGGGCTTAAGGCCTTAAAAGTTTATGGTGATAGTGAGTTAGTTGTCATCCAAGTAAGAGGGATAAGTGCAACCAAGAATGAAACTTTGAAAGCATACAAGCATAGAGTTTGGGATGCAATTGAAGATTTCCATGCTTTCAATATTGTTTCTATCCCTAGGAAGCTAAATCAAAATTCAGATAGGTTAGCTACTGTTGGATCTCAGTATGACATTCCAAATAATGTTTCAAAAGAAATAGATCAATAGCATATCAAAGTGATTGTCAGACCCTCTATTCTTGATAACAATGTCAATTGGTAGGTGTTTGACAATGATGAGCAAATTCTACAGTTCTTGTTTGAAGAAGATGTTTTTTCAAGGTATAATCAAGATAGGTTATCGCAAAATTATGGTGATCAAGTGATACAACTTAAGTCCAATAAGATGCCTAGAGGTCTTGTTACATTAGAGACTACCTTCAACAAGGATGATGAAGTCAAGAAGAATAAAGCTGGCTTGGTAGTCCAACAAGAACATTGTGTTGAATTAGAGTTGGAACTAGGTAAGAGCTTACAATTTGGAAAAGTGAACACTGAATTAGAGAAGTAGGCTTACACTCAAATTTTCAAAGAATTTAGTGATGTTTTTGCATGGCAATATGAAGACCTCAAAGGTTTTGATCCTGCCCTTGCTCAACACACTATTAAATTAGAGCCTAACGCCAAACTAGTGAGGTAGAAGCAAAGGCCTATTAATCCCAAGCTTGAGCCACTTATGCATAAGGAAGTGCTCAAATTAATAGAAAGTGGTATCATCTACCCCATTAAGCATACTAGCTGGGTTTCCAACCTTGTTCCTGTCAGGAAGAAGAATGGGGAATTGAGGTTATGTGTTGACTTTAGGGATCTTAACATGGCCTCATTAAAGGATCGCCATCCACTACCCTCCATGGAACAAATATTACAATGTGTCTCTGGATCCAAGAGATTTTCATTATTGGATGGCTATTCAAGATACAATCAGCTCTTAGTGAATGAAGAGGATCAATACAAGACTGCATTTACAACCAAGTGGGGAACCATGGCTTATCAAAAGATGCCCTTTGGTTTGTCAAATGTAGGTGCTACATTTCGAAAGGCAATGGATATGGCCTTTAAGAGCCTAATGTACAAGTTTGTGTTGGTCTACTTAGATGACATAACTATCTATTCAAAACATGCAGTAGATCATATCAAACATTTGAGGTAGATCTTTGAAAGGTGTAGAGAGTTTGGAATATCTCTTAACCCCAAAAAATGTGTGTTTGCAGTTCATGAGGGAAAAATGTTGGGATATGTAGTATCCAAAGAAGGAATTATAGTGGATCCTGAGATAATTGCAGCTATCCTAGAGCTACCCCTACCACATCACAAGAAAGGTCTCCAATCTTTCATAGGAAAGATTAATTTTGTTAGGAGGTTCTTGCCTAACATTGCAGATTTACTTAAGCCTTTGACAAACATGCTAAAGAAGAGTTCAACTTTCAGCTGGACTAAAGAAGGGAAAGCTAATTTTTAGGCTATCAAAGAATCCTTGACAGAAGTTCCTACCCTGTTAAACCCAAATTTTAGTAAGGATTTTATCCTTTATTCTTATGGAGGTCATGATGCTTTATCTGCGATGTTGACCCAAGAAAATTCAGATGGATTGGAGCAACCTATTGGTTTCTTTAGCAAAGGTCTAGAGGAGTATGAATAGAGATACTCTTTTGTAGAGAAACATGTACTTGCTGTGGTGAAGAGCCTTAAAAATTTTAGATATCTATTGACCCATAGCAAGGTACATTTAAAAGTTACTCATCCAAGTGTCAAAGAGTTTTTTCTTTCCAAAGACCTAAATGAGAAAAGAGTTGGTTGGATCACCAAGGTGATGGAATATGACATTGATATTCAAACTACCAAGTTGGTTAGAGGAAGAGGTCTTTGTGAGCATTTGGCAGAGGATGAAGGTTCAAAGAAATCAAAAACAATAGATGAATCTCTGGTGGTGCATTCTATAGAAGAACAAACCAAGGCAACAAGTTGGTTGCCTAATATGATCAATTACTTGAAGATGGGACAATGTCCTGCAGGTCTGGATTCAACAAAAAGGAGGTATTATAGACTACAATCTATTCCTTTTGTGTTGATAAATGAAGTTCTCTTCAGAAAGGATCATAGTGGTGTCCTTTTAAGATGTATAGATTCAGAAAAGATAGTTGATGTCCTATTTGAATTTCATGATGGACCTTTTGGAGGTCATTTCTCTCCTAGGACTTAAAATCATGAGGGCCAAGTACTATTGGCCATTTGTCTTTAAGGATAGTCATGAGTATGTGAGAAAATGCATCAAATGTGCTATGTTTGTAGAAAAAGAAAGGCTTCTAGCCTTGCCCCTATAGCCAATCAGAACAGAGCAACCCTTCATAAAATGGGGTATAGACTTTATTGGAATGATCAATCCTCCATCTAGTGTAGGCCACAAATGGATAATTACTGCAATCGATTACTTCAGTAGATGGATAGAGGAAGTTACTTTAAAAGATGCCAATGAGAGTGCTGTCCTAAGCTTTTATGATGATATAGTTCATAGGTTTGGCACTCCTGACTCCATAATATCAGATAATGCATTAGCATTCATAGGCCTCAAAGTCTCAAAGTGGGCCGTCAAGAATGGCATCTATCTGAATACCAGTTCCAATTACTACCCTCAAGGCAATGGCTTAGCAAAATCCACTAATAAGAACTTGATTAGGATAATCAAGAAGACTCTTCAAGATAATCAGAGGGATTGGCATACCAAGCTTAGGTCTGCCTTGTGGTTGGACAAAATTACCCCAAAGAAAATCATTGGTAATTCTCCTTATATGCTAGTATATGGTAGAGAGGCCAAGTTGTCTATCTCAGCTGAATTGCCAGCTTTGGACTTAGCCACTCAGTATGCCCTATTTGAAGAAGGAGATCCTTTATAGATCAGATATGCTGAGTTGATGAAATTGGAAGAAATCATAGACAAATCAATGCAAGATATGGAGCTCCATCAGATTCAAATGAAGAAGAGCTTTGATAGGAGAGCTAAAGCCAGGAATTTCAAGGTTGGAGACATAGTCCTCAAGTGGGATGAGTTCAGGTCAAGACTTGGCAGGCACACAAAATTTGATTCATTTTGGGGTGGAGCATTTGTTATAACAGAGTGCAAGGGATCCAATGATTTTTAACTATCAAATATGGAAGGAGTTCCCCTGGCTATCTTAGTGAATGGTTTCCACCTAAAGCCCTGCTTTGAGGTTAATCCCTCTCTATAAATTTTGTAAAAATGCTTTCCTACTTTCTTCCTATTTTCTAGGTTAGTTTCTTGCTTTTCAAGAAGTGCCTGTGCATAATTTTGTCTTCCCGTGTTTAGTTTTGTCTCTCTGTCAAGTCAAATATCTCAAAATGCTCCCCATGCCCAATGGATTGTTTGTAGGCCACTGGCACTAGTACATTTGGGGGCAATTTGCGATGGCTATGTGTCGCAAATGTGATAGCTATGTGTCGCAATAGCATCACCCATTGACGTCATAGTTTTTTAGTCGCAAATTGCCACGTCTATGGGTATCCGTCGCAATTGCGACTCCGTCCCGTCGGCCTTTTGAAGCATTGCCTTCATCTTTCTTAAGTCTGAGTTTTAAGTTTGTTTATTTCCATCCTAACTTGCTTTTCCCTCTTCGGTTTTGCAGTACTGTGAAGGTAGTCACAAGTTAGGGCTATTTCATTGCATACCCAAAACAATGAAGATGTTACGGTCCACAAAACGTTTGTGCTTGAAAGATGAACAAATAAAATTAAACTTCTAAATAACCAAAGCCACTGTTGAAAATACAAATGACATGGTTCTTATTTTTTTTGCCCTTATATCCCGATGTGATTTCACGGAGGGTTACGACGCTGTTGAAAACACAAATGAAAACACAAATCCCTTGTGTAATTGCCACTTGAAGGAGGACAGTCACTGTAAAGACAACATGATAATGTACACTTACAGTGAGTGTACATTATCATGTTGTCTTTACAGTGACTATCCTCATTTGTTGAAGAAGAAAAGCATTAATGTGGCTGAATAGCAATACATTCAAGTGGCAATCACACAAGGGATAGTCACTGTGAGATGTCCTCATTTGTGACTGTCCTTACAGTGAGTGTACATTATCATGTTGTCTTTACAGTGAGTGTACATTATCATGTTGTCTTTATAGTAAGTGTACATTATCATGTTGTCTTTACAGTGACTATCCTCATTTGTTGAAGAAGAAAAGCATTAATGTGGCTGAATAGCAATACATTCAAGTGGCAATCACACAAGGGACAGTCACTGTGAGATGTCCTCATTTGTGACTGTCCTTACAGTGAGTGTACATTATCATGTTGTCTTTACAGTGAGTGTACATTATCATGTTGTCTTTACAGTGAGTGTACATTATCATGTTGTCTCAATCTATACATAAATGATAATACAAATATTGAATGCATTATATTCTATCATTCTATAGATGTACGATGATTCAAATATCGAGTGCATTATATTATCTCAGTTTATACATGAATGATAAATTTCATTTGCAACTTGTATAGGAGGATTAGATGACACAAAAGACAAAGAATCTCAGGATGAGGTATGGGAGAAGGCTATATCAGAGGAAAAGCTAGGGCTTTGTTACTGTCCCTTGTGACAGTAACAAAATTTGATGAAAATAATTTTTGTTTCACTCAACTTTGACATTCACAACTTCCTCTTTTATTATAATAAGAAAAAATACAGTGACTTTAGAGAAAATAATGAAACTAATACAATTGCAATACGGTGGTATTTAGAACAGACAGAGCTTCACAACCATCAAAGAAGAAAAAAGCACATGCATATATCGAGTACTCCTCAATCAGAGAGATAGAGAAGAATTCAAAACATACCCAGACTGAACATGGCCATACCAAGACCAGCATCAGACAATATTCTTATTGACTGCTCTAGGATAGCTGGCATTTCAACTTTCCATCTGCAAAATAGATTATAAAAACATGAAAATATATCAGAGATGTTTGATATTGATACAAAACAACACAGATTCATTTCTTCGTACACCTGTATATCATAAAAATCCTTGCACACTTCGAAAAATTGTATTGCCTTTTACTTACTCAAAAGTAATTTACATAAAGCAGTCATTTGATTAACATGGATCCTAATATTCACAAGTACATGGTCATGTGCTCCATCGCAGCATCTTATAGATTTAGATCTGTTCTCTGAAATAATTCAATGTTTTGTTTACAATCCACAAAAGAAATATTTTCCCTCATCTACTTAATCCTAAACAAAAGGCCATATAGCAATATAGATAGAACTATATAACAGAAACCATAAACAATGGTAACCTTAGCAGCAGCAAGAAATTATTGCAAAAACTTTACCTTATCATACCCAGATTGTTGCTTTGCCTGGCGGAGGGAAATTTGATCAGTAAAATTGACACAGAGTATGCTGTCTCCATTTTCATGCTGGATAACAAAACACCAACTTTAATGGGCATGTACCGTCCCTTGTGTAATTGCCACTTGAATGCATTGCTATTGAACCACATTAATGCTTTTTTCCTTCAACAAATGAGGACAGTCACTGTAAAGACAACATGATAATGTACACTCACTGTAAGGATAGTCACAAATGAGGAAATCTCAGAGTGATTATCCCTTGTGTAATTGCCGCTTGAATACATTGCTATTGAACCACATTAATGCTTTTTTCCTTCAACAAATGAGGACAGTCACTGTAAAGACAACATGATAATGTACACTCACTATAAGGATAGTCACAAATGAGGAAATCTCAGAGTGACTATCTTTTGTGTAATTGTCGCTTGAATACATTGCTAATGAACCACATTAATGCTTTTTTCCTTCAACAAATGAGGACAGTCACTATAAAGACAACATGATAATGTACACTCACTGTAAGGACAGTCACAAATGAGGACATCTCACAGTGACTGTCCCTTGTGTAATTGCCACTTGAATGTATTTCTATTCAGCCACATTAATGCTTTTCTTCTTCAACAAATGAGGATAGTCACTCTAAAGACAACATGATAATGTACACGGGCTGTAAGTGTACATTATCATGTTGTCTTTACAGTGACTATCCTCCTTCAAGTGGCAATTACACAAGGGACAGTCACTGTAAAGACAACATGATAATGTAGAGAAACGTTGTCATTTGTATTTTCAACAGCGCCGAGAGAGATTCCCTCTGCGAAATCAGAGCTACAATTTCTGAGTACGTTGGGTTTATTTTTCTTTTGTCATTATTATGTAATCTGGTATTCAGCTGTTACAAAGCTAAAATACCCAGAAATGAGGACATATCTGTGTTGAATTTATTGTTAGCGGCTTTGGTTATTTAGAAGTTTAATTTTATTTGTTTATCTTTCAAGCACAAATGTTTTGTGGACCGTAACATCTTCATTGTTTTGGGTATGCAGTGAAATAGCCCTAACTTGCGACTACCTTCACGGTACTTGTGTACATTATCATGTTGTCTTTACAGTGATTGTCCTCATTCAAGTGGCAATTACACAAGGGACAGTCACTGTGAGATGTCCTCATTTGTGACAAGGACAGTCACACATGAGGACATCTCACAGTGACTGTCCCTTGTGTAATTGCCACTTGAATGTATTGCTATTCAACCACATTTATGGGCCCGTTTGGACCACGGCACATAGTGATTGAAGAAAGACACCATGAAGCCAAGAAGTCATCCCATCCTATTGAAACAAGCACCTACTTTCCTAAGGTTACATCATATCACCATGGAGCCTTGTGTTGAAGGATTGATAGACTAAATGTTTTAAGATGTTTTCAATGGTTTAGTATTTAAGTTTTCTTGTTTGTAATAATGGTTAAAGGATTGATTAACATCTCCTTGTAACCCATCCACATGTTTGGACTATGACCCCTTGGTATTGTTACAAGCCTTGGGTATCAATTAGTCTTTGGATGTAATTTGATTGCTAGGTGTCTGTTAAGTGTTTTAGGAGTTTTGGAAGATTAATAAAGGTCTAAAACTATTCAAAACACATTTTAGCCTTTCTCGGCAAGAATGTTTGCAAAATTGTTAACAATATGTAATGCAAGTTTTAAAAGTTGCTTCAAAAGTTGTTATTTGTTGTATTGAACGGACATAACCATCTAGATGGTTAAGAAACTATCCACAGAGCCTTTTTAGGCTTCCAATGGTCGAAGGAATGGCAGAGGAGACTTGGAGAACCATTTTGCTTTCAAAATTTAATAAATAACCCTGTTTTAGAGCATTTCTTGTGCAAAAACTAACTCTGTCATTTAGTCTTTTGGCAATCTGCAGAGTTAATGGGGCAGAGCAGGTTTCATAGACCTACTAGAGCCACTAGGTCATTTTGCTATTCTGATGCCTTGGGCTGTTAGGACCAAACCTAATACATGTTTTTGGTTATTTAAGTGATATCTAAGTGGTTACTAAGTTTTGTTGAAGGGGGTAAGGTCTGGAACCTTAAGAACACCATTTGATCAAATTCAGAGCACTTGTCCCTAAAGAGAAAACTGAATTTGATTGGGTTTGAGTACATAAGTTGTTGTGTGATCTTTGAAACCTTTAAATTCATTACCTTGCAGAGTTCAAACATTCATTGATAAGAATCAGAGTCTAATTGTTTGGATTGATTCATTTTTAGTGTCTTGAAGTGGGTTGGGTAATGATCCATGTTTCTTTGCTGACCACTCTGCATCAGACTGTCCCTTGTGTAATTGCCACTTGAATGTATTGCTATTCAACCACATTTATGGGCCCATTTGGACCACGACACACAGTAGCATCTACAGAGAAGAATATCCTAGGTGTAACCTGGTTGTAAGAATATACCAATAGTTCTAAGAAGTTCCCTAGCACATAGTAGCATCTACAGAGAAGAATATGGGTCAACGAGGTTGACTTCAAAGCCATGCAATCTAATGGTAATAGTAATATCATAATTTGACATACTATCATAAATACTTCCTAAATAGACTATTCAATCTTATAAGAGATGGATTCATGAGAACTATTATTTATGAAATATGAGTCAATGACTTTAATTAAAAAAATTACACAATCTAATTCTTGTAAAAATATCAAAATTTGACACATTGAAAATACCTTCCAAAAGTATCGTTAATTGATTAATATGAATCACTACTCATGAAATATAATTTTATAAACCTAATCTAAAAACTACACAATAAAAATCTTAATATTAATATTGTAAGAAACTATTCCCAAAAGCAAGCCTAACAAAATTTGATGAAAATAATTTTTGTTTCACTCAACTTTGACATTCACAACTTCCTCTTTTATTATAATAAGAAAAAAAATGTCTTTTTAGATATACCTCATGAACCATACTCGAATAATCTATCATTTTTCTTCTCAAAAACATATTTGTAGAGCCTGCTTCTTTTACTTGTTTGTACTTTTATCTCTCTGATGGAAAGGGTTCCTTTAGGACACATTTTTCCAAGTTCGCTGCTTGAGATATTTGAGGAGGGTTCCCCTGCTTGAGTATCCATCCAACCCATATTCGAGTAGTTCTACAATTGCACAGTCTAAATTAATAATACTGACAATTGAATGATGAATGATGATATATAGAATTGATATAAACTAATCCTAAAAACACTAAAACGTTATTAATATATTTATATTTCATAAATAAAATTGATATAAAAGATCTGGAAAGATACATTAAAAAATAGAAAAACAGTAATTTATAATAGAAGGAAACTTAAATTGCTATTTAAAAAAAAAAAACAAGAGTCTTAAATCTTATCATTTTGTTTCATTATCATCCATAAGTACACACCTCTAGCATAATAATTATATTTTACCACCCATAAAATGAAATAAAGATTTTCACAAGAGAAATTGAAGCTAGATTATAAAAATGAACCATCTTATTGGAAACTGGAACTGTTATCATACCCAAAAGGACTACAAAATTTCACCTTATCATACCCAGATTGTTGCTTTGCCTGGCAGGGGGTTGCATCTGCATTTGTTGAGAGCGAGCCCTAGATCAAAAACTACCATGTTTTTGGCTGGGAAGATGGTAATCAGATTAAAATCAGGAGCTTGCATCGTATTGAGGACTTGAAAACTTGTGCATTCTTGTTTATCTAGATCAGGAGAACACTCCAAAACTCTGATCTTGGTTTCATACACCCATTTTCAATGCTTTGTTTTGGAACCCACACCTAAAAGCATGCATTAGGTTTGCGGACTCAATGAAGACATTGATATGTTGGAGTGGAGTCAGGGTCTGGGAGTTGGTGGTCTGTTAGAAATCCCAAAAGGGTACTCAAAAAACATATAACTTCTTAGAGTCCTTTGGCAAGTTGTAGCGTTATGGCTGCAGAGCAGGTTTGGGAGACCTACTAGGGTCACTAGGTCAGTTTGTTATTTTGATGTCTTGGGTTGTTTAGATCACAACCAATGCATGATTCTTGTTATTTAGATGATATCTAAGGGGTTTCTAAGTTTTTCTACAGGAAGTAAGATCTAGAACCTTAAAAGTCTCTTTTGATAGAAAATCAGGGAACTTGTCCCTAAAAGGAAATTTGTTATTGAATGGGATTGAGTCCATAAGTTGTTGTGTGATCCTTGAAACCTTCAAATTCATTACTTTTCAGAGTTTAAACATTAACCTATAGAAATCAGAGCCTGATTGATTGGTTGAGTCATTTTGGTGTCTTGAAGTGGGTTGGGACATAGATCCAAGTTTCTGGCTGACTACTCTGCATCACTATTGAACCACATTAATTCTTTTTTCCTTCAACAAATGAGGACAGTCACTATAAAGACAACATGATAATGTACACTCACTGTAAGGATAGTCACAAATGAGGAAATCTCAGAGTGATTATCCCTTGTGTAATTACCGCTTGAATACATTGCTATTGAACCACATTAATGCTTTTTTCCTTCAAGTGGCAATTACACAAGGGACAGTCACTGTGAGATGTCCTCATTTGTGACAAGGACAGTCACACATGAGGACATCTCACAGTGACTATCCCTTGTGTAATTTCCACTTGAATGTATTGCTATTCAACCACATTTATGGGCCTATTTGGACCACGGCACACAGTAGCATCTACAGAGAAGAATATCCCAGGTGTAACAAGTTGTAAGAATATACCAACAGTTCTAAGAAGTTCCCTAGCACATAGTAGCATCTACAGAGAAGAATATACAACATGAGGGCAGCCACTGTAAAGACAACATGATAATGTACACTCATTGTATGTGTACATTATCATGTTGTCTTTACAGTGACTATCCTCATTCAAGTGGCAATTATAGAAGGGACAGTCATTGTGAGATGTCCTCATTTGTGACAAGGACAGTCACACATGAGGACATCTCACAGTGATTGTCCCTTATGTAATTGTCACTTGAATGTATTGCTATTCAACCACATTAATTCTTTTCTTCTTCAACAAATGAGGACAGTCACTCTAAAGACAACATGATAATGTACACTCACTGTAAGGACAGTCACAAATGAGGACATCTCATAGTGACTATCCCTTGTGTGATTGCCACTTGAATGTATTGCTATTCAGCCACATTAATGCTTTTCTTCTTCAACAAATGAGGATAGTCACTCTAAAGACAACATGATAATGTACACTCACTATAAGTGTACATTATCATGTTGTCTTTACAGTGACTGTCCTCCTTCAAGTGGAAATTACACAAGGGATTTGTGTTTTCATTTGTGTTTTCAACAGCGTCGTAACCCTCCGTGAAATCACATCGGGATATAAGGGCAAAAAAAATAAGAACCATGTCATTTGTATTTTCAACAGCGGCTTTGGTTATTTAGAAGTTTAATTTTATTTGTTCATCTTTCAAGCACAAATGTTTTGTGGACCGTAACATCTTCATTGTTTTGGGTATGCAATGAAACAGCCCTAACTTGTGACTACCTTCACAGTACTGCAAAACCGAAGAGGGAAAAGAAAGTTAGGATGGAAATAAACAAACTTAAAACTCAGACTTAAGAAAGATGAAGGCAATGCTTCAAAAGGCCGATGCCCTAAACATAGGAAAACACAATACCACCATTAAATGATGCCCTAGTCACCGTATCAATGCTGCCAGCTCCGTACCAGTATGCTGACTGCTCACTTTCATCCTGTGATAAAGGTAACTTCATTAATCATACTTGAAATGGCAGCATACGAACTAAAGCTGATGAACATTTATAAACTAAAAGTTTAAAACTACAGATTACAAATGTAGTAGTTTCATACAAAAAGAACTTGATGTCTGAAATTTTCCATTAGAAGTATCCAAAGGAATACCACAGTACTGTTGAACTTGGAGAATCGGAGATGATCTACACAGCAAGGTTCAACAGCTGTAAGGACTGTTACACCATCTTTAGCATTTGAATACATTTTCTCCTTGGCTTCTGGTGGATCCTCAAAGACCCCCAATGATGTTTTCCCTACAATTATCAATTGTCTGTTAGTATGAGATATTAATAAATAAGCATTAATCACAATATTAGGCAAACAATGTTCTTGATGTCTGAATCTAAATCACATAAAGCTCTAATAAAGCAGTTCTCAGTTTCACATTAAACCAAGTTTCAATTTCAAATGGTTATAATAATTTTTGCAAGTTATAAGTAGCTGGTTACAGTATATGACATAAAAAGAAAAAAAATCATTTCTATTCTTTTCTTCTTTTTCTCTTTCAACGAAGCTTTTGCACCACACAAATGCATACCAAGAATTTCTCAGGAGGTTTCAAGACCATTGCATACCAAACTTCTTCTCTGTAGATGCTATTGTGTGTCGTGGTCCAAATGGCCCCATAAATGTGGTTGAATAAAAATACAATCAAGTGGAAATTACACAAGGGATAGTCACTGTGAGATGTCCTCATGTGTGACTGTCCTTGTCACAAATGAGGACATCTCACAGTGACTGTCCCTTGTGTAATTGCCACTTGAATGAGGACAGTCACTGTAAAGACAACATGATAATGTACACATACCCTGAAACTAAGGGTTTTGCAGAGTAGAGACAAATAGTATTAACCAACTCCTCAATGCAAAGACTTGAAAGGACCAAATAAAGTTCAAAACATGCAACAAGGTCTCCTGTAACTTCTGGACCAAATTGACTCCCTTCAAACCATCCGTACGCCGTACTGTTGCATTGAAAGCACAGAAAATAGCACAGAAACAGGTGTTCTTTATTGATTTTTTGAAAGCAAAGATTACAATAGGATCTCTCAGATTTCCTCTGATATCAATAAGCCTAAATAGGCTCTGCAATTGCATTGGCTTAACCATTTAGTTGGTTATAGCCGTTTACCAGTCTTAAAACTAAAATTGCTAAGCAACTTAAAAGTTGCATTACATTTTTGTAAACAATCCTCTTGCCGAGAAAGACTAGAAGATTGTGTTGAATGTTTTAAAGACCTTTATGAGCCTTTAGACTCCTAAACACACACCTAAGACACCAAACAAATACCTAACATGTAGATTTCATCCTAGGACCAAATGATGCCCTCAGTTTATAAAGCACTAAGGGGTATTGTGTCCCACATTTGGATGGGTTAGGGAGATTATTCAATCAATCCCATAACCTTTATTTTAAACATAAAACAACCTACATTAATGCATTAAGATCACTTTAAAGATTGTGCCATGAACAAATGAACCATGCAAGGAACACTGTTTGGTAGTTTGTTATTGCAAGGAAGTCTTTGAAAACTTTGATACCATCTGATGGAAATGCTGATAGGTTGAAAGTCTGACACCATCTGATGGAGTTGGTGATGGATTTTAGGTTCTCTACACCAGGAAAGGTTCGAGACTTTCACCTGTATGAAGAATCCTTTCTACCTAACACAAAAATGCACCCCATAAAACATCTGATTGGTTCGAGTATCTTTGAACTATTTGGGTCTGTTGACAACACTAGACTAGTGTATACAGAATGACTAATTTCATGCAAGACAATGGCTCTATCTGACAGAGAGTCCATGCTAGGCTTCATGACTAACCTAGAGCACATTCCTTGTTATGGAGGAAGTTTAAATGGTGAAGAACTTATGGAATGGATAGAGGACCTAGATAACCATTTTGACTACAAGTATCTTATTAATAACCATTTTGACTACAAGTATCTTATTAATAACCATTTTGACTACAAGTATCTTATGGATAGAGGACCTTGATAACCATTTTGACTCATTTAGTATCTTATTGAGCTTCACTTTGTTTTGAGAATATAGTTTAATATTCACTACTAAACAGGGCCAACCACGTGAAGGTGGAAGCTCATTTGGCCCCACCCCCCTCCCCCTAACATCACTCTACATTCCCCGTTAACATCTAACATTCATTCATTCTTTCAACCATTAATAAAATGTAACATTCAATCAATATCACATGATAACATTCATTAACACATTAGATTCATTAACATGCAACATTCATCAATATGAAAATAAACACATAATTCATGAACATTCATTAGCACATAATTAAATTCATTGAGACATAAAATTCAATCATTATCAATTAAGGTATTTAGATGACAATCATTTCTTTTTTCTCTTTCTAATTTTTTTTTCTATGTAAGCTCTAAGAGGAGCATCAGTGTTATCATCAATTCCCCCCTCATTAGTTGTTTTGTTCTCTGTTCTTGATGATCTCAAATTCCTATGTTGCTGCAAAGGGGGGTCCTCTGCAATAACAAATAAAAGAGTTAAATTAAAAATATTTAATTATAATTGTTACAAGTATTTAATTATTTTAAAGAACATAACTGTGGCACTCTTTAATTACCTGATCTGGCCACATCATCTTGTCTAGACTCAACCTCAACATGCTCATGAGCACCGACCCCTTGATCCTCTACAGTTGCTATACAAAATGTTACGTTAATCCAAACACCAATTGCAATTACATATAAAAATTTTAATAGCAAATGTATACCTCCACCACTAGGATGCACATCATGCGAACCTTCATTATGCATAGATTGTGTAGAAGGATTGTCAAGCTGCATTCCAATATCCTACGCATTGTTATCATTGCTTACTTAAAACAGATATACTCACTTTATATTAGAACTTAACATCAAATAGACTAATTGGTAAAGTATTCAATTTGAAATAAATTTCATTTAGCTTATTTACCTGTGGCTCAGATGCATCATTATTTGAACCTTGCACACTGATTTCAGCTTGTAGCCGTTCAGCCACGGCTCTATAGCCTTGTTGGAAGCCAATTCTCTTGTCCTCTTCTGTGAGGCATCTATTGAACTCTAACCCCTACATTTTTTCTTGGTATGGTGAATTTTACTTGCATTGTTTGATAAAAAAAAAATTCCTTGCAATATATAAAAAAATTGATACAATTTTTCATTTACTAATACTTACAACTCGTGCTTGAAGTTTGGAAAAACCACAAGAGCTGAGCTTGTGTGTCCCGTGCATATCAAAGTAGAAAGATTGGATATATCATAACAATATGGGATAAGGCAAGAGTTAATATCGATTGACTAAATACTAATGATAGTTAGACCAAACTAATACAAACACAGTGGATGTTAACTACTGGTTGCACTACCAATTAGGGAAGATTACCTTCATAAAAAGATTTGATATTGAGTCAATCTGGGAGTTATCTATGATCAGAAAATAATGAAATAATATTATGCGAACTGTCGGATTATGGAAAGGTGTGATTAACAAAGGGACATGGAGGAAGAAACAAGACACGTCTCATTCATAGCATCTCTTCATTTGTTAAAGACAATATAAGAATGCATTCTCGTCAGTCACTCAAGGCATCATTGGAACTTTATTTACTTATCCATATTTGGATATACTCAATAGAGCATCTGCATTTGGCAGTTTGGTTTCAAGTTTATCATTGCAGATCAGAGACAGCACCATGATTGCACAGATAGAAAGGATAGTCAGAAACAACATCAATATTTGAAGTTGCAAGCATATAATTCAGAATCTGAAACAACAACATATCACTCATAGCGATATTACACATTTGCATAATTACATCATCATATCAGACACATCAAATACATTACTGCAAGCAATACTTATTGATTGTATATCGATATTGTTTATATCAGACATAGCATTATTATACTATCACTATAAGTGATAGGAAACATCATATTCATAGCATATTTCATATCAATATATCCGACAGTGCTATTAAACATATTGGTATCAATATCATCTTGCACACATATTGTGATTGAATCTGAAATAGTGGTTGATATCTTAAGTAACCTCCATTACTTAGTTTAATTGTAAGTATCTGATAGAGTAAGTCTGAGAAGTGGAGTAATTGTTCCTATTTTCCAAGTTAGCCAAAAAGGGGACATTACAGACAATCACTGTGAGATGTCCTCATGTGTGACTGTCCTTGTCACAAATGAGGACATCTCACAGTGACTGTCCCTTGTGTAATTCAAGTGGCAATTACACAAGGGACAGTCACTGTGAGATGTCCTCATTTGTGACTGTCCTTACAGTGAGTGTACATTATCATGTTGTCTTCAGAGTGACTGTCCTCAGTTTTTGAAGAAGAAAAGAATTAATGTGGTTCAATAGCAATACATTCAAGAGGCAATTACACAAGGGACAATCACTGTGAGATGTCCTCATGTGTGACTGTCCTTGTCACAAATGAGGACATCTCACAATGACTATCCCTTATGTAATTCAAGCGGCAATTACACAAGGGACAGTCACTGTGAGATGTCCTCATTCATGACTATCCTTACAGTGAGTGTACATTATCATGGTGTCTTTAGAGTGACTGTCCTCATTTGTTGAAGAAGAAAAGCATTAATGTGGTTCAATAGCAATACATTCAAGTGGTAATTACACAAGGGACAATCACTGTGAGATGTCCTCATGTGTGACTGTCCTTCTCACAAATGAGGACATCTCACAATGACTGTCCCTTGTGTAATTCAAGCGACAATTACACAAGGGACAGTCACTGTGAGATGTCCTCATTTGTGACTGTCCTTACAGTGAGTGTACATTATCATGTTGTCTTCAGAGTGACTATCCTCATTTGTTGAAGAAGAAAAGCATTAATGTGGTTGAATAGAAATACATTCAAGTGGCAATTACACAAGGGACAATCACTGTGAGATGTCCTCATGTGTGACTATCCTTGTCACAAATGAGGACATCTCACAATGACTGTCCCTTGTGTAACTCAAGCGGCAATTACACAAGGGACAGTCACTGTGAGATGTCCTCATTTGTGATTGTCCTTACAGTGAGTGTACATTATCATGTTGTCTTTAGAGTGATCAAGTGGAAATTACACAAGGGAGAATCACTGTGAGATGTCCTCATGTGTGACTGTCCTTGTCACAAATGAGGACATCTCACAGTGACTGTCCCTTGTGTAATTGCCACTTGAATGCATTGCTATTGAACCACATTAATGCTTTTTTCCTTCAACAAATGAGGACAGTCACTCTAATAAACCTTGGGTATCGATTGGTCCCTTGGATGAAATTTTGTTATCTAGGTGTCTTTAGGTGTTTTAAGAGTGTTTGAAAGTCTAAAACATCAAATAAGGTCTTTTAGTCTTCCAAAACAGACTTTTTGTCTTACCCGGCAAAAGTTGTTTTAAAGTTGTAATGCAACTTTTAAAGTTGCTAAGCAATTTTGAGTTTGAATTGGTTAAATGGCTACAACCATAAAAATGGTTAAGCCAATGGTGGGGAGAGCCTATTTAGGCTTCCAAATGACTTAGGAAATTGAAGAGATCCTCATTGTATTCAAATTGCTTTCAAATCAATAAAACTACCTGTTTCAGAGCAATTTTCTGTGCAAATCACGGTGACAGTACGGTGTACGGATGTGAAGGGGTGATCAAAACCTATCTGAAAGTTGGAGAATCTCCATTTTATGCTTTTAGAATTGGTTTGATAACTTCGAGTCATTTTATGTCAGAGTTATTCAATTTTCTTGTCCGCTGGTCTAAGAAACCCTTGTTTTCAGGGTTTAGCCATTCAAATGGCCCTAACTTGAATTTTGACTATTGGAAATTCTTCTTCCTCGGTAAAATGCAAGTTAGGGAGGTCCTTTTTCATATTCCAAAATCTTTGAACCAGGAGGTTGAGGTTACACCATTTGGGAGCAAGCCCTAGGTCAAAAGCTTCTATGTTTTTGACTAGGAAAATGATATATAGTGAAAAATCAGAAGGTTGCAGTGTGTAAAGGACCTTAAAACTTGGTTTTTGTGTGGGTAGAAAATGAGGGAAAGGGGGAAAAATAACAACTAGGTTTTAGGCCCAGATACTCTACCATTGATCATCACATTATTTTGTAGGGACTTGATTGAAAAAATCTTGGACAGTCAAGGTGCATAAGATGCTTATTGTTTTGTGGACTTAAAGAAAGCATTCAACATGGTACCCAGAGATAAACTATGGAATAGAATAAAATAATCAATCATCTAAGATTTATATAGAGAAGTTGTGCATGTATTTTATGATAAGGTTAGAGCTAAAATGATAACAAGAAAGAATATGTCTAAGTATTTTGGTGGTGACATTAGATTCAAATAGTTATTCCCCCTATATCATATACATTTATAAGTTAGAGGCATGATTAATGAAGATAGATGGGGAAGTTATTCAATTGGAAAACTATGGGGTGAAGGTTCTTTTATATGTTGTTGATCTTATCTTTTTTTTTTTTTAAAAGACCATGCATTGAGAGAGCACTTGAAGGCCTTGGAACACTTTTTGACCGAAGGTTAGAATGCAAGTCCATATAACCAAGACTAAAATAATGGTTGTATTAGTAAATAGAAAAGATAAAAATATTACCATTCTTTTTTAAGGTAGCTTGCTAGAAATAATGAAAGAATACAAATGTATTAGGATTATTTTCATTGTAAACTCAGTTAGAAGAGAAAGACAATAAAGGGAATGCATTAAGGTTAAACGACCTCAGACCTTCTTCAAAATGGGTGTAGGAGAGCCAAACTTTGGGATTAAAAAATGAGAAAAACCATATTGGTCTACTACCCATGTTGGTTGTCCTTTATGGTTGTCAAGTGTTGGGAAAAAATATGAGAAATTGAACAATTGGAGATAACTAGAAAGAATAAAAAAAAATATAGTAAAAAGAAATCTTATAATCAAATTTATAGTTTCTCATGAAATTCTTTTAGCTACAGTAGGCACTTTTCCTTTAGAAACATTAGTGATAACCCAAATGTAAGCTATTAAAAAAGGTTGAAACCATTAATGACAATCATTGGCTCAATTTGGTTTTTAAGTATTCTATAAACCATAGGAAGAAAATCTAGATGAAGCGTAATGAAAAATGTAAGAATGGGTGGGGCATCAAATTACAAGAATGGCATAACAACTATAAATAAATTAAAAATTATGTGATTGAAAAATTCAAAATTGACATGCAAACACAAAAGATTAGGTAGATAAATTATACATCAAATAGTTCAATTCGGCTATAGAACATGGTGAAAAAATATATAGAAGATTTTTTCCATTGGTAATATATGATTTTATATTAATAAACAAAGATAAAATACATTTCAAGTTTGTTTTTAGTAAAAAAAGATAGAAAGAAAACTAATAAAAAATCCTACCACCAAAATTTATTTTAACTTGGTAAATTGTCACGTGGGTACTAATTACACTCAAGCTTACTTAGGGATCACATAGGAGTAGTTCGAAATTTTTCACTTTATGTGGTGTTATCATGTTATCACATTCCACTTTATGTCTTGACTCCACCTTTGTCGCACATACTTTATTACACATTGGAGGATCATTAACCTTTGGTGGACATGTGATTCCATCTTAGTTGGGTGATAAGTTATCTATTGATTATCTATTGTCATTGTCTCATTCACTCCTTTGTACTAACCTTGGCTATATAACTAAGGGGTCTCCTATGTAATGACTATTCATTCTAATTCAAGTTGGTTCCAATTAAATCAATCTGTTATATTTGCATTATTGATAAGCATATACACCTAGGGTGAGGAGAACAACCTAAAACTCAGTGTTTGATCCCAGGTACCCATTCCTCATACTTTATTTGGAAACCCAATCCTAAACCACATGCATTAGGCCTGTGGACCTAACAAAGGAAGTGGACTATTGGAGTGGAGTCAGAAACTGAGATTTGGAGGTTTCATGGTGGAACTAGGGTTTGCTTGGCCTAATTTAACTTCTTGACAATTTGAGTATTGTTTTATGGCTCGATCAGAGTTTGAATAATGAGACTCAATGCTAGGATCAACTCTCTGTTCTATATGTTATTTCTCTTCGTATCGATGTAAAATGTGGCATCGTATTTTGGTGTATATTGTAGCCTCTTGTTAGGGGTGGTTGTAGATTATGATGTTGTAGTGACATTGTAAATAATTACACCCTAGTTGAAACGGTTTGGGCTGTAAATTGGTTTCGTTTGCAATGAAGGGTGAAGAGAAGCATTTGTGTCAGCTTGGCATAAATTTTTTGGAGAGAGCTCAAATGAAATGAAAACAAGGAAATAAATATGGTTTCCTATCCTCAGGAAGGAGATTATCTAAGTGGGTACGGAAGAATAGGATTAACTGTGGCAAGAAAGACAGAAGCATGAAATGTAGTTGTCTGTATAAGTGCTATTCGGGCAAGGCAGCATTGCATAACTATGAGAATTTTTGTAAGAGTTCAGTTCCCACGAGGGTGATGTATTTTTGGAATGGCTCATGGAATGATTTTTCTGTCCAAGTTTTGGATTCACTTAGAGAGAAGCTTTTGGCTGGCATGCCCACTGTAGAGTTGGCAATAGATGGCTCTCCATATCTTGTTGATTTTTTGCGAATGCTACAAATAGATTTGAGGGTCGGCTGTCAAAGGTCCATTGCTTGGATTGATGAGAATGGTTCATGCTGTTTCCCCAAAGTTATAATTGAGGGTAATGCTGATGAAGAAGTTGCCTCTAAAGTTGAGGTCGAGATTGAAATTTGAATAAGTCCAACCGAGGCCTCAAATGCTGAGAATTGTGATAGAGTTGCTGCTAGTATGGAGGTTTCCAAAACTGAGCAAGTTTGTATTCCTAGTAATTTGAAGCCTGTGGCTGATGTGGTATCCATGAATGTTCCTAAATTAGATGAATTGATCAAGAAATATTCAACCGAGGGCCCCACTGGCACAAATGAATTGTATAGAGATTTAAGAGATTCAAACTTGTTTAAGGATACAAAGCCACAGCCTGTAACTGAGTTACCTATAAAGACTTTCCAAGAAAAGCAGTTGCTTCATAAAACATCAGCTAAGGTTCGAACAGGTACATATGAAACTCAGTTGGAGAATGGTTAGATATTGCGTGATGAGGTTAGGGATGGTGTCATTAATCACAATTTTCTTTCTGAATCCCAACAATGTTCTAGTTTTGTGGCTCATGAATTTGAACAGCTGGGGGACAAATTGATCAAATTAGTGGATTGCGATATAGAGTATGTAGTTGTGAAAAATTGTTTCCTTACTGGCCTAAATAAAATTGGACTTGCAACCAATGTTACTGGTATTTATCGAAATTCACATACAGATAGGTTGGGACAGGCTCGGCTGCAGGTTTTCAACAAACAGGTTGAGATAACAAGAAATTCTCGTGGTAATGCAAATGTTAAATATGCATGGCATGGAGCATCCGATACAAGCATATCATCAATTATACTACATGGTTTTAGCAATAATAGATTAATGAACAGTTCACTACAACAACAACATACTCGGCCTTGACAGTAGATTGGGAAATGCAATTTTGTTTCTTGCTTGTCTAGGAGACTAATCTCTATCTAAGAAAGAAATCTCCACCACTTGTACTCTTTCTATCATCTACATTTCCTACCCAATCAGCATCTGTATAAACTTGGAGTTCAAATTTGTCATCCTTCTTATAATATAGACCATAGTTAGCAATTCCTTTCAAGTATCTCATAATTCTTTTCATGGCCATCAAATGTGTTTCCTTAGGATTAGTAGAGAATCTTTCCACAATCCCAACAACTAATGCAATATCTGGTCTGCTGTGTACAACATACTACAATTTTCCAATCATAGATCTGTATAGAGTTTGATTCACTTTGGCAGCATCATCATTCTTAGATAACTTTTGTCTAGTAACCATAGGAGTTCCTACTGGTTTAGCATCTTCCATCCCAAAAGTTTTCAATATTTCATTAACATACTTAGATTGTGTAATGAAAATTCCATTCTTCCTCTGATATACTTGTAAACCAACAAAGAATTTGATCTCACCAAACATACTCATTTCAAATTCAATTTGCATTTCATTTGAGAAACTTTTGCATAATGCATCTTGTCCACCAAAAATAATGTCATTAACAAAATTTTTTGCCAACAAGATACCTTAACCTTCTTCATCCTTCATGTACAAATTTCTTGTGTCATTTGTTCTTGAATATCCAATCTGTATCAAGTAGTTGTGCAACCTTTCATGCCATGCTCTAGGTGCTTGCTTCAATCCATATAATTCTTTGTTTAGTTTGCACACCATGTGTCTTCTATTTGGATCAATAAAACCTTCTGGTTGTTCTATGTAAACTTCTTACTCTAGTATACCATTCAAAAATGCAGACTTGACATCCATTTGATATACCTTGAAATCTTTATAAGCAGCATATGCAAGAAGAGTTCTTACTCCTTCCAATCTAGCTACAGGGGCAAATGTCTCCCCATAATCTATTCCTTCATCTTGTGCATAGCCTTTGCATAATGTGTGCTATAATTGTGTCACACTTCTATGAATCATTACATTCAAGAATACTCAAGAATTAGGTATCAAAAATCGATCCATAGCTCCCTAGGCATGGAGTGCAAGGGTTTTAAGAATGCTCTCAGCTAGAGCTATTTAGCCTATAACCTTGCTAGTAAACCATGCAATGGGAGATTCAATGAAGACAAGGGAAAAAATGCCAATATCCTCAAAAATAAAGAATGAAAATGCAATGCAATGCTATCTAGAAATGAGAATGCAAGCTAAGCTATGAAAGGAAATATGCATGTATTACAACCCAAGCTAATTAATCTATGTGAGCTAATCTAGAGCGTAGAAATGAAGCTAATCTAAGAAAGCATAAATATGAAGCTAAGCTAAGAATGCAAGAATGATGTGTAGAATGCAAGAATGAGATGTAGATGCTAAGAATGCTCCAAATCTTCAAAAAGCTCCAAAGTGACCTAGAAATCCTGTAGCATAAAGTTAGCATAGAAAGTTGAGGATCTAGAATGAAGAAGAGAGCTCTCCTTTTAAAGGAAATGAGAAGGAATGGACCATGGAGATTAAGAGGCAAAAGATTTAATCAAGGGTGGAGCTTGAAAGAGGAGTAATCCATGTGCACAAATATCCTCCAATGAGAAAATAGGAGTTGACTTTTGTGTCCATATGAGACAAAAAGTGCTTTTCCCTTTTTTATAAAATAAGAATAATGCTTTATTTGTGCAACTTAGGATAAGAGGAAAAGTGGGGGCTTTTTATTTATTAAAAGGGGAGGGAATATTCTTTTTAATCAAATAAAGACTTAGGATAAAATGGTTAGCCCATAGAAAATAATCAAATAAATGATAGAACTAGGATTTGATCAAGAATAAGCAATTGATGATTTAGCAAAAGGGGCTAATAGTCTAGATGACCATTTTTAGGTGTATACACATACTAGCCTAGCTTTGTTCCTAGTGATTTCACCATTTTCATTCATCTTATTCCGGAATACCCACTTTGTTCCTATAACATTCTTGTTTTCAAGTCTCAGCACCAGAGTCCAAGTATCATTCTTCTCAATCTGGTCAATTTCTTCATTCAGTGCTTTTATCCAATCTTCATTCTCCAATGCTTCTCTAGTTGTCTTCGGTTCAAATTCACATAGTAGACATGTTGGATCCTTAGTCTTACTTCTGGTCTAGATTCTAGTATTCTTGTCTCCAATTTTTTGTTCAGGCTTATGATGTCTTCTCACATATTTTTCCAAAATAGGTTCAGTTGTTCTCTCCTCTATTTCATCATGTTCCTCAATAAGATTGTGAGATTCAACTTCAGAATGCTCAGCAACCTCTTCCTAATACTCAACAACATTTTCTTGTAGCTTGGCATGTTCTTGTTCTCTCTCGACACTATTTTCCTGACGCTTGGCAGCTTCTGTCTGTTGCTCGACATTTCTTACCTGAGACTTGGCATCAGGTGCAAGTCTGTTACTTGCCTCTTCCTCTTCTTCAATGTACACAAAAGATCTATAATCTTCTGGTTCTCTTTTACTGTCAGCTTCATTTCTTTCTACATACTCATCAATTTTTACATTCACACTTTCCACAATTTTGTTAGTGTTGGAGTTCAAACACTTATAAGCTTTACTTTTTGTGGAGTACCCTAGGAATATGCCTTCATCACTATTAGCATCAAACTTTCCATTCCTAGTGTCTTTTAATATATAGCACTTACTTCCAAAGATTCTAAAGTATTTAACACTCGGTGCATGTCCATGCCATAATTCATAAGGTGTCAGATTTGTACCTTTCTTGATCTGTACTCGATTAAGAGTGTAGACAATAGTTCTTATAGCTTCTTTCCAATATCTCTGTGCCACATTCTTTTCAATCATCAATGTCCTTGCACAATCCAAGATAGATCTGTTTCTCCTTTCTGCTATACCATTTTGTGGAGGTGTTATAGTTGCAAACATCTATCTTTTAATTCCTCTATCATTGCAAAATAGATTAAATTCATTTGATGTAAATTCTCCACCTTGGTCAGATCTAAGACATTTCAGGTTCCTACCTGTCTCCTTTTCAACCTTAGCCAAATACCACTTAAAATATTGAAAAGCTTCATCTTTTTCTTTTAAAAACATCACATGCATCATCCTAGTATGATCATCAACAAATAAGATAAAGTATCTAGCACCACAGTAACTTTGTACACCCATAGGTCCACAAAGGTCAGTATGAACCAAATCTAAAATATTTTGAAAAGTAAAGGATTTTCTCTTGAAACTTGACTTTGCCATTTTTCCTAACTGGCATTCCTTGCACATCACATTCTCAGGTTTCTTCAATCTAGGTAGACCTCTTACCTTTTTCTTCTTACTTATCTCTACTAGATTGTCAAAGTTAACATGACACAACCTTTTATGCCATAACCAAATATCATCAATTTGTGCAATCAAACATGTTTCTTCAGATAGGTCAAGATAGAACAAATTACCTCTAGTCTGATCTCCACTTCCAATCAGTTCTCCAGCAGCATTAAATATTTTAGCTTGCTTGAGATGAAATTCCACTTGGTAACTAGTTTTGTTAAGCTAAGCAACACTTAGCAAATTTTAATTAAGACCTTCAACCCAATATGCATTTTCACGAGATATCTTATCAGTTAGTTTAATCAAACATTTTCCTCTAAAAAGACATGGTGCATCATTACCAAATTTTACACTTTTACCTCTATAGTGATGTAAAGTCTCAAACTTATTTTTGTCACCACTAATGTGATGTGAACAACCACTGTCAATAATCCATTTATCATTCTTGTTCACATAGGATATCAATGCAGTTTTCTCATCCTCATCAGATTCATCCTTCATTGCCCCATAAACTACCTCAATTTCACAATCATCACTATCAGTGTCAGTCTCTTTTTCAACAATGTAACAAGATTTCTTACCTTTTCCCTTGTAGTCTCTGTTCCATTGGTAGCTTCTGTCATCTTTTATGTCTTTGTGTTTTCTTTTCCTTTCATCATCTTTATCCTTCTTGTCAGGACATCTAGCAGCTATATGACCAACTTTATTACATGCAAAACATATAATAGGGAGTTTACTTTTATACTTTCCTTTTCCCCTTCTCATTCTTCTAGCCATAAGAGCTTCTAGATCTTCTAGGTCTTCATCAGAAGTGTCACTGTCACTTTCACTATCACTTTCAATTTCACTTTCACTGATGCATCTTTCTTTGGCTTGTTTAGAACTCGTTGTGACTTAAAAGCAGATTCAACATTTCCAGTACTTCCAATAGTGAAATTATCATAATTAGAGAGTTCAAAAGCAGTCAGCTTACCGACCAAACTTTCCAAAGTAAGCACATTAGTAGAGTTACATCTAGATTCCTGAATAGCTAAGATCTTAATAGCATATATAGGACACAGGGTTCTTAATAATTTTCCTATTATAGTTTCATCATCAATAGTCTCATTAGCTCCTCTAATAGCATTCACAATTTCTTTTATTTTGCTACAATATTGTGCAATGTTTTCACCTTCTTGCATTCTCATTTCATCAAACTTACCTCTAAGACTCTTGGCCTTTTCTTTCAGCACATTCAAGTCACCATCATAGATCCTTGCAAGAGTGTCCCACATATCCTTTACAGTTGTGCAGTCCTTAATGTCCTCAAATTTTGGATAGCTTAGGGAAGATGCAATTTCCCACATTGCCTGATTATGTTCTTGCTTAGCTCTCATTTCTTTTGCAGTCAAAGGTGCAATAGGTGATACATAGTTGTTCTTAACGTAGTACTTTTTAGAGTCACCAATACCAGCCAGATGCAGCTTCATCAAGCTTTGCCATGCAAGGAAATTTTCTTTGTTCAACTTCAGTACCTCCTTCTTATACATCCTGATCATTTTCTTCAAGCCCCTTTAAGGTTGATATCTGTCCACACTAATAATAAGAAACTTAGCTTTGATACCTATTGTTAATATGCTTTAGAACAATAGAGAGGGGGGGGTGAATCAGTTGTTCTTAGGTCCTGATGTATAAAACAATCTCATAAACTTATCCTTCAATCAGATCCAAAACCAAAACAAACTCGGTCATCACTGATTCAATAATAGAAACATCTAACAATGCAGTCCACTACCTAGCTGTAACTTAACTTGTAAAACATAGCAATGTTAAGATCTAAACATTCACACAAGTATAAACACCAGGTTTTATAGTGGAAACTCAATTTGGGAAAAACCACTTTGTAACATGCTACTATTATTTTCACTCTTTTGAAGTGAGCTTGGTAAAAAGCCAACCCTGTCAAAGGTTACAATACACACTGTCAAATGTGACCCGGTTAAAGGATTTCAATCACATTGTTAAAAGTGAGCCTAGTCATAGGACTTACATACACTCTAGATTAGAATGCAACCTTGTTCAAAGGATTTAACATATGACTATTAGGTCAACCTCTGTCAAAAGGATTTTAACTGTTACAATGGTTAGAAAGTAGCAATAGTATTATCTAAAAAATATACAACTCACTTTGCAAATATCAGATCCGATTCCATACACTAATGCTGGTTTACTAACTTTGAAACTTTTCCATTTCCATCTCTGATCTGCTTGGAACTTTTCTTTAGGAAATCACCACTATTCTCCTTCAACCTTTTCTGCTTATTCAGTCAATAAAACTTTCCTCTTCCAGCATTCTCTGTTCACCATGTGCATACATATCACAATGTTCAGGTTCCCTTATATTTTCCTCAATTAGGTTAACTCATCTTTTGCCGCTCAATCTCATTTGTAGATCTTAGGGTTAGGTCAGATTCATTGAATCTACCTGCTTTATGTTCTTCGGCTCCTTTTCTAGAATCATCTCAAATCTCTTAAAGATTTATAATAAAACATTTTACAATGCATTTAATGCTTCCAAACAATCAATAAATAAAGTCAACATGTTTTACATAATCCAAGAATTCAACAATGTTGGCTCCAAAATTAAATTCTCTTCAAATATAAAATTGCTGATGCTTGGTCAATACTATGATTGTTCACTTGGTCTTCATGTAGAATGCTTAGTCCATACGAAAACTATCTCCTCAGCTTGCACTATCTTCCTCGGCAATTTACTGGTGCTCGGTCGACACTATAATTTTTCTCAGCATATACTAACTCAGTCGACACTAACATTACTCAGCTTAAACATGATTTTTCCATTCTTTTCTCAGTTAAGCCTACCAGGTTAGTCTTCAGTCTTACTAAGATAAACAATACATTATCTCATTATAGTGCAACATAGTCAAGTGCACTTTGTAGTATCAAGATAACTCAACCTTTCTTTAGGTGCTATTGTTACCAACCTTGCTTAGCCCTCTTAGCAACACTCAAATAGATATAGTATTTTCTTAAGTAGCAACAGTCTTACCAATTAAGGTTTGACATCAATGACAATACAACAATTGTTTCAATTTAGTTTCCAACAAATGATTCAGATTAGAGGGATAGAAGAGTGCATCTAGTTTATGAAGAAGAAGAGAAGTCTAAACCTAAGATACTACTACCAGAAGAATGAGAATTTCTACTTATGAGGAAAGGAGAGTCACTTCCACAAACAAACATATTTAGATCAATATTTTTGGTTAAAGTCAAGGTATGTAATTATATTATTGATTTAGGGGAACATAATAATATTGTTTTAGGTTATATGGTGACTAAATTGGGATTTACAATAGTAGATCATCGTAACCCTTACAAGACCACTTGGGTTAATCAAGTGATGAATGTAGAGGTTAGTTAGAGAGATCTAGTTGATTTTTCAATTGGTCCTTATATTGATTAGTTAATGTGTGATGTCATACCAATGACTTGTTGGCATATGATATTGGGTAGACCTTGGTAGTGTGCTAGGAGAACTTTTCATGATGGCTATTCTAACACTTATATTATGCATAAGGGAAAAGAAAGATATAAATTGCAACCTTTAACTTGTAGGAGGAATGAGAATATCATCATGTGTTTTGGAGATAAGATTTTTAGGGTAAAGAGCAACATGATATTGGTTGGGTTCATCAAGAACTAAAACACAAAAGTCTAGTCAGGAATGGACAAAAAAGTAGTCCTAAAAATTAGAACAATTTGAACTTTGAGAGCATTAAATTTGGGGCTATTGAATTCCCTATCCAAAGGGGTAATATCAATGGTGCTAATAAGGTGTTGAAAAATCAGAAAATTCAATGGCATGGAAGAAATGAAAGGGAACAAGGAGCAAAGGAAATCGGGCAGCAAGGTCCTAGAATGGGATAGTCAAAACTATGTTTTCAATCTGATGTTTTGTGTGATGACAATGCAGGTTGACATAATAGGAAGCAGGTAGCTTTGGGAGAATTCATCTCCTATCCAAAGAATCAGAGAAAATGACAAGGTGACAAGAGGAAGATGTCTAACTCTTGGGACAAGAGTTCCTTTCAAGGCAGGGAGAATAATGCAGGAGCATCATGGCATGACATGATTCTTATTGAAGACAAATAACCATGGAGGTGAATAATAGGATCTAAAATAATAAATTGACATGTGTTAGATCCAATCATGGCATTTGAGAGAAATAAATATGATAAGTTTCTATTAAATCCTAAAGGAGATGGTAAGGACCTTAGGATCATTAATGATGTACTAAGGGCATAATGAAAAAGTTGATTAGATTAGGTCCTTTAAGTATTTATGAGTGTTTAATAAGTCCCTTTGGATCTAAGACTAAATATTCATCAAACAATTAGTTTATTTATGCAATATTTTGTAAGTTGGAAATTCAAGAATTTGAATTCCAACAATCTCTTGAAAATAGGTGGGAAAATAGTTTTTAGTGTGTCTTAAGATCAAATAAACAAGGTAACAGATCCAAATCAGTTGGGATGGTTCGAGTGAAGATTATAACACTTGTTTTGAGTCCTTGTATAGAAAGAAGCAATCAGGGTATTGACTGATGTACGATAGAACAATGATTTGCTAATGAAACTCATAATTTTGTAAGCTTTCATGGTGTTCTTGGCATAGTTTGGTTTTGCAATGATCTTTTAGTGTTTATAAGGCTTTGAGATCATATATAATATTTTCCTTATCAAGTTTAATATCCTAAGAAAGAAATTGTTTCAAGTTTTTACCATTTTATGCTGACTGGTTTTAGAAGTTTACTAATTTGCATTGATAGTTTGGTCTCTTTCACATGAAATGGTTCATTCCATGAATGATAACCAACTAATTCTCAAGGAATGAACAAGTGATAACATGTAAATTAATAAACTAACATTATTTTATGAAGATGAGTGAAGGAAAGGTAGGTGCTCACCGAGAGAGATGTGTTAAGGGTCATGGAATTGGTTGCTAGTGAGGAACAAGAAAAGATCTATCTAAAGAATAGGGGTGTTTAAGAGTTTGGAATGAATTGAAATGATGAATTAAAGGTGAATCAAATATTATTCAAGTCTGGAATTGAGTGGAAGATAGAGATTTGGAAAACCCTTGGGTTGAAGGGTTTATTAAGACCAAATTGGGGGTTTCATGTTTAGATTGGTCTAGGGATAAAATTGATTACATATTTCTTAAATTTGAGTCATTTCTAGTGACTGTTGAATGCCTTATTGTAGGAAGAAAACATATCTAGTACTTTCTTTTTTAAATGACCACTTTTTATGCTTGAATTGGAATTTGGAGGCACAATCCGGGTATTTTATAGTTGGTCCAAAACATCACATACTGAGTTTTTGATATGTTATCAAATGTTGAAAAGGGTGTCTGAAAAACTAATTAGTTTTTTCAATGCTTTGGAAAGAGTGTGAGAAAATTGCATTTCTATACCGCTGAAGACCTACTAGAGGGGCAATTAGGCCCGTTTGGTAGTTTTGAGACTTTGGAGTGTTGGGTTTTTATTGGGGACACACAACTTGTCAAAACCCTTTGAATACAACTTAAATCAACCAAGTACAATAATATTTTCCACTAGGAAGGTGTGTGAGAAGTTTCAAGTCACTTGAGGCTTGTATGCTATTTAGGTGTGGGCTTATACAATTCACAATTTGAATCTTTAAGGAGTTTTTCTCAAATATCTACCCAACCCTCTGCATCAATGATTCTTCATCCTTTTAGAAAATATAGTTAAATCATCCAAATAGATGACGATTATCCTATTTTCCAAATATCTGAAAAAGGAGGTCATCTCTCTTTGAAATGTAGCTCCATCATTAACTAGGCCAAAATGCATCTTGTTGTATGCAAAAGCCCCTATGGTGCGATGAATGCTATTTTGTGTTGATCCTCCCTAGCTACACTTATCTAGTTATACCCAAAAAATATTTTTTACATTGACATCATCTCAGGCTGAGCTACAATTTGCAACACATGATCCATCAATGGAAAAGTATAGTTATCTTTTAAACTGGTTTGGTTTAGGTTTTGAAAATATACACATATCATGATCTTTCCATTTTTCTTGCGCATGAACACTATATTGGCTATCCATTTAGAATTATGGATTGGGTAGATGATTATTTCTTTAAGCATTTTCTCCACTTCTTTGTACATGGCTTCAGAAACCTTTGTGTTATAGTTCCTCAACTTTTGTCTAAAGAGGATCACATTTGGCTTAAGAGGATTGTGGTGTTGGAATTGTCTATTTTTGAGATTTATCAAGTTATCATAATTATAAGAAAATAAATCCTTGAACTCTTTAGAAAGTTCACATAGCCTACTCTTTTCTTCTAGGGTACAATTCTTGCCTACTGATATCTATTTAGGATATGATTCACTACCAATATTAACCTTTTAACATTCACTCTAGTTTTTTAAGTTTTGAGAACTCTTCCTCATGATACTATGATCCGTTCGAGTGAAGAGTTTCTCTAAAGTGACAAGGCCTTTTATGATTTTATTTCCCTTTAACTAAATTACATTTTCATCAATCTCAATCCTGGGATCTGGAGATAATTCCTTGAAAGTGGCTTCAAACCCCTCAAAGTAAGAATTTGTAAATGAATGATTATTCTCCATAAATTTTTTGATTTCAGGGTCACCTTCAAAAACATTCTAGGTATCAACATTATTAGGCATGCTAGGCCTATAAACCACCTCTATTTGATAAGTATCTTCCTTAAAGGTAGGACGAGGCAACAAAAGTGAACCTGAAATTTATAATAAGTCAACTCTACAATCTTGGTCTCTAGGGATAGGTTCTATAGAAAGAGCATCAAAATATTATAACTCATCCCGTACTCTATTATGATAATGTTTCAATCTTTCATTCTTTACAATGAAGATATTTCTTACTTGTTTCATGATTAATTATGCATTTGACTTCACCTTGAGTATTTTTACACCTTTTTCCTTGGCTTCTTGCAACCCAAGTAATAGATCTTCATACTCTATAGTATTATTGGTGTTTTTAAAATCAAATTTGAAAGAAAAAGGAAATTTATCACCCTGTGGTGATATCAGAACTAGTCCTACTCCAGACCCTGTCATCGAGAAACTTCCATCAAATTCCATGACCTAGGGGTTAGCATTTCTAACCCATTCTATAATTGGTTATTCTTCTATTTTTTCAAAGAAGAGTGAATAATTATTGAATTTATTTTCTTCATATAATATATGAGACTTCAAATTATCTGAAGAAAAGACTATGAACTTGTTCCTAGCCTCTGGTTCAAGTTTAAACTTTTTCTTTCTAGCCGGAATCATAGCCTCTGACCTATCCATTTTTATTTTCTGGTCCAAATCTTTACAAAATTTTCTACTCAATAGCATACAGTGACTGGCTAGGATGTCTTCTACTAGGATTGTCAACGTCAACCTCTTATCTAGATAATTTGTTAACACATCTTCCACATCCTTGAATTTCCCTAGCAAGGAAACTTATTCACCATCCATGGAATAACATCAACCAAAGGTTCTAGTTGGTGTTAAACCCAATGCTTTTACCATAGAAGAAGGTAGGATGTTGTCTCAGGATTTTGAATCAATTATGCAATTACTCAATTTGTGACCATTCAAAAGTAGAGATATATAGAATGGATAGGGCCTTTTCTCATACAGTTCATAAGATTCACCAAGGGAATTGACAATCAACTCAAGTTCATCTTTGGATGGTTTAGGAGGAAAGAATGGTAATTCAATAGTTAGAGATTCATTATCAATAAATTGCTGACTATTGGAATGTGTTTGAAGTTTCTCCCCTTTACATATTTAATCAGTTTTTCTAAATCCTTAGGGTTACGTATTAGATACTCAGAAGGAGAAATTTGAATTGTTGAAGATTTATAGAACTCTACAATATCAAAGGAAGATGAATAACTATTCTTCTATAAAATTTTAATTTTAGGGCATTTGGAATTGGCAATTAGAGTTTTAACAAGAGGTTCTTTACCTTTGATGAGAGTACTAAGAGAGGCTTCACTAGCTGAGAATTTGGGACCCTTTTAGATCCTAGTGAGTACAATATAAGAGGGGTATTCTAGAGTGGCCAAATTTCATCTCCTATTTTTGAGTTAGACTCATATTCATGGAAATGAATACTGGAGTCACCAGGCTTCTTTGAATTCCTCTCTTCTTTTGTCATTTCTCCTAACATATCTTTGGTAGCTTCCATATGAAGCTATCTTAGTATATCTAGGTAAGTTTCTCCATCATGATCAGTAGTGAGGTAGAAGGCACACAAAGTTACTTTCCTAGGGGGTGCTTCAATGAGTAGCCTCTATTGTGAAGATGGAAGTTATAATGTTTTTATAGGGTTGTCTTGATTGAACTTCTTTCTACCAATATCCTAATATGGTTGCTGATAAGAGGTGCTTGACTTAGGCATCTACCTCTTTAGTATAATCATGTCATTCAACAATCTACGAATCACCAAATCCAAAGAGGTAGAAGGATGTACATTTGGTGTTTGGACCTCTTTTGTCCATTTCCCCATAGTAATAAGGTCATTGAACAACCTCATAATAGGTAATAATAACTATGCCAAAGCCTACCCTAGGAATAGTGCATTTAGATTGTCAACCCAAGGATGTATACCTGAAATGGGACAACACAATTTGTGCACTAAGCTTCTCATAGATTCATCTTACTTAAACTATCGCAGGAAAGGAAAATGTATAGAAAGAACCAAGCTATTATTGTAGGAAGGTAAAACACACAACTGAACATATAAACTAATGTAAAAATCCATAAATCTAACTCCAGCTCATTCTTCCATTCTAATGCATGAACTATGGCTATCTCCACATATGCTATAGGAACAAACATAGTTACAATGCTGTAGGAATGAATAGTAAATACTACCTTAAATGTTGAAAACAATTAAACTACTCTTATCTACTCTAATCTACTCAACTTCCCAAGTGGGCCCTCCTTGGTTGGTTTTGAATAACTACAAACACATAAGATAACTCAAATTATTCCTTCATTTCATATATTGAAAAAAATGGATTACAATCAGAACACAGACTTGACTTGAACAACTTGCTTCTCAATACAATAGTAACATCATTATTTTGTCTAACTAGATTTCCATCCATCATCTCCCTATATATAGAGAATTACATTCAAACATTCATATAAACTTTGACTGATTCATCCATGAAAGAAGGAGAACACGTCAATTAATAACAGAAGATCATAAAGATCAAACAACCATCTTAATGAAATATTAATTGTGGAGGAGATCTAGGATGATCATGCTCCCCTATATTCCTTGAAGCATTCATTCCTTCAATTCTGTAGGCATATCCCACAACTGTCTTAATGGGTCTTCTGATTGTGACCGAAACATCTTCACTCCTTCATTGATGTAACTGATTTATTTTCCAGCTGCTCCTCCATTCCTAGCAGATTAATGGTATATGCATACACATTCATATATTCAACTTAATCAATTTCATCTAACTATTAAAACACACATTAAAACAACTATATGAAATACTACATTATGTATATATATATAGTATTGGCAAGGTGTGTATACTATTTCCTACCCAAAAGTTTGAGGATATAACTATACTTATGGAATATATACAAACTTAAGAACTTAAAAGTCACACAAATGTTTTAGGAATGTTTAGGAACATAGCATAAAATATCATAAAATAAAGACCAACTTTAGTCTCATCATTTGCCCCCCAACAAGTATAATGCTTGTCCTCAAGCATTGCACTTTTTGGCGACTATTCTCAATTCTCCAACCTCTATCTTTCCTCTCCTTTTACTCTTGAAGGTATAATAAAATCCTCTGGTTCACTCCTAGTAGTCCATTCTATGATCTTCCTACAACTGGTCTAGTCTGGTAGTCTTAATGTCATATAATGGCCATAGGAGCATATGTGGCTGGAAAGTTAGAGGAAACCAAAGATCTCTTATGATCTATCTCCCTAGCTGCATGTACTTCATTTCCCTATTGACAGCTGCCTCAAAATGAATTGGATTATGTGGTTTGGATTTCTTGAAAATCTCAGGTGGTCTATTCCATCTACTTCCCACTCCAACCAGGGCCCTTTAGAATGTAAAATAAGGTAGTCCCTAATATTCTCTATAGGCTCTATCTTTGAGAGCAAAGATATTGTCCTCGACTTCAAGTTTTGTCTTTCCATAAGTGAGTGTTAACCAGTCTCTTAAGAGAACATCTAGCTTATGGGATTCAACTCTTAAAGGTAAAGGCTCAGATTTTTCTTGATCTCTATAATTATCTAGTTGCTTGTCATAGTTGGCTTCATTTTTCATCTAGGACATTAATGCTTTTAAATGTACATCTCCTATATAGAGTAGAGGATTCTAATCAATTGCATTAGGAATAATGTAATTATGAATGCACAATTCATAGAGCAAATTCTATTGCCAAGTAGGAAGTGTTTGATATAGACCATAAAAGTCTTTAGCTATTTTGAACTCAGAATCCTTATTTTAAATGGTCATCATGAGTTGAAACATAAGGAACTATTCTTTTAAACAAATAGCATAAACTCTTAGGGGTGGCCTACATGCTATAATCTAGTCAGCCAGCTTGAGGGCATGATCCATTCTCTATTTTTAATTTTCTATTTGTTCATTTAGGTGCTCAATCTATTCCTCCTGCTCATCAATTTCCTTTTTCATCCTTTTCTTTTCTTCTCCCCACATAGTGTTCTTGAAAACAAACTAGGCATATAAACTAAATAGAATTGATTACAAAGTAGGAAGACCAGGCTCCTCTGATTGAGTTCTCTATCTTCTTTCTATAATGTAAGTCTGTTCTAAATAATCTATATACCAGGTCCTTTTGAAAGGCACTATGGCATTGTGGGTATGTGAGCAGATTAGGGAATTAGGAAACTGCAAGTCCTCTTGAATTGTTTGTGTGATTTCCTCAAGCTCATCAACTATTTTTTGTGAGGGAGGCTCATCAGGAGATAATCACTTATGTTTTATGGAGGATCTGGGTAGGCTGGGTGAATTGGAAAATCAATTGTGACATAGTCAACACAAGAATTTTCAATAGGTGTCTCTGATGGGACAACTTGACTTACTAGGGTAACTTGAGGGCCTTGTCCCCTCATCTTGGAATTTCTTCTTGTAAGAATTTGCAAATAGTAAAGATTGAACCAAAGATGTAGAGGTTAAAGAAAAGAACAAGAGAGATAATATGAATGCAACGATGGATTGAATTGATCAAATAAATTTACATTGAATGATGATTTATTATTACATAATAGGCCTCCTTATATAGGAAAGGTGATAAGAGAGAAAGATAAGGAGCTGATAAGATATCACTTACGCTAGGTGTAATCACATGTCCACCAAATGTGGATCATCCTCCATTATGCAATAAAGTATGTGCAATGGATTAGGATGATAATGTGATAAGAGCACTAAAGGTGGATCTAGCACCAAAATTGGAATTTCTCCTACACCATGTGCTTAATGAGGTGTGCACACTCCTAGGTATCTCAATCACAAACTACTATGCAATGTATTATCCTAAGTAAGATTAAGTTAAGTGTAATTAGGAATATTTAATTACACCAACACTTCTCAAAGGGGTTTATTTTTCTTCCACCATTTTCTTTTTACCAACTTTCCTTGGCCTTTCTACTTCAAGAGTAACTGCTACAGGAATCAATTTGCTCTTTCTACTTTTTGAGGTTGTAGGTTTCTGGGGTTCTTCTTCAGGAACCAAAGTTCCTTCATTAACCTTTTGTTTCCCTTTTCTTTGAGATGGGGTAGGTACATTATCACTAAAAATAGGAGAAGGTTCCTTCTCTTCAATATTCTTAGACCCCTTTTCTTGGGGTATTTCAACTAGGTCAGGGGGTATTTCATTTCCAGGAATTGGCTTCTCAATAGGCTCATTGTAGGGTTGCAAGGTTTTGTTCTTAACAAATTCTTTCCATTCCAAAGGAGAGACATCCCTAAGGGCTCTTTCAAAAATAGGTTTGATTAGGGCATGATGGGAAATGGAATTCATTTTACCCTTTTGAGTTTCCTCAGCACTCATACTTAGCATGTTTTACATAAAGTTCAGATTATTTACTTGAAGATTATTCTTGATATAGCTAAGTAACTTGAAATGGTGCACATGTAAATTGGAAAATCTCCCTTCACATGTGAAATACCTGATGATATGCATAACCAACTCATTGTATGGAATAGGTAATGACGTCCTCTTGCATCCTTTCTTATTTAGTTCTAGCGGAGGGTCAGAAGGTTGGGTGAATTGAGCTCATGCCGACTTGGCATCATGCTCATTGGGGTAATGATCCCCAACTTCTGGAAATCCCATCACCTCTATAATTCTTTCCTCTGTTGATAGAGTAGTCACTCCCCACACAATTGCTTCCCCTTCTTTGAATGTATTTATGAACTTTGCTGCCACTTCTTCGTCAAACTCCGTTAATTTCAAGAAGTAACCTAGCCATCCACATGTATGAAACTTGCAAATGAATTGTACATCAGTAAATAAAATGGTATGAACATAGGTTCATGCCTCATTAGCTATCCTCCCATTATGTTGAATTCTTCATTCAAAATTCCTCCAAAATTCTTTCTCAAATTCTTTCTCAGTCTGCAATTTCACAACTTCCGTTTGCTCTAAAACCTCAAATATCTAATTTTTTTATATATTAAGTTTATTTAAGCTCCCATTTTGGGAATCAAACTCGAGAGCTTTCTATTACGAAGAGAAGAAGCAACCATTGCACTGCAGGATAATGCTTCCAAATATTCTAAACACCTTTGAAAAACCCCTTTTATTTAGCTCATAACTGTACTTCACTTCAACTCCCTTCAATCTTTGTGTCGTACTATTTTTTAAATTGGGTAATACAAATGATAATGACACTTGACAGTGGGGAATTATATTTATTTTAAGTGTAGTTAATCCTTACACAAATTTGACTATGTCACCTAGGATAGGAATCAAGAATAATCTAAGCAATTAAGTACGACAATTTGTGCAAACATTACAAGGACTTGATAACACTTCACATAAGTACTAATTTGGCTGACATGCTATTTGGTTTGAAATGATAGGTATAAGAAATAGTAACTTGGGAATTAATACACTTTTTTCCCCCATACGAAAGAATGACAAGTGTCCACACTTGTCCTCCTTCATAGGGGAGAGAAAACTAGCATAATGCCATAATATATAGACACATGCCGTACTAAATATAATTGATGAAATCCATGTTTTAAAAGTGGAATAAATTGAATACATGTACCTATCATTATGTTTCTGTATGCGCTTGAAGGATAAAAATTGATTGTGCCTTGAGATTGATTGTCCCTGAATGGATTTATGTGCTAATATGGAATTTATTGAAAGCTTAGAAAATTGAGAAAAGTGGGTGACATGGAATTTGTATGGGTGGAAGGTAAAGAAATGAAGCATGTTGGAAAGAGAATTTAAGAAAGTGAATGTGGAATGAGACTTCATTGAAAATGAAGTTTTATTATGGATGTACTTGTTTATATGCTAGGGTGAAGCTGGAGGAAGAATGATGTCACCTTCTACTATAGGAGTGATTACCTATGTTACCTTTTGCTCATCTTCATGGAATTGCCGCAAGAACTCTATGTTGTTTTGTGGTTGATGGTATAGATGGAATCTATGGCCATTAACCAGTAATTTGAATTGTGATAGGTCAATTGTTGTCAGTTGAACCACTCCATTTGCAAAAAACATGTGTTATCTCATATGGCCCTAGCCATCTTGTTTGTAATTTGCCTCATGTTTCTTGATATCTGGAATCAAACAATAGTTCCCAGTCACCTACTTGGAATTGTCTGTTCTTGATGTGGGAGTCATACCATTTCTTACTTTATTTTTGGACTTAATACTGATGCACTTTTGGATTGGATCTCTGAGATGGATAAGTATTTTGAGTATGAGGGTACTCCTAATAATAAGAAAGTAAAGATTGCAGTCACAAAGTTGAAAGGTCATGCATCTCTTTGGTGGGATCATTTGCAAACTAAGAGACAAAAGAGAGGGAAAGAAAAGATCAAGACATGGATGAAAATTCTTGGAAAGATAAAAAATAAGTTTCTTCTAGCTGATTACCAAGTTAGTTTGATGAGGAAAATGAAGAATTTGAGACAAAGGGAATTGAGTGTGAAATAATATACTGAGGAATTTTACAAATTGGATATCAGATCTAGACATGTGGATAATGAAGTTGAAAAGGTTGCTAGACATCTAAATGGCCTAAGGACATCTATTCAAGATGAGATCAGTTATGTGAAGATTGATAGTGTGGAAGAAGCATACCAATTTGCTTTGAAGGGTGAGGAAAGATTGACAAAAAGACATGATCAAAGACAAAGAGGAAGAGGTGGAAAATTTAAAAGAAGCAGAGGTAGGTCATATGGAAAAATTAGCAAATCAAACAATGCAGTATAAGATAAAGGATGCAAAGATGACCCTACTAGTAAAAGAGGTAACTATTCTACAGGTAGCTATACTAGTTACTCTAGGACTAATAATAATGGAAATAGAGGAGAAAAGTCTTGGTTTAAAGGTACTTGTTATAAATGTGGGGAAGAAGGACATAGAGCCTTTGAATGTACTAACTTTGGAAAGAAGATACGAGGTAATAGCATAAGTAACTTGGCTTGTGAGGAAATTGAGGAATTGGCTAATGAACCTGAACATGGTGAGAACTTGATGCTGAGAAGGATCTTGTGTAATAAAGAAGCTGATGAAGAACATGTCCTGAGGAGAATCTTGTTCAGAACTAGATGTAAGATCACTGACAAATGTTGAAAAGTAATCATTGATGGTGGAAGTTCTAATAATCTGGCATCCGAAGAGCTGGTTAGAAAATTGCAGTTGTAGAGATTTAAACATCTAAAGCCTTATCACATTTCTTGGATCCAGAAGGAGCATAAACTACTTGTAAGTGAACAATATCTGTTAAGTTCAAAATTGGGAATTATCATGATGAAGTCTTGTGTGATATTATGCCTATGGATTGTTGTCATATTCTTTTGGGTAGACCTTGGTAGTATGATAGGAAAGCTTTGCATGATGGTAGATTGAATCAATATACTATTTGGATGGATGGAAAGAAACAAGTATTGTTTCCTTTGATAGAGAAGTTTAATGGAAGTCACTATACCATAGTTAGAGTATGCTTGGTTGATGGTAAAACATTTGAAAGATATGTGAAGGAACAAAATATTTGCATTGCTTTAATACCAAGGAAACTAGGAAAAAAAGATGAATTAGAACATGCACTTGAGATTGAATCTTTATTGACTGAATTTAGTGATATCATTTCTGAGAATGTACCTGATGGTTTACCACCTACGAAAAGTATAAGTCATTGTATGGATTTGATAGCTGGAGCTAGTTTGCCTAATAAATCACCACATAGGTTGACACCGGATGAGAAGATTGAGTTGAATAGACAAGTGCAAGAATTACTTGAATGAGGATTGACTAGGGAAAGTTTGAGTCCTTGTGCAGTACCTATTGTGTTAGCACCTAAGAAGAATGGATGATGGAGAGTGTGTACTAATTCTAGAGCCATAAATAAGATCATAATGAAGTATAGGTTTCCCTTGCCTAGGATGGATGACATAATGGATAGTTTGAGTGGAGAAAAGTATTTCACAAAGATTGATTTGAAAAGTGGATATCATAAGATTAGGATTAGAGAAGGGGATGAATGGAAAACTACTTTTAAGACTAATGAAGGTTTGTATGAATGGTTGGTTATGCCTTTTAGTTTGACTAATGCACCTAGTATTTTCATGAGGTTGATGAATGAAGTTCTGAAAAGATTCTTGGGTAAGTTTGTAATTGTATATCTTGATGACATTTTGATATTCAGTAAGACTAAGGAAGAAAACCTTGGCCATATTAGAAAAGTATTGTAGAGATTGAAGGAAGAAAAGTTACTGATTAACTTGAAGAAATGCTCATTTATGAAAGAGGAGATTGTCTATCTTGGTTTTGTGATTTCAGCTGATGGATTAAGGATGGACCCTGAGAAAGTAACAACTATTCTTGATTGGCCTACACTAGAGAATGTTGGAGAGGTAAGATCATTTCATGGATTGGCAAGTTTCTATAGAAAGTTTATCAGAAATTTTAGTTCTATTTGTAATGCTATGACTAAAACTATGAGAGGAGATAAAAGGGATTTCAAATGGACACATGGGGCACATAGGAGTTTTGAAACATTGAAACAAAAGATTGTAGAATTGCCTACACTTGCTTTGCCTAATTTTAGTAATTTTTTTCAAGCTGAATGTGATGCTAGTGGAAGTGTAATTGGATCTATTTTGAGTCAAGAAGGAAGACTTATAGCTTTCTTTAGTGAAAATTTAAATGATGCTAAGATAAAATATTAATTTATGATCAGGAATTCTATGCTATTGTTCAAGATTTGAAGAAGTGGAGATACTATTTGATGCCTAAAGATTTTGTGTTATATACTAACCATAAAGCTTTACACTATTTGGGAGGTCAGAATAAGTTGAATCAAAGACATATGAAATGGGTTGATTTCTTATAGAATTTCTCAGTTTCATTGAAACATAAGAGTGGACAGTTGAATAAGGTTGCTGATGCCTTGAGCCGAAGATGAAGTTTGCTGACTGAGATGAAAGTTGAGATACTTGGTTTTGATGATTTAAAATATTTATATGAGACTGACATTGATTTTGTAGAATGTTGGAAGGCCTGTAAAGAGCAAATAGGGAAGGATAAGTGGATTGATTATTTCATTCAAGAAGACATGTTGTTTAAAGGAATTCAGTTATGTATACCGAGAGGATCTATGAGAGAAAATATCATAAAGGAGAAGAATAGTGGTGGACTTGCTAGACATTTTGGGATTGATAAGATAGTAAGGTTGATTTCAAAGACATACTTTGGCTTTAGATTTACACAGATGTACAGAGAATGGTAAGAAGTTGTAGTGTTTGTCAAGTAGAAAAAGGAACTAGTTAGAATGTGGGATTGTATACACCTTTGCATGTACCTGATAGACCATGGGAAGATGTGAGTATGGACTTTGTTCTTGGATTGCCAAGAACTCAGAGAGGTAATGATTCTATTTTGGTAGTAGTTGATAGATATTAAAAAATGGCACATTTTGTACCTTGTAAGAAGACATTTGATGCCTTGCATATAGTTGAATTATTTTTCAAATAAGTGGTAAGATCACATGGGTTGCCTAAGTCTATTGTTTCAAATAGAGATACTAAGTTTAGTTCTACATTTCACCCTCAGACAAATGGAAAAAATGAAGTTGTGAATAGGAGTTTGGGAAACTTCTAGATATATTTAGTTGGAGATAAGCCTGCTGTTCGGGATTTGGTTTTGGCAAAAGCTAAATTTTCATATAATAATTCTATGAACAGAAGTACTAAAAAGATACCATTTGAGATTGTTACTAGATTTCACCCTAAAGGGATTATAGAGATGAGAGAATTACCTATTGAGACCAAAAGAAGTGCTGAAGCTGATCATTTTGTAGAATATATGAGAACTTTTCATGAGGAAGTTAAGAGGAATTTGGGGGACAATAACTTGAACTACAAGTAGAGAGCAGATAAGAGAAGGAGACATAAATATTTTGAAGTTGTAGATGAAGTCATGATTCATTTGAAGAAGAGTATATTTCTAGTTGGTACCTACAATAAATTGAAGATGAAGAAATTTGGACCTTGTAAGATTTTGAAGAAGTTTGACAGTGGAAATGCATATGAAGTAGAATTGCCTGAAGACATGGATATATCACCTATATTGAATATTGTAGACATTTTATAGTATTTTGAATCACTTGATGAGACTAAAGATAACATGTATTTTCCTAAGAAAGGAAAAGACATCATTATGAAGATTCTTAACAGTAGAATAAGCAAGAGTACCAGAGGAAAGGACTACATGGAATACCTAGTTCAGTGGAAAGATAAGCTGGTCGAAGATAGGTTGTTGGTTCCTGAAAAGGAGTTTACACTCAAAGAGACACCAATATGCCTATGATGGATATTAAGGATTGGTTAGTTCCAAATGTGGGCAATCTATAGGCAACTGGACCAACTATAGGGATGGATATTCCCTCTTCTGCTTCTGGCTCTGTGAAACCAAGGTGGGTACACCTGATCCAATGGTATTTAACTCTTAACTGATAGTCTTAACTCTACCCCTTATTTCTTTATTGGATCTTTCAACAGATAAAAATAGTGAGAGAATACTAAACAAAAACCTAAGGTTCATTGATCCTCCATCACTAGGTAGGACAACACATAAATGTAAATAAAACTAAAATTACTGGTAATGATTTTAAGATTTTGGGATTTTAAAATCTGAATCACCTTCTCAGAACAAAGATAGGAGAATACAGGCCAGTGTCTTATCCATTAGGCAATAGAGTTAGAAAATAGAAAGGATCCCAAAACAACTTTGAGAACAACTGGTTTTTGAAACATAAATACAAATACCCCAACTCTTCCCTACTTACAGATAATCCTTATGCAAATTCAATGAACATATATTTTACTTTAACATTTAATCCAACCCTAGGTCAGAACTCAAAGTGAGATACATACACATAAACCCTAAAATAGGCTTAAAGATTCATAGAACAAACACAATGGAGAGGTAAAGATTTGATATTTGTATTAAGTATAACCATGATCATTTACATACATCATATTCTGAATAACAAACTTACTGGATAATGGTGCCAACTTGTATCTCTTCTCTATTATCCTGATGAAATCATACAGATTTACAATCCTCAACTGAGGATTAGGGCTTTAGAATTTCCTTTTTCTTCTTACACCTAACTCACTCAATGCCTAGAATGACCATGGGAAATCCTTTTATATACAAGGAGATGCAATAAGCTTCCGGTCATTCTAGGGTTTACAAAATATCAACCCTAAAACTTTACAACAACTACAAAATTTACAATAAATACACTCAGTCACAATGGCGAAGAGATTACAGTTGAGCTGACCTTCTTCACGTCTTTTAATGCAGTCCTTGGCTAGCTGTTAACAAATCTAATCTGTAATATTTGCTGTCCATTTTGTAATGAATATTTCCTCATATCTCAACCACCCTTATGACTCAAAATTTACTGCTCTGATCTACTTTATGAAGCTGGTGGTGTATCTTCACTCTCCACAGCTGGCATGTACTGATATCTCCATTTATTATACACCTCTTCACTTGGGAACTCAAACTTAACAAATTCATCCTTCTCGGTAGACAACTGTTCCCATTAACTTATGATCTGTCTGATTTTCTATTGAATGGTGTCAAACATCAATCTGGCATTTATCAACATTTTAATTGTGCCACTAAAAGAAGACTTATCACTTAAAAAATTAGTGATTCATTCTGTGAGGAGTCCATCTAACTCCTCCCTCCACTGATAAGCTTCCTTAAATTCTCCTTTGTCTGTGAAAATAGGAGGCACCAGTTCATAACTTGAAAGCATTAATTCAGTTTTCAACATACTTGTTCTCCTGATAAAATTATTCACAAAAATGTTGAAATGCACCAACTTCTTCACAATTTGATGCAATGGCTTTATTAAAGGATCCGGGTCTTCCTGTCCCTTGGATAACATACGAAATAGTTTTACATTGGGAGACCTTTCAATCCATCTTTTCAAAATTAGAGCCATTTCATCCCTCTCTTTATTAAGAACCTTAAGCAAAGAAATTAACCTATCCATATGGCCATGTATAATAGAAGGCTTTAAATCTACTGCAAATTCCATAATCGCCCCTACTATTTTTTCTTCATATTTTTGATTTGCCAAAGCTGTAGCCTTTGCATTCTCATTCCTTTCCTTGTCCAATTATTCCCTAATTTCCCTCAATTTATTTGTTTACTCTGTCAGCTTCAGCTTCTCCCAAGCAACCCTTGCATCCATATCTATTTCTGGGAGTGGTGAGGGTGGAAATTCAATTATTGGGCTTGAAAATGAAGCCACCACAGGCTTATCAGAAATTGCTAATTGAGGAAATCTTTGATCCTATGGCCCTGATAACTGGACAATCAGTTTGTCCTTTTGAATTAGCTCAACTTTGAGCTCATTATAGGATTTAAGGACCATTTCAAATTTGAGCCTAAGCTCTTCCTTTTCTCTGGAATCCTTCTCTGCCACACTAACATTGAACTTGGCAATTTCAAGAATTAAATTAGATGCCTCCACACCAGATGTTTCTCCCACTCTCTGAACCATTAGGCTCCCTGTATATCCTATGGAGAAATCACTCTTCTTCTCTTTATTTTTATCTTTATCTAAAGACCACATGACCAGAGTAGCATGATCTTCAGAAAAATTAATTCCCCTAGCTGCCTGCTTAGCCTATTCTAGTGTAGCTAGGGTCTTTACCTTGCTCTTCCTTACTTGGTCAAAAACAATGGCATCGGCAATGTCCCATTTTGGTAGGATCAGAATCCTTGCTGTATGTATCATGGCTCTCCCTTCTTCTGGAGTGATCTTCTCAAATTGTCTAGCCATTTTTGCCTTGGGCTCCTCTTCTATCTCTTTCACATCTTTATCAGGGGATTCTTCCTTCTTCTTCTCACAAATCTCCTTAAACTGATTGATTTTCATTCTCCACAAGAACTGTGAGAAGGCCCTCATTTTAACAAAATCATCATTGACAAGGAAAGAGTCACTTACCTATTTTAGAATAGGGTCTATTTGTGTACCCTCAAATTCTTCTACTGTGAGATCCATGGCCACCTCTTTAGGTGCCTCCGGCATTCCTTCCTACAAATCTTCATTAAAAACAAAAAGATTTCCTTCATCCCTTAACTGCACCAGCTGTTCTACCACTCCATGCTCATCCAACTGAATAGGGGATTGAGAAGGAGAGTAAATCTCCTCTGCCGATCTTTCTTCTTCTTGTCTTTGCCTTTTTGGGGAAGGTGCTTGCACTACTGGATCACCAAGTGGTCTTTTCCTTCTTGAACTGGAAGGAACATCTTCACTTCCATGTTGTGAGGTCAGAAGGACAGTATATCCACTCTTCTTCTGTACTGTGTACACCCTCTTAGGGATTAAATTCATATATTTAGGCTGGTTTAAGATCTGCCTAGCCTTTTCTGGATCTATCTTAGTCACAAATACCCTTTTGTCATTTACAGCACTCATGAGTCCCTCAAAATTCTCTATAAGGACATTAAATTTTCTAGCCCATGGTTCAAAACTAATCAATGGGTCATAAGTTTTATCAAAATTCTGAATAAAACTTATAGACTCTCTATAAATCACCCATTTTTCTTTCTTAATCTCCTGAGCCTGAAGGTCAAACTCATTTTTTATTATGTCTTCTGGAAAATTAAATTGATGCTCAATAAGAGCACACCTCACCTTATCTTTGAACATGCCCGAAAGGAAACCCTCTGTATCCGCACACCTCACCATCACCTTTGACATTTTGTAGGGTTGCAAAACCCTATGCAAGTGCACCCATCCTCCTTTTGTAATTACATACTGATGTGCTAGAGTTACATCAGGAAAGAAAGTTCCTCTACCTTTGCCAGTGAGTGTGGTTTCTTGTAAATTTCCAATCTGTCTTAAGATCTCAGCATATCCTAGCTTCAAAGGGACCTGATATAGCAAAATATAAGGTGCCACTTTACTGCCATACTCTCTAAATACTGTGGAAACTGGATATAAAATAACGTCTCCAAAATTCTGGACAATGGTAATGTCCTTGCAGTAATCCATCATCCTAATCAATCTTAATAACTCTCCTGGGATTCTTGGATTATCAAAAAATAAAAGAGACCTAAGCCTCGATGCAAAATCCCTATCAAAGGAAATATAACTAGCATCAGTTCTATCCCAGGAAAAGGCTGTGGTCCACAATTGCACTAGGAGAGTCTCTCCATATCTTTCCTTCTCAATATTCACTTTCGTACTAAAAAACTTCTCACCCTTATACAAAAACATGTGCATAAGCATCGAGTACCATCCGAATGGTCTAGAGACCTTCATATTCTTAATCCCTATTAATCCTTCATGAATTATTTCAGCCAAATGAGAAGCAAAGTAAAAAATGAGGGCTAGCTAGGGGTGGAGTGACTGCACCATCATGAACATAAAAGGTACTGGCATATGAGTCTTCTCATCATGCCCTAGGATCAAAGACAAAGACTTATAAACTTCTTGTGCCTTTTTACTGAATAAATCTAACCTGATGGGCTCCGGTGTACTTGAACTGACAGCACACATTGATCCTATCTGATCAAAATATTGCCTTAGAGGCCCTTCCCTTAGATAATCCTTCTGTGCCTCATAAATCTTAGTGAACTCCATGAAATCTATTTTCTCCAACCCCATAGATGGTTCATTTAATGAGAAAACCTGTCTAATCTCATCCTCGGTAATGCTTATCAGGTCTCTTTTGATTATATCCCTGACACATCTTGTCACAGGATCATAGCATTTAGTAATCTATATTAACAATTCATCATCCATGAAAACCCCAGGGCATACCAACCTCCCAATATCAAACTGCCATACATTACTGAGGGGTGCACAAGCGTTCCTTTGTGAATATGCCGATTTAAAAAAAAAAAGACCGTTGTGCTTATCGCCCACTTTAGCATCTCTCATCCAATTCCCTCTGTCATAGAGACCTTCTGCAACTGAATCTCTAGGATGTCTCGGAGTGAGCTCTTTTACTCTTTGTGCCCCATTATCAGAAAATGGGAGTAACTCCATCAAATCCTCAAAAATTCCTCTCTTACTATATTCTGTTTGACCAGACAAATTCCTCTTGGGTGGCATTTTGAAAATAGGGCTTCTTACTAAGATATGAATTCCCAAGAAAACTTTAAACAATATCAACTGACAATAGGAAAGAAGACCCCACAAAGCTTTGCAAATTTCAAATGACTAAAACACAGGAGAAAATCTACCAGGCACCTGAAAAATCTTTTTCTTCAAAGCACTGCATGAAAAATATATCGCCGGAGAACATACGAGAGCAGTGAAGAAAAATAATAATCAAATTCTGGTATATAACATCTGCTAGCGGCTCACAAGTCTCCTGCACGTAACAAATTTATTCCACCATTACTAAGGTTGGCGGCCCTATCACTCACTGGACATGAAAACGTCATTCAAGAGAAAAATTCAAATTCAAGCCGTTGATATATTTCATTTTCGGCGCATCGGGCGGTAGACAATCTTATCAGCAAAATCCTATAGTACCTTTAGCAAGCTAGTTCTCGACCAACAAGAACATTTCAAAATTAGCATGTGCAGAATTAAATTCCTTAAGTTCATCCTGGTCTGAGCAGCGATCTTTACACGTCAATATCACCCGTGGCCAATAAAAAATGACCGCCTCATCAATATATTTAACACAGAGGACCCACCAAATAGCTTCCATCTCTTTATCCAAATCAATAGCTGTCGCTAAACTGCAAACTTAAAACCTGAGCATCTCATCCCAATGGTTTAATGACAACCATTAGATCCTGCAGCATTTTAATCATCTGAGAAACTAAGGTCCCACTGCGACACATCAGTGGGCACATATCAAATCAAAACACGCCATGCTGTAAAAGACTGACAAGTGGACCCAGTCCCTTTTCCTTTCTAACTCAAAGCACTTTGAAAATAGTCAGATCACAGCTGTTATCCAACCAATAAGAAGTAAACACGTCAAAGTGAACTGGCGCAATAAGGGGCCCACTGAACACTTAAGTCTTTAAGAAGATCGGACGATCGTCGCTATACCGCAAACTTAAAATCATCACATCTTTGATCAATGGTATAATGAGAATCATCTGATCAAATTGAAGATTAACCCTTTGGAAAAGATGACCCCACAATCAAACACATCACCTTCTGTCAATCAAATCACATTTTTCCACGTTTTCATACGGGTGGGTCCCTTCTGAATATCCTTCACCGTGTTTAAAAATGCGTTAGCCGCCACCTAGCTTTTCTGAGAACCAATAAGAACCAAAAGATTGTAATGACCTGGCACTATTAGGACCCACCGAACCTTTTCAAATAAAGAAAATCTGATGGCTGTCGCTATACCGCCAGCTTAACATGCAAGCATCTTGGATCAATGGTATAACAACAGCCGTAGATCCTTTTCGCCCTTTAAATTTTGCAAACTCTTCCTCCAGTCAGGCCCACCTTTGAGACAGGTGGCAACTCATCGCTATATTGCATGTCAGAGGAAACTGACAATCAGGGTCTTGCGGTGTAACGACAGCCACTCGTTTTGGAAAGTGAAAACCTTAGGAAAATATATCGAAAACTTATAGAGAAATAAAAAGGAGAAGAGGGGAATGGGGGCCAACAACCTTCTAATTGCAAATGCATGACTTAAAAAATGTTAAAGGCACATGCGGATTAGCACTCTTAGTGAATCAAAAAGGTAACACGGGAAAATAAAAAAGGAACAAACCAACCTAGGGTTTTGGAAGTGAGGGAGGAAACACAAGCCAAAAACTTGGATATTCAAAGCTACAAACGTAGAGTCAAAAAATATTTTAAAAAGTGATAACAGTGGCTCTTGCTTGGGGACATGTATCTCCTGCAGATACATTGAGAAACCAGAATCTCCTGGTACAGCAGACTAGAACAAAACTTTAGCCAAAAGTAGGGAAATATATACAAAAATTTACAACTAGACCTGTACAGGGATCACCGAACTTTAGGCGAAATAAAACTTTAAGAACTGCCCATGAACAGGAAATTCCAGGAGTTCACCCACCATATTTGTCAGAAAATAAGAATTCACTCCCCATTTTTGTTCAATAATAAAAGGCCCTAACCAAACAGGGTCAAACTTTCCATGCTTGCCTTTGTTTTCAAGCCTTGTATTCCACATTAAAACCATATCTCCCTTTGTGAAAGATTTTTGGGTAGTCCTTTTATCATACAAGACTTTGCATTGGGCCTGTACCCTTTCATTCTTGTCATGTGCACCAACCCTTAATTCATTGAGTTGAATCAAATCGTTCATCCTGACTGCCATGTCTTCTTCTACATCATCATCATAAGCTTGAATGAACTGGTACATCTATAGCAAATTGTTTTGAGGCAGTCTAGCATTAATCCCATATACTAAATCAAAAGGGGTACATCCTATTTCTTTTTTCACTGTAACCCTATCAGCCCATAAAGCTTGTAATAATTTTGAATCCCAAGCTTTCTTATTTTTATCCAGAAATCTCTTCAGAATCTTGATCAAGCTTTTATTACTGGATTTTGCCTGACCATTGCCTTGTGGGTGGTAAGCAGATGAGTATGAAATTCTAATACCATTATGTCCACAAAAATCAACAAACTCCTTTGATCTAAAACACAATGCATTATCAACCACCATAGTTTCTGGGCAACCAAATCTTGTCAAAATATTTTGCATCATAAAGTCTGTCACTACTTTGCTAGTTTCCCTTCTTGTAGGGATTACCTCAACCCATTTAGTAAAATAATCAGTTGCCACCAAGATATAAGAATGCCCACCACTAGACCTATTAGGGATCTCCCCAATGAAATCCATACCCCACTTCTGAAAAGGGGCTTTAACAGAAACAGGCCTGAGTGGAACATTCCCACTGAATTTCAACTTTTTTGAAAACCTTTGGCAGGGATCACATTTCTTAACAAATTGATGGGCATCTTTAAAAAGTGTAGGCCACCAAAAACCTGCTCTAATGATCTTGTGAGTTGTAGTTTTAGCCATATAATGCCCCCCACAGACTCCACTGTGCATATCTTTTATCAAAAGTTCAGCCTTTTCCTGATCTACACATCTGAGTAAAACACCTTCATTGCTCCTCCACCAGAGCTCACCTTTTATAATTGCATATTTTATTGATTGGAGTCTAATAGTTCTTTTCTTATTATTATCCATCTCAGGGGGTAGGATCATCTTTTGCAAATATTGGACAACATCTTTGTACCATTCACAACAGTCCATATTGCATATATAAGGCCTCTGATTCTCTTCCAACATATTTATTTGGTTTGCATTCAGATTACTCTGGGCCATCAACTTTGCCAAGCCTAATCCTCTTACCAACTTTGTTATGTGGATATCAATGTTGAACTCTTAAATCCTATTTATCCACCTACATCTCTTTCTTGAGACCTCCTATTGGACCAGGATATCCTTGACAGCAGCACTTGGTACATAAGCAACCACAGTAGCCCCTACCAAATAACACCTAAATGCCTTGATAGCCTTGACTAAAGCATAAGCTTGTTTTTCAATAATATCATAATTCAATTTTGCTGCCTGCAAGGTTTTGTTGAAAAAGGCAATGGGTTGCTCAAAACCCTCAGCATTTTTTTGTAATAACACTACAGCAATAGTGTGGGCTGATGCAAAAGAAAAAACTTGCATTGGCTTGCTATAATCTGGCGCCTTTAAGACTGGGGCATGCTTTATGGCCTTTTTAATGTCATTGAAAGCCTGAATTGCTTCAGTGTTCCATTCAACCTTGGCTCCTTTCTTCAACATTTTGGATATGGGAATACTAATTTTTGCAAAATTTGTTATAAACCTTCTTAAGAAGTTAACCTGTCCTAAAAAAGACTGAATTCCTTTAACATTTTTTGGTAAAGTTAACTTGTCAATAGCTTCAACTCTTTCTAGATCTATCCTCACACCATCTCTTGAAACAATGTGCCCAAGTAAATTTCCTTCTGTTACACCAAAAGAACACTTTTTTGGATTTAGAGATACCCCATACTCTAATGCTTTGGTAAAAATCTTTTCAAGATGTTGACAATGTTGTTCTTCCTTTGCTGAGAAGGCTGTCAAATCATCCCGATAAACCACCACGAATCTATCAATAAAATCTGCAAAGGCTACATCCATGGCTCTTTGAAAAGTGGCACTAGCATTTGTCAATCCAAAAGGCATTCTTACATAGACATACATTCCCCATGGAGTTGTAAATGCAGTTTTGAATTGCTCTGTGTCTTTGACCATGACTTGATTGTAACCGGAAAAGCCATCCATCATGGACATCAACTCTGACCTAGTGACCTTTTGCAACATATTCTCCATGTTTGGTAATCCATAATTATCTTTTAGAGAATTTATATTGAGATTCCTAAAATCCACACATAGCCTGATATCACCATTTTTCTTTCTAACTGGTACCAGATTTGAAACCCAAGTGGAATGCCTAATAGGTTCAATTATTCCAGCATCTATCATCTTCTTGAGTTCACTTTGCATTTTAGGTGCCAAAGTAGGGTTAACAGGTCTCAACTTCTGTCTAAAAGGCTTTGTGCCTTCCTTGAGGGGAATCTCATGCTGAAAAAGGTCCTCCCTGTAAGCCTTAAGATCATCATAAGACCAGGCAAAAACATGCCTAAATCTCCTGAGGAGATCAATAAAATTTTTCCTAATTCTTGGGGATAAAGACCTGCCTATATAGACCTTCCTAGGGGCTATCTTTGTGCCCAAATTTATTTCCTCTAGCTCATCAGTTTTAGCAAAATTAGCATGGAAAATTTTATCCTTGTTATCAAATGCTCTTTCGAGAGAAACCAATCCTTTAGGAACTCTGTTTGATTTCAATTGCAACACTTCTTCCCCAAAAACAACATCCTTGCCATTTACTGTATTAACATAAGAGCTAAAATCCATTTCTTTGTTACCAAAGTGAGACTCACAATGGAGAAATCTTAATATGTCCTGATCATCAGAAAAAACTTGCCAGTTATCTAGATTATCAGGGATAGAAGGCCTGGTCTGTACCTCCACATTTGAGACATCTGCAAAAGTAGCATCCTCTGGTCTAAGGGCTATATTTTCTAATAGGTTAGCCATTCTATTAGAACTTCTCTCCATCCAACAGATATTAAAAGCACTAAAGCTTTCAATCTCATCCCACCCAGCATTCCTATATTGTTTCAACTTTTGATTCTTGGAAGCATACTTTGACCTTATTTGGGATACAACCAATTCAGAGTCACCAACTACTTTTAAACATCTTATGCCATGTCTTGATGCCAGTCTCAGACCAATTAACAGAGCCTCATACTCTGCAACATTATTTGTGCAAGTAAATAACAAGGAAAATGAGTACTTGAAAGTTTTACCATTAGGAGATATGAGCAATATTCCAGCTCCAGATCCTTCCCTGCTACTTGCACCATCAAAATACATAGTCCAAAGATCATCTAGGTCAATCCATCCTTCTTGATTTTTTGATCTATAGGTAGGGTCAACACCTTCATCTTCCTCCTTGTCTTGGACCTTGAAGGCATTAATGTCAGTATCAAGGAAACAATTCATGTTGTCCGACTCCTCTTCTTCTATCATGTGTGGAGTTCTAGATTCTCTAGTAACCCTAATACTCTCCTCCTCAAAATTGAAAGTGGCAAATGATAGGTCACACTGTATGCTTCCTCCCATAGATGCACTCCATTTTCTTGATAGCAGCATCCCATACTGGGGAGGAATATCCACTACTAAAACACTCATAGTCAATAATTTATTAGGATAAGCATCCAACCTATAAGGCAAGGCTTTAATGGTACCAACAACTGGCACTTCTCTTGAATCCATTGCTTGGCATCTACCATGGGGTGAATCTACTTTCAATCCTAAAGACTTCATGATCTCAGTTGGCATAACGGTATTCGATGCTCCATAATCAATCATGCAATTTTTTAGCAATTTTCCATTTATTTGTAAAGTCAAGAAGAAAGGGTCAACTGTTCCTGCTATGGTATTGACAACATTTGTATCCAAGTAAATCTGAAGAATTTCAGAAACAATCTCCTCACTATAGTTTTCCTCTTTATCATTTACCACTGCTATTTTCTTTTCAGTTCCTCGTAATTTTAAAGCATTCTTCTTATGTTCATCTATTCTCATCATTTCCAATAATGGAACTTTGACAGTGATTTGAGATAGTAATTTATTCATATCAACTGGAATATATTTTGAATCAACTACCTCTGATTTTAGATCCTCAGTCATTTTATCAACTTCCTGGATGGGTACCTCTGTTGGTATATCAACTTGAGCTTTGTCCTTATTTTGTATAGCAGGTGATACCTCAGCTGCTGGCCTTGGTTTTACTTTATACACAACATTGGGTTTAACATTCCTCTTTACCTTAACCTTATCAGTATGAGGAGAATCCTTGATCTTTTCTTGTGATGTTTTCTTTATAAAAATGCCAGCAGGCTTGGGATCTGAATCACCCACAACTCTATTCCTTAAATTATAATTTGCCTTTGCCTGAGTAACCAAATTTTCTGTTATGAAAGCGATCTCTTCATCAGAAGGCCTTCTCAAGGTAGTGGCTGAGTCATTTTTTTGAACATTGCATTGAATGTTGTCTGGCCCACTATCTTCATTATCTGAAAAGACTTGCTGATGGTACAATTCATTTCTGGCTTGGGAAAATGAGGCATCCTAATTTTCATCTTCCTCAGTAGAATCTATTTCACTCAAAATATGAGAAGAAATCATCCCACACCCTTGATCATCATAAGGCTATTCCTCCGTGCACTCTTGTTCTTCCTGAGGAGACATGTTTTGCGATATGACACAATAATCAAGGTCATGGGGTGATTAACAGACAATGCACCATGGGATATCTTCCACTACATTCATTGAATTTCTTTGTAATGGGTCAGGGGTTCTATTATTTGGTCTATCCCCTTTATCTGGGCTAAAAGGTTTCCCATCCTTCCATTGAGTATTGTAAGGAAAGTTCCGCATCCTTGGAAATTTATTAAAATTATTGAAGGGAGGCTTGTCTCCTCCTGCAGCTTTATTATTTCTATTTTCACTAGGTTTCAGATCCTTGATTGCCTTAAGAATTTGTTTCAAGCTTTCCTCATCCTTTGGTTTAACACTTTGGGGCTTTCCTTGATCTTTTCTATTTAACAAAGGTGATCTGTTATCTTCTCTCCTTCCCAACTTCCTTGAGATTCTCCGATTACTTTCTATATTTACAGCTAACTTGTAGGCTTCAACAAGGCTCCTTGGGTTTTTGTCTCTCAATAAGTAACCCATTTTTGAGTCAAAGGCATTTAAATATGTAACAAGGCATACCCTGTCATCCAATCTAATGACTTGCAATAGTTTGTGCATGGCCTTTTGAAACCTGACATTAAATTCAACAACATCTTCATTGAAATCCTTTTTTATGTTATTGAATTCATTTAGCATAAAGCCCTCATGTGTCTTATCATCATATTGCTCCTTAAAAAAATGCCTAAGCTGATTCCATGAACCTATGCTACCATGAGGCAAAGCTCTAAACCAGTCTCTTGAATCTTCTGTTAAAGATTGCACAAATAATTTCATAATAACATCATCTGGTACAATATTGTAATCATCAATTACATCAATGAATTTTTTTAAATGTTCTTCACAAGTTACAACATTGCTTCCTGTAAATTTATGGAGCTTTTTTCTAATTTCTTCAGGGATGGGGTTGGGATAACTAGGAATGCCATTGAAAACCAACTGCTTGCACCTTTCATGTATAACATCTAAATTTGGAAAACCAGCACCCTGGGATGTGGATGCATTTGTATTTGTAGTACCAGAACCATTAAATCCTCTTGGTAAGGGAATGCCATTTGTCTGATTAGTTGGGTGTGCAACACCAGCTCCTTGTGTCATATTCAAAAAACCAAAATTTGTAGGTCCTGCAGACCTCTTAAGAAAATCAATTTTCTTTTTCATTTCTAATGTTGCTGCTTCTAATTCTGCCTTTTCTAGGTGTTTAGCTAGCAACTCTTGCTCTTTCTTGGCCTTTTCCAAATCTGCCTCCAGTCTTAAAGACTGGTCAAGATTTTGCTTAGGGTTGACAGGTTCATTGATTGAAATACCTATGTCTTTTTGTTTCCCCTTATCCTTTGGAACCCATGTTTCAAAATTCTTGTGAACAACAGGCAACTCATTTGTCTGTTCAGGGATGGGAACATAGTTTATAGCCTCTAAGTTTAACAGTTGTCTTTTTAATTGTTCAGCCCTTATCATAGCTTGTCTAATTCTTTCTTCCTTATCCCTATCCCTTTTTTCTCTAATAGCAGCCTGTTCCTGAATCCTTCTTTCTAGTTGATTAACTTCCTCAAATATATCTTCAAAGTCAGGCAAAGTCATTTCAGATTCATTCTGTTGTGCTTGAGGATTTTCTTGCTGACCCTGAGAGTCCTGAAGGCCCTATGGTATTTAGGAACCAAGGGTGAAAGGAGGAAGAAAATCCTGACCCCCTCTACTCTTACTTCTCAACCTTCCTTGCCTTTGTGGATTCACCCTCCTATTCTGGGATATTCCTTCACCCTCCTTCTCTGTGGGGGAGTAATAATCTTCATATTGATTAAGTCCTAAATGAACCACCTCCTCATATTCTGAGGCATTTCATTCTTGACTAGGAGGAGGAATATTATGCCATCTAGGGTTTCCCCTCTGTCTCCAAGTCATGGACATATCGTTGGTATCTTTGTCCTTCTTACCTTGGTTTCTTCTAGATGTAATAGGAAGCGCACCCTGCAGAATTTCCTTAGGGTGTTCCCTACTATATGACCTTGTATTTTTGAAACTCATACTGCTATATTTTATAAAGCACTAATCATAAAAATGTTTAGAGTCGCCACTCATGGAGTGTGAGATGATATCAAAACTTTTAAAACTGACTCTTTGCACTTTCAATGGAAACCACTGGATATGATAAACAAGCTGGCCAGGAGTCAAAGCTCTACTCGTAACCACATTGTTTTATAACTGATTTATAACACCAGAGACATCAAATGATTTAAATAGCCAGGTCAGGAGTCTAGCTCAACTTGGAACCTGCACTATTTACTCTTGACAATATTTCTCTATTCTCCAGTAGAATCACTGATCTAATGGTGACCTGGGAAAGCTGAATCAATCTGGGTAATGAAATTTTGAAAGTTTATAACATAAACAGTGATTCAGAACTAATTTTGCTTCTTTATTATGCTCTAGTCCCCAGCAGATTCACCATTTTGTTAGTTCCTGAAAAGGAGTTTACACTCAAAGAGACACCAATATGCCTATGATGGATATTAAGGATTGGTTAGTTCCAAATGTGGGCAATCTATAGGCAACTGGACCAACTATAGGGATGGATATTCCCTCTTCTGCTTCTAGCTTTGTGAAACCAAGGCAGGTACACCTGATCCAATGGTATTTAACTCTTAACTGATAGTCTTAACTCTGCCCCTTATTTCTTTATTGGATCTTTCAACAGATAAAAATAGTGAGAGAATACTAAACAACAACCTATTGTTCATTGATCCTCCATCACTGGGTAGGAAAACACATAAATGTAGATAAAACTAAAATTACTGGTAATGATTTTAATATTTTGGGATTTTAAAATCTGAATCACCTTCTCAGAACAAAGATAGGAGAATACAGGCCAGTGTCTTATCCATTGGGCAACAGAGTCAGAAAATAGAAAGGATCCCAAAACAACTTTGAGAACAACTGGTTTTTGAAACATAAATACAAATACCCCAAATCTTCCCTACTTACAGATAATCCTTATGCGAATTTAATGAACATATATTTTACTTTGAGTAACATTTAATCCAACCCTAGGTCAGAACTCAAAGTGAGATACATACACATAAACCCTAAAATAGGCTTAAAGATTCATAGAAAAAACACAACGGAGAGGTAAAGATTTGATATTTGTATTAAGTATAACCATGATCATTTACATACATCATATTCTAAATAACAAACTTACTGGATAATGGTTCCAACTTGTATCTCTTCTCTATTATCCTTATGAAATCATATAGATTTACAATCCTCGACTGAGGATTAGGGCTTCATAATTTTCTTTTTCTTCTTACACCTAACTCACTCAATGCCTAGAATGACCAAGGGAAATCCTTTTATATACAAGGAGATGCAATAAGCTTCTGGTCATTCTAGGGTTTACAAAATATCAACCCTAAAACTTTACAACTACAAAATTTACAATAAATACACTCAGTCACAATGGCGAGGAGATTGCAGTTGAGCTAACCTTCTTCACGTCTTTTAATGCAGTCCTTGGCTAGCTATTAACAAATCTGATCTGTAATATTTGCTGTCCATTCTGTAATGAATATTTCCTCATATCTTAACCACCCTTATGACTCAAACTTTACTTCTCTGATCTACTTTATGAAGCTGGCGGTGTATCTTCACTCTCCATAGCTGGCATGTATTGATATCTCCATTTATTATACACCTCTTCACTTGGGAACTCAAACTTAACAAATTCATCCTTCCCAGTAGATAACTGTTCCCATTCACTTATGATCTATGTGATTTTTTGTTGAATGGTGTCAAACATCAATCTGGCATTTATCAACATTTTAATTGTGCCACTGAAAGAAGACTTATCACTTAAAACATAAGTGATTCATTCTGTGAGGAGTCCATCTAACTCCTCCCTCCATTGATAAGCTTCCTTAAATTCTCCTTTGTCTATGAAAATAGGAGGCACCAGTTCATAACTTGAAAGCATTAATTCAGTTTTCAACATACTTGTTCTCCTGATAAAATTATCCACAAAAATGTTGAAATGCACCAACTTCTTCACAATTTGATGCAATGGCTTTATTAAAGGATCCGGGTCTTCTTGTCCCTTAGATAACATACGAAATAGTTTTACATTGGGAGACCTTTCAATCCATCTTTTCAAAACTGGAGCCATTTCATCCCTCTCTTTATTAAGAACCTTAAGCAAAGAAATTAACCTATCCATATGGCCATGTATAATAGAAGGCTTTAAATCTACTGCAAATTCCATAATCGCCCCTACTATTTTTTCTTCATATTTTTGATTTGCCAAAGCTGTAGCCTTTGCGTTCTCATTCCTTTCCTTTTCCAATTGTTCCCTGATTTCCCTCAATTTATTTGTTTCCTCTGTCAGCTTCAGCTTCTCCCAAAAAACCCTTGCATCCATATCTGTTTCTGGGAGTGGTGAGGTTGGAAATTCAATTATTGGGCTTGAAGATGAAGCCACCACAGGCTTATCAGAAATTACTAATTGAGGAGATCTTTGATCCTATGGCCCTAATAACTGGACAATTAGTTTGTCCTTTTGAATTAGCTCAACTTTGAGCTCATTATAGGATTTAAGGACCATTTCAAATTTGAGCCTAAGCGCTTCCTTTTCTTTGGCATCCTTCTCCGCCACATTAACATTAAACTTGGCAGTTTCAAGAATTAAATTAGATGCCTCCACACCAGATGTTTCTCCCACTCTCTGAACCATTAGGCTCCCTGTATGTCCTGTGGAGAAATCACTCTTCTTCTCTTTATTTTTATCTTTATCTAAAGACCACATGACCAGAGTAGCATGATCTTCAGAAAAAGTAATTCCCCTAGCTTCCTGCTTAGCCTGTTCTAGTGTAGCTAGGGTCTTTACCTTGCTCTTCCTTACTTGGTCAAAAATAATGGCATCAGCAATGTCCCATTCTGGTAGGATCAGAATCCTTGCTGTATGAATCATGGCTCTCCCTTCTTCTGGAGTGATCTTCTCAAATTGTCTAGCCATTTGTGGCTTGGTCTCCTCTTCTATCTCTTTCACATCTTTATCAGGGGATTGTTCCTTCTTCTTCTCACAAATCTCCTTAAACTGATTGATTTTCATTCTCCACAAGAACTGTGAGAAGGCCCTGGTTTTAAAAAAATCATCATCGGCAAGGAAAGAGTCACTTACCTATTTTAGAATAGGGTCTATTTGTTTACCCTCAAATTCTTCTACTGTGAGATCCATGGCCACCTCTTTAGGTGCCTCCGGCATTCCTTCCTGCAAATCTTCATTAAAAATAAAAAGATTTCCTTCATCCCTTAACTGCACCAGCTGTTTTGCTGCTCCATGCTCATCCAACTAAATAGGGGATTGAAAAGGAGAGTAAATCTCCTCTGCCGATCTTTCTTCTTCTTGTCTTTGTATTTTTGGGGAAGGTGCTTGCACTGCTGGATCACCAAGTGGTCTTTTCCTTCTTGAAGTGGAAGGAACATCTTCACTTCCATGTTGTGAGGTCAGAAGGACAGTATATCCACTCTTCTTCTGTACTGTGTACACCTCCTTCGGGATTAACTTCATATATTTAGGCTGGTTTAAGATTTGCCTAGCCTTTTCTGGATCTGTCTTAGTCACAGATACCCTTTTCTCATTTACAGCACTCATGAGTCCCTCAAAATTCTCTATAAGGACATTAACTTTTCTAGCCCATGGTTCAAAACTAATCAATGGGTCATAAGTTTTATCAAAATTTTGAATAAAACCTATAGACTTGCTATAAATCACCCATTTTTCTTTCTTAATCTCCTGAGCTTGAAGGTCAAACTCATTTCTTATTATGTCTTCTGGAAAATTAAATTGATGCTCAATAAGAGAACACCTCACCTTATCTTTGAACATGCCCGAAAGGAAACCCTCTGTATCCGCACACCTCACCACCACCTTTGACATTCTGTAGGGTTGCAAAATCCTATGCAAGTGCACCCATCCTCCTTTTGTAATTACATACTGATGTGCCAGAGTTACATCAGGAAAGAAAGTTCCTCTACCTTTGCCAGTGAGTGTGGTTTCTTGTAAATTTCCAATCTGTCTTAAGATCTTAGCATATCCTAGCTTCAAAGGGACCTAATATGGAAAAATATAAGGCACCACTTTACTGCCATACACTCTAAATACTATGGAAACTGGATATAAAATAATGTCTCCAAAATTATGGACAATGGTAATGTCCTTGCAGTAATCCATCAGCCTAATCAATCTTAATAACTCTCCTGGGATTCTTGGATTATCAAAAAATAAAAGAGACCTAAGCCTCGATGCAAAATCCCTATCAAAGGCAATATAACTAGCATCAGTTCTATCCCAGGACAAGGTTGTGGTCCACAATTGCACTAGAAGAGTCTCTCCATATCTTTCCTTCTTTATATTCACCGTTGTACTAAAAAACTTCTCACCCTTATACAAAAACATGTGCATAAGCATCGAGTACCATCCAAATGGTCTAGAGACCTTCATATTCTTAATCCCTATTAATCCTTCATGAATTATTTCAGCCAAATGAGAAGCAAAGTAAAAAATGAGGGTGAGCTAAGGGTGGAGTGACTGCACCATCATGAACATAAAAGGTACTGGCATATGAGTCTTCTCATCATGCCCTGGGATCAAAGACAAAGACTTATAAACTTCTTATGCCTTTTTATTGAATAAATCTAATCTGATGGCCTCCGGTGTACTTGAACTGACAGCACACATTGATCCTATCTAATCAAAATATTGCCTTAGATGCCCTGCCCTTAGATAATCCTTTTGTACCTCATAAATCTCAGTGAAATTCATGAAATCTATTTTCTCCAACCCCATAGATGGTTCATTTAATGAGAAAACCTGTCTAATCTCATTCTCAGTAATGCTTATCAGGTCTCTTCCGCTTATATCCCTGACACATCTTGTCACAGGATCATAGCATTTAGCAATCTGTATTAACAATTCATCATCCATGAAAACCCCAAGGCATACAAACCTCCCAATATCAAACTACCATACATTACTGAGGGGCGCAAAAGCGTTCCTTTGTGAATATGCTGATTTAAAAAGAATAAGACCATTGTGCTTATCGCCCACTTTAGCATCTCTCATCCAATTCCCTCTGTCATAGAGACCTTCTGCAACTGAATCTCTAGGATGTCTCGGAGTGAGCTCTTTTACTCTTTGTGCCCCATTATCAGAAAATGGGAGCAACTGCATCAAATCCTCAAAAATTCCTCTCTTACTATATTCTGTTTGACCAGACAAATTCCTCTTGGGCGGCATTTTGAAAATAGGGCTTCCTACTAAGATATGAATTCCCAAGAAAACTTTAAACAATATCAACTGACAATAGGAAAGAAGACCCCACAAAGCTTTACAAATTTCAAATGACTTAAAAACAGGAGAAAACCTACCAGGCACTTGAAAAATCTTCTGCTTGAAAGCACTGCATGAAAAATATATCGCCGGAGAACATACGAGAGCAGTGAAGAAAAACAATAATCAAATTTTGGTATATAACATCTGCTAGCGGCTCACAATTCTCCTGCACGTAACAAATTTATTCCACCATTACTGAGGTTGGCGGCCCTATCACTCACTGGATGTGAAAACATCATTCAAGAGAAAAATTCAAATTCAAGACGTTGATATATTTCATTTTCGACGCATCAGGCCGTAGACAATCTTATCAGCAAAATCCTATAGTACCTTTAGCAAGCTAGTTCTCGACCAATGAGAACATTTCAAAATTAGCATGTGCAGAATTAAATTCCTTAAGTTCATCCTGGTCTGAGTAGTGATCTTTACACGTCAACATCACCCGTGGCCAATCAAAAATGACCGCCTCATCAATATATTTAACACAGAGGACCCACCAAATAGCTTCCATCTCTTTATCCAAATCAACGGCTATCGATAAATTGCAAACTTAAAACCTGAGCATGTCATCCCAATGGTTTAATGACAACTGTGAGATCCTACAGTATTTTAATCATCTGAGAAACTAAGGTCCCACTGCGACACATCAGCGGGCACATATCAAATCAAAACACGCCATGCTGTAAAAGACTAACAAGTGGACCAAGTCCCTTTTCCTTTCTAACTCGAAGCACTTTGAAAATAGTCAGATCACAGCTGTTATCCAACCAATAAGAAGTAAACATGTCAAAGTGAACTGGCACAATAAGGGGCCCACTGAACACTTAAGTCTTTAAGAAGATTGGATGGTCGTTGCTATACCGCGAACTTAAAATCCTCACATCTTTGATCAACGGTATAACGAGAATCATCTGATCAAACTCAAGATTAAACCTTTGGAAAACATGACCCCACAATCAAACACATCACCTTCTGTTAATCAAATCACATTTTGCCACATTTTCATACAGGCGGGTCGCTTCTGACTATCCTTCACCGTCTTTACAAATGCGTCAGCCGCCACCTAGCTTTTCTGAGAACCAATAAGAACCAAAAGATTGTAATGACCTGGCACTATTAGGACACACTGAACCTTTTCAAATAAAGAAAATTTGATGGCTTCCTCTATACTGCCAGCTTAACATGCAAGCATCTTGGATCAATGGTATAACGACAGCCGTAGATCCTTTTCGCCCTTTAAAGTCTGCAAACTCTTCCTCCAGTCGGGCCCGCCTTTGAGACAGGTGACAACTCGTCGCTATATGGCATGTCAAAGGAAACTGACAATCAGGGTCTTGCAGTGTAACAACAACCACTTTTTTTGGAAAGTGAAAACCTTAGGAAAATATATCAAAAACTTAGGCTTAGAGAAATAAAAAGGAGAAGAGGTGAACGAGGGCCAACAACCTTCTAACCGCAAACGCATGACTTAAAAAATGTTAAAGGCACATGGGGATTAGCACTCTTAGTGAATCAAAAAGGTAACATGGGAAAATAAAAAGGGAACAAACCAACATAGGGTTTTGGAAGTGAGGGAGGAAACACAAGCCAAAAACCTGGATATTCAAAGCTACAAACACAGAGTCAAGAAATATTTGAATCTTTATGATTTAGGTTAGAGTATGAGAAGTACCTGATGTGGATATCAGTTCTTTTGTAACCCCAGGTGTCTGATGTAGGAGCATCTTGGGTCTTGAGCAATCTTGCATCACCAAAAATAGTTTCTATTTCCTGTACCTATCTGGTGTTTGTTTCAGCACCAATGTTTCCATGGGTTTCACAACTTGTGAAGTTAATGTTATGCCTTGGACCTATTCTTGGACCTTCTCCTAAGAGAGTGCATCCTAATTCATTCAGACTTGGAAGATATCACCATTTCCCTCAGGTATCGATTTATCGCCAGTTTCACATGAAACATGTGGTATTTTTCCTTGCATAGTTTTGTGTGGGGAATTGGATCTTGCGTAGTTGAGGATATGTTGTTGGATCATGTGTGGACCTAAATCTTAAGGCACATTATGTTATTTTGTTTCTAGCTTTAGTTTTTGTTTCTCCTCCTAAGTAGACCTATAATGTAATTAAATGCTTGACTGGCCGGCTTGTGGCTTTGCGAGCTATATGTTGAAAGCTTGGGATGTTGTAGAGCATAGCTTTTATAGGATATTATAAGGGTGATATTATAAGAACAATCAAAATAATGTGAATTGTGATTCTAATTTTATAAATTCATTGTATTAGGCAGAAACCTAGAAGGCCTGATAGCCAAGCATGTTACTGTTAATATAATATTGTTCCAGTGTTGCTACCAATTGCTTGTCTCATATCCATTGTGTTTTCATTGATTTCACATGGTTTTACATTTCTTCCATTGTGTAACTCTTTGTGGGGCATGTTTGTGGGTTTGGAAAGTCTTAATTAACCCTGATTTTTCCTTTACCTTCCATCCCCTTGTGTTAGATTCATCTAAGTCCTCTATCCTTTTGAATGGGTTCCTCACACATCTCTTGTGGCTTTTAGCATCCTGGGAAACAAGGTCAGTCTCCTAAATTTCCTATAAAGACTGGGAGTGGGACTAAGTGGGGTTATTGGCTTCCAAAGGGGTGACTTCTTGGGTTACATCCTTAATAATAAGGGGAGGTTTGGGTGGAGGGAAAATGTCTTTATGGAAGTTGTACAGGAAGAGTAATAGGTCCTGGTGAAGGATGGGGACTGAATTATTGGTATATTTGCTCTCCTTAATGTCCAAGATGTTTCTTTCGATTGAGTGGAGGAGATAGAAAGGGATTGAAATGAGGTCTCTATTCTTAATATGGTTGAGGAACAACAAATGATTATAATAAAATACAATGAATTTACCTTCGAGAGTGAAGTATTTCATAATTATGACACACCTTGGGCCAAAACTCAGGGAGCTTCTCGCGGTTGAAGCCTCCAAAATTTTTAATAGGTTTATCTCCCGCCCAGAAGAATTAGTTGAGACTGGTAACATCCAGCATCCAGATGCTCTTCTTAAACTTTGTTTCCTCCACTGACAGCCCCGTAGCCTTAGCAATGAACTCTTCGTTAAGCTCAAAGTATAATCCCCCAACTGAAACCTTCATGTTATCCAAAGAGGACATGAATTTCTTGGAGATTTTCTCATCGTGGCCTCCCTTCATTCTTTCCATGAAACCCCAGATGTCACTTTCTTTGTAGTTGTGGGTCACTACGGGGTTGGAGGAAAACTCCTCTTCAATTTTATCTGGCTCTATGTGCAAAGTTTTTGCACCCATGTCAACCAGACTAGTTTCCACCACAAGAGCCCTCTGAAAGTTGCAGAGCTGAGCTTCACACACTAGGGTAAAAACTAGTTCTTTTTGAGATAACTGTTTTATGAGAATTTCATTCATAAGAAGTAGGGGATGGGTGATTTTTGGGTAACCAAGCTCTGTACACCAAAATCTAGCGGATCTCCAGGCATAATAATTATAAATTAAGCCAAATTTTCCCTAAGTGTCCTTGGTAATTGAGATTACCTAGTGATGCAGACAACTATCCTCTCACACCTACTTATGCAAAAGAAAATTATGAAATTTTATGGAGTTTTGCACATACATAGTCATCACTATATTAATCATCAAATTAAGCCAGCATGAAATCAAAGTGGACCCTCATCAAAATTGGCAACAACTTGGCTCATTTAAAACATTGTTGATGATGTATCTTTCCTGCCCAATCAGCCACTGGGTCTCCTTTGGTAGCTCACTGACTACTTCTCAACATTTAACCAGCTTGGCTTGCTTAAGCCAAATGGAAACCATAGAATCCGCCACTACATTTCCTTCCCTGTAGGTATGGGATATAGTCATCCTTTGGAGATTGTTAAGTAGCTCCTAAATTTCCTCTATTACGGTGTTCACCCGCCATCCACCACTCGACCCTCTTTTGATGGCCTCAACAATCACTTTTTAGTCCCCCTCAATCATCAATAGTTTGATATTCATGGAGATGGAAAATTTTAAACCCCAAAGGAGTGTCATGCCTTCATCTTGATTGATGATATTGTTTTTGGGCGGTCGAGCGTAAGCCAATAGGAAATCATCATTGTGGTCTCTTAGCTCACCACCCCCACTCAGGGTAAGGTTATTAGCCGCATCATCAAAATTTAATTTGGTCCAACCCATCGGCGGGGCAACCCACCTAGTAGCATTTTGAGCCATCAACCTAGAGATGTCGAACCTAGTGAAGCTAGTCAATAAGTTCCATTTATCTGCCATTTTGATTTCCCAGTATGAGGGGGGTGCCGAGGGGAGTTTCCAGTTAGCCAAGAAAACATTCTCACATAGGAGCCTTGTGCCCAGATGGAGAGATGCCTCAGGTGGGGAATCAATCTCCCTAAAGCTCCTATTGTTCCTTTCTTTCCAAATAGTCCAACATATGTGTGGATGAAGAAGCCACCATAGGAGCTAGAGGAGAGGATGATTGGAGGGGGATTTCCAACCAGTGAATTGGTGGACATCCTTCCCTAGAACCTAGGGGACCCCCAAATTTTCAATAATTCCCTGCTAAATAATAGCTGAGTATCCACAGTGTATTTATAGGTGGTTCATAGTTTCCTCTTCCTTCTTGCAGAGGACACATCTGTTAGCTAGCGATAATCCTCTTCTAATGAGGTTTTCCTGAGTTAAAACTTTACTGTGCATAAGTGTCCACTAGAAGAAATTAATTTTCGGAGTAAGGTGTGGGATCCACACCTTACTCTAATCCCCCAGATTATTCTCCTCCTTTAGAAGAAGGTTGTAAGCAGTCTTGAATGAGAGGGTGCCTGCTTGGGTGGGTTTCTAGATGATGGAGTCTTACTCAGTAATTCCAGGAATCCTGAGATTCCCCAAGATTTCCATAATCTCATAAGCCACTTGATTTAATTTAGGTCTATCCTTGACTAGAAAAGCTAAGTCCTTCCATCTCCTTTCAGAAATGTAGTTGGATACTTTGTTACCAAGGGTAGGTCTAAGGTAATTCATGAGGGGCCTGAACCTTCCACCTAGGGTGGTGCAATTTTGTATCCATGAGTCATGCTAGAATTTGATGGATCTCCCATCCTCAAGTTGCTAGAAGACCCCCTTAGAAAGCATGGTTTTGCATTTGCAGATGTTAGTCTAGAGTTTGGAACCATTGGGAAGGTTATTATCTTGGAACATCATCCCATAAGGGTTCCCTTGAAGGTATTTAGCTTCCATTATCTTGCACCAATCCGCTTTCCTTTCAATTAGCTTCCAAGCCACTTTCGTGGTGAGGGCTCTGTTCAACAAGCCAATTCTTCTAAGGCCCAAGCTGCCCAGCCATTTAGGAAGGCAAATTGTATCCCAATTGACTAGGGACATCCTCTTCTTCTCTTCTAAGCCTTCCCACAGAAAAGTTCTTTGAATCTTTTCTAGTTCATCTACCATGTTTCTCTTGATCTTAAAGAGGGATAGAAAGTAGATAGGAATCCCTTGAAGAGTAGAGGCTACCAGCTGAAGTTTTCCAGCATTGCTCAAAATCTTCCCCTTCCAGCTAGCAAGTTTTTTTTGAGTTCTTTCCACTATGTAATTCTAGAAATCTTGGGAGACCTCTTTGACAGTGAGAGGGAGGCCTAGGTAGGTAGAGGGGAGTGAGGCTAATTAACAGCCTAGAATTTGAAGCACTTTGGTTTGGGTATCGATGGGGGTGTTGAAGAAAAAAAGCCTACTTTTCTGACAGTTTATGCATTGTCCTGAGGCCAAGGCATAGTTCTTCAAAAGATACTTCCATTGTCTAGCTTCAATCACTGATGGTAACCCAAAGAGGAAAGTATCATCCATAGATTTCTCCAAAATAGCTTGTTGCAGAGTGGAAGCAGGTTTGATTCCTTTTAATCTTCCCGTGGAAGAAAGCATATTCAAATTCTTGCTGATGACCTCAGCCACCATAATAAATAAGTAGGGGGAGAGAGAGTCACCCTGCTGAAGACCTTTTTCAGTTTGAAAGAATCCTCCTAGGGAGCCATTGACCAAAATAGAGAAGCTAACAGTTTGCATACAATCTTGAATAATGCGGATAACTTTCTCATTAAAGCCCATTCTACTAGGGATTTTATGGAGGAATGACCAATTAACTTTATCATAAGCCTTAGAGATATCAAGTTTAAAGGCCATACCTAGTGCTTTGCTCCTATGCATGGAGTGGATTATTTCATGAGTAGATATGGCTGCATCCAAGATCTACCTTCCTGGAACAAAACCTTTCTGAGTAGGGCTGATCAATTTGTCCAGAAGAGGCTTCATTCTGTTGACCAAGATCTTAGTGAGGATTTTATAAAAAGTGTTAGATAGGATGATAGGTATGAAATCTAGCATAGAAGTGGGGTTGTCATTCTTGGGGACTAACACAATATAGTCTTATTATGGCTCTTTAGTAGTCACCCCATTCTAAAGAAGTCTCTGGCGGCACGGGAAACATCTATTCCAACAATATTCCAGTATTCTTGAAAAAAGGTTGGGGGGAAACCATTGGGCCCCAAAGCTTTATAAGCACCCATAAAAAGGATAACAACTTTGACTTGCTCATCAAAAACACATCCAGTGAGGTGATCATTATCACTGTGAGTAAAAACACATTGGATGTGTTCAGGGAGTAGATTTTGCATATTAACTGGGCAAAAATGACCGTCATTAGAATGTAGTCCCTTAAAATAGTTAGCTGCAACCTGATTAATTTTATCCTTTTTAGTAGCTCCATTTCCTCTTTCACCCCTAATTGTGTTGATGGTGTTTCTTCTTTTGTGATTGCTAGCAAATCTATGAAAGAAGACAGTATTTCAGTCCCTTTCAGAAAGCCACTAGATCCTAGAGCGCTACTTCTAGTAGATTTATTCTCTTCTTAGCACTTCTTGCCACTTGTGTCTGGCCTTTTCTTCTTCCATCTGCAACTGGGGGTGGATATTCCTAGTGACCAACTAGGCTTGGAGGGAGTCCAAGGTCCCCGTGAGCTCCTTCTTCTCCTTAAGGAAATCCCCAAAAATATGTTTACTCCAACCTTTAACTTCTTTTCTGATGATTTCCAATTTTTGGGTGATCCTGAACATGGCAGTGCCTTTGATAGAAGTGGCCCACCAAGATTTTACTTGGTTTCTAAAGGAGGGGTGGGACCACCACATAATCTCAAATCTGAAGGGGGCTGGACCAATCCTTGGGGAATTAGACCAACAAAGGTGTAGGGGGTTGTGATCAGAGGTGGTTTTGGAGAGGGAGGACCAAGTGGAGGTCAAGAACAAGTCCCAAGAGGAGGTGGCCAGGACCCAATCTAGCCACACTTGGATAAGATGGGAACTCTTTCGATTGTTGGACCAAGTGAAGGGATTTCCTTTTAGATCAATGTCTAAGAGACCCGAGCAGGAGATAAATTCTGCAATTCCCCCATACTATCATAATAGTCCATTAAGCCTCCACATTTTTTCGAGGGGTAGAGAGGGGTGTTGAAGTCACCAACCACCATATAATTAGTAGACGTATCTTGATCCATACAACAGATAATATCCTTCCAAAGGGACAATCTGTCATTCCAGGTATTGGGGGCATATATATTGATCAAGTGCCAGACCAAATGTTTTTTCCTGAAGGTAACATCAAGGAAGTTCGGGGAGAAGTCCAATGGTTCACCAACAATAGTGTTAGGATTCTAGAGAGTGGCGATGCCCCCAGAAGCACCTGAGGCTTTAGAGTAGAAAAACTCAGCACTCAGCTAGAGATTGCTAGCCAAGGAGGCAAAATTATTTAAAGACATATTAACTTCTTGGATGAGCAGAATATCCAGTTTGTGAGTAAAAATGTAGTGTTTAACAACACTTTGCTTGAGGGGCCTGTTAAGACCTCTAATATTCCAAGAAAGAAAAATTATTTCTTATTTTTAAAACTTGTTTCTAAGGTTTACTGCCTACCTGCTGCAACATCCCTTGTAGTCCCTCTTGACCTCTTGGTGCATTCCGATGGCCTTCCTCTGGGAGTTTCCATTCCCACATCTGCCTCTTTGGGCTTAATTTTCTTTTTCTGCATTTTCCATTGACCACCACTGTTATCCTCACAATGGTCTTTATCCAGGGAGCTGGGTGAGGGAGGGTAGTTCCTTTCCTCTAGCTGTAGAGGAACTTTTGTAACAGCCAAGTTAGGAGGCTTTATTTTGAGTGAAACCACAATAGCAGGTTGTTCCACTTCAACATGAGTGATCACACTTGTCTCTAGAGTAATCATCACGAGGTTCTCCAGTGACAAAATTGCCAGAGGGGATTCAGGACCCTTAGGTTTAGAGGTTACCCCGTCATTCTCTAGAGGGGTGAAAATCTCCCCCTCTTCCTCCTTTGGGTTTTCTAGGTCTGGGTTTTCTAGCACTTGAGCCACTGGGGAGGGCGAGGGGTGGTCTTCTCCTTCTCTTCACCTACTACCATAGGTAGTTCCTTGGAGGTGCCCTTATCCTTGTTCTTATTTTTCCTTCATGCAGAAAGGATTTGCATGCTTCACTGGTGTGGCCCCTAGAGTTACATTTTTGGCAAAAGAGGGTGGCGTTCTTATAGACTAGGGCCTGAGTCCATCTGCCTAATTTGGATTTCAAAATAACAAAGTTGGGGAGGGTTTGATTCAGGGTAACATTAAAGTTGAATCTTGCAAAAACCAACCTAGACTTAGAGCAGGTTACCTGATCCGTCGTAATAAAAGTGCCAAAGGAGTCACCAATCCACTTGAACACCTGTTCATCCCAATATTCAAGTGGAAGTCTAGGGAGGCACACCCACATTGGAGTTGTCCTACTCAGCTCAGTCACCATATTAAACCTAGGTTTCCATTTTGCCAGGGCGATGAAGTGCTTACCATAGATCCACAAGCCCGACAGAACAAAGGCCAAATCCTCTAGCATGTTGAACTTGAAGAGGAATAGTCCACCAAGCATAGCAGAGGCTAAGATAGACCCCTTAATCTTCCACTGGGTAGCCACCCACTTTCTGACCATTTCGATGGCAGGTCAAAAGTTGAAGAAATGACCCACTAGTGCCAATTGAAAATCAGCCATGGTCCTATTTACCACCGAATCAGGGAGCGAGAGTTCAGTGCCTTCCTTAGTCTGAATGAAGTCCACCAAGAGTGATTCTAGAGTATTCTGGGCCTCGTCCAAGAGAGTGTCTTTCCAGTTTGTCTTTGATGGGGATGAAAAGGCATTGACAGAAGAGGATGCCCATTGGGATTCTTCCGTTGACTCTTTCACAGACTGTCCCATGCCAGAGGAAACAGTCTCAGGACCAACATGGGGTCCAGTGTAGGGATCTGCAAGGGGGGAAGATTCTCCTCCAAGGGAGGCAAGCATGGGAGCGGGCAGTTTGAATTCGAAGGGTGAGTGGGAAGTTGTAGAGCACTGAACAATGTATAGTGAGAAGATGGATTTGGACTAATTGTTGAAGACACTTGTTGAAGAAGTTTACTGATATCATTGTATTATAATACAAATAGTAGAATGTATTGTACTTTTGGAGTGTAGACATTTTTTCTCAAAAATATTTTCCCTAGTATACGTCATGTACTTATTGTGGTAATATTTATGCATGTATTTGTTACGTGTTTCTATTATTGTAATAATTAAGACTTGTATACATATTGCACAATCTGTTCAACTAGATTAGTGTTTTAAAGTGTTTTCACACATTTTCTTTCATTCAACATGTCATTATTATTAATTTTCATGTTTATCATTATTATTATTATTACATTTGTACTCATCGCCCTTTGCTAAATTATTCACTTCAAGGGTAATCAGTTTAAGGGGTCCCATGTAGTTTGTTGTCTCACAAATGAAAAGCCACTACTAAATATTTGTATAATTATTTCTTTTGTAAGAATTATTTTTAATATTGAATATATATTCATTTAATATGATAATGTCATGTAATCTCTATTACTCTAGATGCAATCCACCCAATGTATAAGCCATATTTTTTGAGTGTTTGAATATTTGTACTTTACTACATGGATGTTTGTGAGTCGTAATGATTTAGTTTTTTGATCATTTAGGATTCACTTGCACCTCAAAGATGGGGCAGATTATAATGGTGAAAATAAAACACTTATGATATTTATCCTTATTTTTTCCTATTTAAGGAAATACCCTACTACATGTACATGATAATATTTATGGTGCTTGATCTCAGACAAAATTGGGCCTATCTACCTAGCTTTATACGCACATGGTCTAATGCTTGTTGTTTATTTTGTTTTATGTACACATTTCTCCATACGGTTGTTCCATTTCTTTGATTATCATGTAGTATCCATACATTGATCCTTGGATAACCAATGCATATGAGGACATTGTTCCTTTTGATCCCAACTCAAGTCTTTAATTATGAGATTAACATTATTCCTACAAAATCATCCTTCTCCAATATACTTAAATATCACTCTCTTCAATGGTTAATAGTCAATTTATACTTCATAGCCACAAAAAGGTGGTAAATAGTTGACTTACTTTTATTGGTTGGCATTTATGGCTAAACTCAGTGTGGTTTGAGAATGCCCACCAACCCTAGACAAAATTTAAAAATTCAATATTATCTAACTTGATTCATTTTAACATTCTTTTGCAAGGCCAACTAAGCACATAAATTCATAATTTGATGTTGTATGCTAGTAATGTACACTGTTTAATTGATTCATCACAATCATCTCTCAATTGAGGAAAAAATATTTCTCACATTCATATATGCTACCCATTTTGGATCATTTTAAAGGACCATCAATTGTAACATATCTGAATTTGGTGATCAAAGATACTAAGGAATCTACATTCTATGAATTCTTGCTATCTTTAATCTTGTGTTTTGTCAAGGGGGTTGACCTTGAAGTGAAGAACCCTACCAACTTAGTTGTATAAAAACCTAAGGTATATATCAATATTGGTAGCTTGCATACACTAAAGAGGGAGAGATTAGATAGTCATTTACTAGACCGGGCGATATATAGAAGACAAAGAATATCAAATGCAAAATTGAATACTATAATTCTAATTTTCAATCACAAATTTTTCCGAAATCAGTGAAGTCAATTTAAAATAAAATAAGAAAGATTGTTCTAATTTTGATCCTTACATCTGATTACCACAACTATATTCTAATCTTGAAATGCATGTATTCCCATCTCATAATAAATTTACAACCATTCTTTCAGCACAGAACCAATTAATCCAATCCTCTATACTTATATATTTTTATTAACTTTGTTTAGAAAGAATTATCATTTTTTCAAATTAAAAAAGAAAAAGGGCGCCAAGGGAAAGAGTCACCACCTTATTTCGAACATCCTAACCTAACGTGTAAGAAAGAGCTCAAACAGCAAACGTTTAGAAACTTAAATTACCAGCTCACATCTCTAAAAATAAGCCCCTAATCAATTTGAAAGAAAACGAAACTAGACATGCCTGAAGTTTAATTACCTATGTGAATTGAATAACTTGCATTCCTTTAAAAACTGAAATTACGTTAACTGTGTAAGCAATAAGAACATTCAGATTAAATCTCGTGTGACATCTGCCAGAAAGAGATAAAAAATTGCGCGCGTCTTTTAAATGCCTTGGAAATATTGTAATATGTGGGTGATAGGGAGGCCATTTTAACACGTCTTAAATTCATCTTACTTACTTAATCTCAGCTCACAAGAAACAAGTGCAAAGTAAAGCAAATTGAAAAAAGGAAGCCTGTTAATTGTCAAATAAAATGAAATACAAATTTTACCATAATTTAAAAGCTTCACGTAAACAGTGGACTCTTAGTTGGACCAACGTCCAGTGTTTATCTTTAAACACTTCTTCAATACACAGGAAACAAAAGAGGTAGTTGGAAGTTAAACTCACAACTGCCACGTCGACAAAACTAGAGAATCTCACGTAAACAGTCTAACATGCTAACCTTCACAAGAATGTGCGAACAATTTAAACTATTGAACATGCGTGACAATTCTTGGCAGTAAAACACTTTACTTGTTCAAGGGTCAATCATGAACAATATAAGATTTGCCTACTTTGTCACCAAACGAGTCCTCAAGACATAAAAGCTCGAATCCAATTGAATGGATTGTTCTTAAGTTGCCCATTTCATGAACCCAATTGAATGGATTGTTCTCAAGTTGCCCATTTCATCAATCCTATTCAATCTCTAGTTCTTTCTGGCACGCTATGTTGTTGTCTCTGAGGATTCCATGCTAAAACCTAACAGTCTAAGCTTGTTTTACCACTTAAAAATCCACAGAATCCCATGTTTGGTATTCTAAAAAGTTTCCTTCACGGAAATATCACCACCTGCCAAGATATGTGAAATATATCCATATAAACTTATATATATGAAGTATATTGATAGAGATTCATATGTGAAGTATCTTATTAGGTTTTATATGTGAAATATCTTCATAGAGATATATGTGAATTTTCTTTATTTGCTGAATTCGATCAAAAGAAAAGATGGGCAGTGAAGGAAACATTGTTCAGGTGTCAGAGATGAGAAGCCCATTGAGCATCACCACTACAGACACATCTAATGTTGAAGAAACATCAAAAAGGGTAAGTCTCAGAGAAAAAGCTGGAAAGAAAAGCCTTTCCAGCATAGCCAAACTTGTCAAATTGCTTCCCACAGCAACTGTGCTTGTTTTTCATGTTCTTTCTCCCCTTGTAACAAATGCGGGCCATGGTTGCAGCAACGTTAATAGAATTTTAACAGGGGTTCTGTTATCCTGTTGTTCTCTTAGTTGCTACTGTTGTTCTTTCACAGATAGTTTTAGGGCAGATAATGGGAAATTATACTATGGAATTGCTACCAAGAATGGCCTATGGTTATTCTGCAGATGGGAACAGAAGCACTTTGATCCGTACCTATCTGATTATAGACTTAGGTTCAAAGACTTTGTGCATGCAGGGCTATCTGTTGTGGTGTTTGTTACTATTGCTCTTGTAAATACAAATGTTGTCAGTTGCTTTTATCCAGCGTTAACAGAACACCAGAAGGGACTGTTGATGGGTCTTCCTGGGGCTGTTGGGGTTGCAACCAGTGTGGTGTTCGTAATATTTCCCTCAAAGCGCCATGGAATTGGGTACCCTCGCTCCAAATAGTTAATGCCTATGTTGTTTAGGTCATAGTGTAAAGCACATATCTAGATTTGGTTTGTAGTTGGTTTGAATGGATTTGAACAATAAATGTATACTTTGACTTGTAAAGTATGTTAAAATCTAATGTATAGTTTTATGAGATCGTTTAGAATGTTGGACAGGGTTGATTTGGAGAAGTTGTGAATTGGAATTATTAGGACCTAAATATAGAGGCATTGAAGGTGGTTATTTTTGGCTATATCATTCAGATGGCCATGGATTTGACCAATAAATGTATACTTTGATTTGTAAAGTATATTAAAATTTGATATATAGTTGTATGATATTGTTAACAATATTAGACAGGGTTGATTTGGAGAAGTTGTGAATTTGAATTATTCGGACTTAAATATAGGTAATGGCCATGGTTATTTTTGGCTATATGATTGGATTTGAACAATAAATGTATATTTTGACTTGTAAATATATTAAAATCTAATATATATAGGCAATGAATGTGGCTATTTGTGGTTATTCGTGGCTAAATGTTAAACCACAGGAATTTATCATAGATAAGCTTATTAATTATTGGGAATAAAGTATAATTTAAAATGGGCTACAATTCATATAACACATATATATATATACATATATACGTACATATCTACATACAAAAATGGATACACATTTAATAATTTTTTTAAAAGATTTGATTGTATATATAACAATGAAATGTATACATATAAGAATTGAATCTAAGATGTGATATATGCAAGTATATTTAAAAATTAATTATTATTTAATTAATTATGAAATGATTATTTTAACAACATTAATATAAAAAATAGAGTATAATTCATAATACTTGGATATATTTCATAGTAATACTTTCTTGGGCTTCATAGACTAATTCTTCCTTACATAAAACATGTAAGGATAAATGTTCAAAGTTACCTTGTGAAGTTTCATTTCTTAGCGAGTTCTAAAAAATGTGAGACTTTAGGGGTAGTTTCTCTAGACTCTATCTATATTGAATTCTAGTTGGGTTTTGATGAACTTTCAATTGGGAGAGAAGCTTCAAATTTATTATTAGGAAATTATTCTCGATAATATTAGAGATAATAATTTTTACAAGAAATTAGAAAAAATTTGTTAAACAACTAGAAAATTACCAATACTATTCAAAACTAAATTTCTTCCTTTTGTATAATAAGTCCATGTATACAAAAGAACAGGGGAATAATCAATTCATTACTAGTAAAAATGATAATAAATATACATTTATTTAGTGATGAAAGATTAAAACTTATGCTCTTTTGAACTTTCACAACATATTGAATAGAAAGGAAAAGGAGAAACATTATTTGATTATTAGTTAGGTTAATAAGGTTGTATTTGTTTTATTGATAAAAGACTAGAATTCATGATCCTTGTCACACTCATAAAACACTATATAAAATGTGAAATCTCTAATTTTTCTTCAATGAAATCTATTTTATTAAGCCACTTGGAATTAGTAATCATGTAGAGAATACATCTATAGAGGGAAGGGAATTTCATATTATCATTTTGAGCACAAATATTTGTGAGCTCCTAGAGGTAATAGGTTCAAGATTAATAATTTGGTCTATATCAAATGGTCAAAATAAGCACGAATAAAATAAAAAATTGTAAATTTGACACTAGGACATAAAATTAAATAAATTTACATTTTCTATATTCATTTGTGTTATGAAAAAGGGGTATCCATCCAAATACATTTGCCTATAATTTGAGGAAAAAAGAAGTAGCTCCAATATCTTTAAGATAAAGAGAACCCACAGATGTAATTACCTCATAGATATACTTCACTTCTTATAATGATACATTGACATGAAAGAAATATTCATAAATAAAAGTAAAAGATTCTTATTTTTCTATTTTATTTTATTCAGTACTAAAAATATATATTATGAAAATATCTTTTCTAATTATTTTGATAAGATAAGCTTGGTAAATATATTGGACCCATTGTATAGTATCCATCAAGGAAAAGGAAATTAATCCATCAAGCATGAGACTATGGAAGCAAAAAGACTGCAACTAGAAAAAGAAAATAGGAACAATAACAAATAAATGAGACCATCTAGGGACTAGCCGATAGGATATAATTCATTTAATAGTTTGAGGCCATTTATAGCCTACTACTCCTTATTGAGAAACTCCAATGTTTATTCAAACTTATTCTCCCTAGGAGAAAAGTTCAAGCCACCCAAAACTATTGATGGAGGAGAAAATTGGGGGGTGTATTTTGGATGTCTTTTCCTCTTTGAGTAGGAAGGTTAGGAGCTATGATGAGGCTACAAACTGACTTCATAACAATGACATTTTTCTTCTCTTTTTTAACACCTATTTGAAAACCTATATAGTGGTTGTTGTATTATTAACAAAGTTCTTGTAGTAAACAATTAATTCATGAACATTCTTTAAAAAAATCCCTTGAACATTCTTGAACTTGATAACCCCATCTTCTAATTTCTTCTGTTTATTTTCCAAAATTTATTTAAGATTGATGCTTTGAACTTCTTTATCACTCCTTTGTTGTTATCAAAATTGGTCACAATATTCTACATTGCATCCTAAATATCATCATTGATTATCTTATTCAACCAATCTTTAGATTTTTTGAAGAATAGATTGTCAAGGAAATGGCTTTATTTCTTATCCATATATATCTAATCCATTTTCCATTTGTAAACTTCAATTAGGAGGTTGTAGGATCTATAGATCTCCTTCAATTTGACATAGAGCCAGATATAAATGATACACTAGGGATAGTTTAAAGGGAAAAAAAGGTCCAGGTTAGACTCTTCAATATGGGAATTTTCCATTAGTAAGGATTGGAGGAATATCTAGGAGGATAATAATATGAATATCCAAAAAGAATAGGGACTCTTTGGGAATCAAGGTTGAGGGAAATAAAGGACTCAAAATCATATTCCCAATCTTAGATAGGGGAATCCATAGGGGGTTCTACAAATGAGATATTTTTATTTTTAGATTTTTGGTGACTAAGGTCAACTAATAATGTTTTTCCATTTGGAGAATTAAAATTGACCTTAGAAGAAGAGGCTAGGTGGGGTCAAACAGTTGATTAAAATGCTTTGGGGGAGAATGATAGTATATACTCAATTCAATACTATGAGAAAGCATTATGGTGAAGGAAGAGCTATATTATCACCTTTTGGACATGTGTCCCTCATCTAGATGGACAAAGGATATATTATGAACATCAAGATAGATGAAATATGCCATCACAAGGGATAGCTTGAAGTTTGTAGATGAAAAACCAGGGATTTATGAAGAGTCGAGGACTTACCTAAATCTAAAATTATATCGAAATAATTATCTAAAAATTCATCAAAATTTAGAATGTAAATATTTTCTAATTGTTAAACATATAAGATATATTCATTAAAATTCACTACAAAATTCTAATATATTTTATTATTTCATCAAACTTGTCATTAGTATAAATTTGAGAGGAAGATCAAGCATAAGGAAATAGGGACCTACTAGATATTATTATATTAATAACATTTGTGGAAGAAAAATTATTGATACAAGAAGGTGACATGAAGAGAATTGGATAATAATATTGACAAGGTGAATGATAAATATGAATAATTTTTCCTTAAAAAAGTGTTTTCTATAAGATTTGGCTATGTAGAATTTAGAACTTTGTGTGTCAATTTCCTCAAAATGGGAACCCTTGAGTAGTCCTCTAGTTTGTAAAGATTCACTTAAACAATTAAATTTAAAAATGTCTACAAGACAACACAAAATTTTTTAACAAAGGTGTTATTTGAAGTAACACGATCAATTTTCAAACTTATCAAATTCATGGACTATATGATTTTAGAGCTTTTATCCTTCTCAACTTATAAAATCATTAAAATGACAATTTTTTTGGCTCAAACTGAACCCATCAATGATTTCACATAATTTCCAAAGTTTATTAAAAATCCAATAGATTTAATGTGGATAATTAGTTCCATCGGGGAGAGTTGGTACAAGTTCAAAAATTTCCAAATTTATGGATTGACAATATGAAGCTCATTGACAAGTTGTTCCAGTTAACAAAAATGCCAATGCACTTGACTTTTGTAGGCTTGGTTTAAAAAGTTTATTTGAAGTATTATGGGCATGCAAAATTGGTCCTTTCCCTAAGTTTTGAAATAAGCATAAATCTCCAATAAAATTTGGAATTTGAAAAGGTTGGGATTTGATGCAGGGACTTTAGTTGGTCATAAATTTTAACTTTTTTGTTTGTTTGGCTAAAATTTTATTGCGAAATTTGTCTTCAATATTTCTTGAACATGATAATTTAAACTCTATTATATTGGACCGGATATAGACACATTTCTAGGGTTAAATTCTATCATATGAGGCCTCAGAATAAGCTTTTATTACTTTTTAAGGATTTTTTTAGTTTTTTAAGTAGCTTTCTTTTTTTGCATGTGATTGCTTAGTGAGTTGATAGGTGATTTCACTTGAGTTAACCCTAAGTAGTTAAACAATTTCATAGTCTTTGGGATAGTTTTAGAATTTACTAAAAATGCCAAAATAGATTTTGTAAAAATATGACAAAAATGGACATTTTCAAATTGTAGTTAAATTTGTGTTTCCTCTCATTGTAATATTACAGTAGTTTGGAGAATAATGAAGAAGAATTGAATTATGATATTTGAAATCTTACTATGCATCTTGCTTTCTCTTATGATTCTATTAATGGTTAAAATCTAGGTGCACCATCTTGTATCAAAGTAGGAAGATGATGGGAGAGGATGATGAAGAGGTTTTACATAGATGCATAGAGACATTACAATACTTCAGAGGAAAGTAGAAGATCTTACAAAAATTTAGGCAAATTGAAGAAAAAGACAAAGAAGATATGATTCAAATGATGGAGCAAGTGATGGACGAGGAGTTGAACAACATGTAGAATGTAAAGAAGAGGAAGATATATTAAATTCACTACCATTTGAGGAAAGGATGCTCATGAAATTAGAAGGAAAAAATGATGGCATCAAAGTTGAAGTATCAAATTATGTAGATAGTCTTAAATCAAAGGACTTCACAAATTTGGCTAAACAACATGGGAAAGTTCTTTGAATGGAAGTATACGAGAGAGAAAAATAAAGTAAAATTTTCATTCACAAAGGTAAAAGGGCATGGAGAAATCTAGTGGGATCACTTCTAGAAAGAAAAAACATGAAAGAGAAAGGAGGAGATAAGTACTTGGGAAAAGATGGAGAAGAAACTAAAAGAGAAATTTTTACCTAGATATTAAACATAAACCCTTTTTTAAAGATATAAAAATTAAAATCAAAATGCATTTATTGTGGAAGATTATGCAAGTGAGTTCTGCAAATTGTCCATTCATGTGGACCCCCAAGAAACTAGTGAATAGGTAGTTGAAAGGTATGTTAATGGCCTAAATTTTTCTAGATCCAAGATGATGCAGGAGCATCCTAGGATTCTTGGCAATCCTGTATCAACCAAAAATATGTTTGTCTTTGAAGGTAGATTGTTAGTTTTGATCTTGGTTTGGTGGAGTACTTGCTCAGTTTGGGAGATTGGTTGCTTGGTTTCTATGGTTACTGGGGTGTTCGATCTCTAAAGAACACTCGGTAACTGAAGGCTTCAGTTCACTAGTGCTTAGAAAAATATGCGTTACACGATCATGCTTGGCATGGTCGGTCAACTAGTGCTCAGTTATTTCCTTTGTTGCTCGGTGTTCTTGCTTACCGACTGGATTGTTTTGTTGGATCAACTCGACCAATTGATTTTGTTGATTTGGGTTGCACTCCTCAAGTTATGGATTATCTATTGGATGTGTGGGGACCTAGATCTAGCGTATTGCATTCTTCTATGCAGATCAGATTACCATTTGGGGCCATCTTGGAGAGTTTATTTTATTTGTAAGGCTATTTGAGAGCCGACTAATATTTTAGCATTTAATATTTGTTTGTAAGGGTTAATTGTTTCATCAGCCAACTTGTGGCTAGGAATCAATATTTAATAGATGCTTGGGTAGTTGTTTAGGGGGGAGATTGTTGGGAGGAAGGTTAGTAGCTTGCGAGCTTAGGAGCAGGAAGATTTCTTGGAAGTTTGAGTACAAGTTTAGAACTTTCCTGGGTGCCTACCAGTGTGCTGTATGTTGCAGACTTGGGCTAGCTGAATACTGATGTTGTGGAAAAGATTTGGATCATGTAAGATCTTGTAGATTATTATTTTCTTTGTATCTAGCTGTAACTGGGAAGTCCTTATAGCTCGACATATTGCATGTAATTGATAATTTGATGAATAAAGACTTCTATTTTATTTAAGATCTGTTGTTGTTGTTGTGTATTTTCACTGCATATTGGTTTGGCTGCAAGGTCGGTCAGTCCTTAATTGGATCCACCAACCTTGACTGCATTAGGTGGTATCAGAGCGAAGTTTGTTCCTGTTTGAGTGAAGTTTGTTCCTGTTTGAGAGAAGTTTTTTCTTGTTTGAGAAAATTTTGTTCCTGTTTGAGAAAATTATGTTCCTATTGGAGCTAAATGGATCTTGTGTGTTTTCACCTGGATCTTTATTTAAAGATGCCTTTGAGGAGAAATCATGAGATCTCAAAGGAAGAAGAAACTACTCGAGAATTTAGTCTTGACAATTTTAGGGCTTTGCATAAATAAGTGCAAGATCTACAAGAAGAATTGAGAAAGAAGAAGCCTACCTTGAAAGAGGATAGTGATGATGAATTTGAGGAAGATCATTTTAAAGATGTTGTAGAAGAAGCTAGAGATTCTGAGGAGAATCAAATTCTGAAAGCTATGTCTAAGAATGGGAAAGGACCTAAGATTGAAATTTCTACATTTCTTAGAAGCCTTAGGCCAGAGGAGTTGATTGATTGGATCAATGAGATTGATGAGTACTTTGAGTATGAAGAGTTAGATGATCCTGATAAGGTTAGATTTGCAAAGACTAAGTTTAAGGGTCATGCAAATATCAGGTGGAGAGAAGTTCAGTTGGAAAGAGGTAGAAGAGGAAAATAAAAGATTACTAAGTGGAACTGAATGGTGGATAAGTTGAAGAAGAAATTCATTCCAGTAGATTATGAATTGGACATGTTTAAGAAGATGGAAGCTTTGAAGTAGACTAGCAAATCGGTGCAGGAGTATACCGAGGAGTTTTATAGAATCCTGATTAGGACTAGATATTCTGAAGCTGATAAAGAGAAGGTTTCTTGGTATGCCTATGGTTTAAGACCTAGTATTCAGGAAGAGTTACTTACTGTGCGGATGAAAAAAATTGGTGATGATTATCATATGGCATTGAAGATTGAAGAGAAGTTGAATAAGAAGTATGAAGGAAAACAAAACAATAGGAACCGAGGTGGTAAAAATAGTGAGACAGTTACTGAGAGTAATGTGATAGAGAATCCTAAGTCTGATGTGGGATCTAGCAGTGGTCAAGTTACTAAGAATGCTGGATAGAGGGGAAGATGGAAGAATGAGTTCACTGGTACTTGTTATAACTATGGTGATGCTGGTCATAGAAATTTTTATTTTCCTAAGAAAAGGGTGGCACTGACTGCTGAAGAAGATATTGTGAATGGATAAGAAAAAGGTGAGATAGGTATCACTAGGAGATTAGCTACATGTGTCCATGAACTAGTGCAAAGAAGAAATCTATTCAGAACTAGATGTAAGTGCAAGAATAAGGTATGTAATGTCATAGTTGATGGTGGTAGTTTTGAGAACTTTATTTCAAATGAAATGGTTAGTAAATTGAATTTGAAAAGAAGGAAACATCCTAATCCTTATCAGATTAGTTGGATACAAGATGTTTCTAAGGTTAGGATTGAAGAACAATACTGCTTGGTTAAGTTTCAGATTGGATCTTACCATGATGAGATATTGTGTGATATATTACCTATGGATGCTTATCATCTGTTGCTTGGTAGACCCTGGTAGTTTGATAGGAATGTTTTGTTTTATGGTCATGCTAATACCTATGTGGTTAGGCATGAAGGAACTCCACATAAGCTGATACCTTTACAGGAGACATGGGTTAAGGGATATTGAGTTATCAGGTGTTTTCCTTATGAAAAACCTCAGGACCAGAGGGTTGATGAGCCTATTCCTAAAAAGTTTAGTTTGAAGGAGAAGGAGAATGATATTTCTAAAGAGTTTGTTGAGATTAAGAAATAGATGATCATGCTGGAAGAAATGGTGCAACAGATGGTGACATTTTTCACACAGAGAGATACAAATGATACTAAATTGATGGAGGAATTTAGAGAGGATGAACCTTGCCGAGGCACTGAGGTGGTTGATAGTGGAAGGAATGATCAGAGTCGGTTGCTATCAATTACCGACTGGAGGGGTAAATAGAGTGGAAGGCAGAAGGACTTTCTACATAAGATAGTGAATGAAGTGAAGACTACTTGGGATGAAGGACAAGAGGAGATATGGGTTAAGAATAGATTTGGCATACATGTTCTACTTCCCTTGAGGTGTTCCTAATTTCCTTATGAGAAAATATTTCTTAACTAGGGTGTCTGATGCAAGAGCATCCTTGGATTCTTGGCAATCCTGTATCAACCAAAAATATGTTTGTCTTTGAAGGTAGATTGTTAGTTTTGATCTTGGTTTGGTGGAGTAATTTCTCAGTTTGGGAGATTGGTTGCTCAGTTTCTATGGTTACCAGGGTGCTCGGTCTCTAAAGAACACTTGGTAACTAAAGGCATTGGTTCACTGGCGCTCAGTGATAACTGAGTTACTCGGTCATGCTTGGCGTGGTCTATCGATTGGTGCTTGATTATTTCCTCTGTTGCTTGATGTTCTTGCTTACCGGCTGGATTGTTTTGTTGGATCGGCTCAACTGACTGATTCCATTGATTTGGAGCACGCTCCTTGAGTTATGGATTAGCCATTGGATGTGTGAGGACCTAGATCTTATGTGTTACATTCTTCTATGCAGATCTGATGAACCTTTGGGGCCATCTTAGAGAGTTTATTTTATTTGTAAAGCTATTTGAGAGCCGACTGATGTTTTAGCATTTAATATTTGTTTGTAAGGGTTAATTGTTTCATCAACCAAATTGTGGCTGGGAATTAATATTTAATAGATTCTTGGGTAGTTGTTTAGGGGGGAGATTTTTGGGAGGAAGGTTAGTAGCCCATGAGCTTAGGAGTAGGAAGATTGCTTGGAAGTTTGAGTACAAGTTTAGATCTTTCCTGGGTGCCTTCTAGTGTGTTGTATGTTGCAGACCTGGGCTAGTTGAATAATGATGTTGTGGAAAATATTTGGATCCTAAGAGATCTTGTAGACTATTATTTTCTTTGTATCTAGCCGTAACCGGGAAGGCCTTACAACCTGGCACAGTGCATGTAATCAGTAATTTGATGAATAAAGACTTATGTTTTATTTAAGATTCATTGTTGTTGTTGTGTATTTTCACTACATATTGGTTTGGCTAAAAGGTCGGTCAGTCCTTAATTGGATCCACCAACCTTGACTGCATCACATGATTAGTTGAGCATCAATAGGTTTAGTAGTATGGAAGAGTCACCATCTTTCCTTAAAGAAAAAATAAAATAAAAGTTGACAATATTTTAAAATAAATAAAGGTGTTCAAAGGGGTAAAATATTCACATAATGTGGTGGTTCTAACTACATTTTAGGTGAAACATCCTAGGTAATACATAAATAAGAAGATAATTACTAGATTAAATCAAATCAATAGAGAGGAAGGGGATTTTAGTGAGGTATAGGTTTTGGTAGTGGTAGAGGATGGGAGTGCCAAAGAATACCTTTTGCTTTCTTTGTGTTTGGAAAAGAAGGCCGATGAGTAATTTAGTTTTCAAATTATAACATGCAAGATAAGAATCAAGAAGGACCATCTAGGTTGAACCTAGATCAAGTTGAGAATGAAGGAGCATAACATGAGGTATGTCTAGATGTAGGACAAAACCTCATGATGAGAAGGACAATGGTAATTCTAGAAAAGGATAAAGAACATTAAAAAGATCTTGATGATTCATGGCTTAGAACCAACATATTCCATGTACAAGATGTACTTAATATGGAAATATATGTTGAGTAATTGTTAATAGAGGTAGTTGTGAGAATAAAGCTTCTAGAGAAATGATAGATAAGGGTGAACCCACAATAGTGGGTTACACTTTTTTGCCTGAACGGACACTGAACTCTACATTTTGAAAAAAAAATCAGATACAGATGCATACTGTCGTTAAACCATTTAAAATCAGAAGATGAAGTAAATTTGAGTCTTTTAGGATTTTTTGTCTAGATTCTAAATATATTTTTTATTTTTATTTTTGAATTGATTTGAATGGATTTTTCTTTCTCCCACAAAAATTGGTATGTTGCTGAAAACGTCATTTTCAAAGAGTTACATTGTTTTCATAGAGCATAACTTTTTTTCTAAAATAGATATCAATGTGATTATTTCAAATTTAGTTTTTTAACATCCATATGGAGGGCATGCAATTGTTTTGATGACATTATCATGATTATTTCATATTTTATTAACGTTTGAAGTTGACCAAACTGTAATTTTGATATACCTTGACTACATAGCTTATAACTTGTCGTGTATTTTTCTAATTTCATTTTTTTTAAAATAGAAAGATAACTTCAATACCTAGGGCATAGATATTTTTTAGAATTTTTTTTCTCTCATTTACTATTTTTCTGTAAGCGTCAAACATAGAGGTAGACATACGGTAAAATATCTATGTTTAGTAAAACTAAAAATACAAAGTCATAATAAAATTAATATATATTAATAGTATAATCATTGGAAATGTTTTTCTCAGTAGTACCTTACTACATAGATAGTTTTGTCAAATGGATTCATTTGATTTTCCAAAAGACAAATTCCAAGTGATTTTTTTTCAGCACTTTAATAGGTGCGAAGGAGACTCCATTATAGGTATGAATGAGGAGTATAAATGTTATATCAATGGTTTTTTTATCTAAGAGGCTTTGAACAAACCATTTGTAATGAAATCCTTGAAATGGAACCTCTCAAGGCTTAAATCATCATATTTTATTAAAAATATATTATTTTAGCAAAAATCAGCATCTCTAAAAAAGTGTAACCCACTATTGTGGGGTCACCCATAAACTAAATTTTTAGTGTGAAGAACATCATTTCCACTACTATATTGTATGGTTCAAAAAGGGGGATGAAGATACAATAGAAAAGAGGTTTCTTATTAATTTTTCCATAGGAGAGGTCTACATGGATTAGGTATGCTACAATCATTTAAATAGATGTATATCTTTTCTTACTAGGAAGACCATGGTATTATAATAGGAAAGCTATTCATGATGGAGAGAAAAGATCATACTCCTTTTGGCAGGATGAATGTAAAGTAATTTTGTTTCTTTTTAAGGATGATGGAAATCATGAGAATATGTTGTTTAAAAGAGAACTTGTCAAAGAACTGAAAGTAACACATGGTCCTATTAGACACCGGTAGTACAAAAGGAAGAAGTGGAAGACTTTTCAATACCAATGGAAGCATATGAGATAGTGGAAGAGTGTGTTGATGTTATTCCATGAGAATTACCCCATAGTATTCTAAAAAAGAGATATATTTAACATCATATTGATCTTATCCCAAGAGAAAGTCTTCCCAATCAACAAAATTATAGAATGAGTCCAATACAATAGGAATAATTTAATGAACAAGTGACAAAAATTATAAGGAAAGGTGTGGTGAGAGAAAGGATGAGCCCATGTGTTGAACAAAAATTATTGACCTCAAATAAGGATGGCATGTGGAGGCTTTGTATAGATAGTAGATGATGCAAGGCATGGAAGAAAGAGGGGCCAAAGGCACACCCTAATCCAAATCCTCCTTGTAGAGATCACACATGCAAGAAATTACACAACACTTGTGAGAGAGAGAATGCAGAATAGATCCTTATATTTCATCAATTGATTCATACATGCCAGGCTATAAGGCCTTCTTGGTTAGAGCCAGATACATTAAATTCAATTATAATAGTCCTCCAACATGAGAGGATTCAAAAACTACCTTCAAACTCCTAACTAATACCATTAATCTTCTACCTTTCAGTACTTCTCTAAACTTGTTGTCCTAAAACTACAACCAACAACTACATTATATACAAGAGGCTACCAAAACAAGTCGGCCTTTAGATTCATCATCAATAGAAGGAATGGCTAGATTTAAGTCCACATGCTTCCCAATGAATGATACAAACATTAACTCCATGACAACAACTAAATGCACAAGTCAGCCTCAACAAAAAATGAAAACAAACAACTCGGTAAGAAAGGTTAACTGAGTGCCCAGAAATAATCAATGAACTTGGTCAAAGATGAAACCGAGCAACTATTGGGCCAACTTGGTCAAAGAAGAAACTGAGCAACACAAAAAAACTCAAACTTATTTTTGGTGACATAGGATTGCAAAGGACCCGAGATGCTCCTATATCATACACCTGGGGATGTTTGAAATGATTCTCCAAATCATGTTGTAGTGATGCAGTCAAGAAAGGAGGATCTAATTAAGGATGGTATAAACTTTCAGCCAAACACCAAAAATGTGGAATAACATAACACAACACAAATATAGAATCAAAATCTTCTTTATTCATCAGTAACCAAGCTTACAAGCAATATGCCAAGATGTAAGGCCTTCTTGATTATAGCCAAATACATCAAAGCTTACAATAGTTCAACAAGATCATGCAGGATCTAACACACCTCTCAGCTAGCCCAAGTTTGTAACATAGTAGGATAGTGGTAGGCAATCCAAGAAAGATCTAAACTTGTGCTCGCAAGCCACCAAGAAATCTTCTTGTTCCAAAGCTCGCAAGCTAATAACTCTACTACACTTCTACCTTTTCTACTCTCTCTGGCTTTCTAAAAAACTACGCAAGCACCCTCTTAAATACTATACAACCATAAGTCAACTTTACAAATAAATAAATCCTAAAACCTAGTCAGCTTCCAAAAACAAACAAATATTAAATGAAACATCTCAACTCTCACATAGCCTTCCAACAATTAATTCATCATGTTAGCATACACCTCCACATAGGGGAATGCAACATCCTAGATCTAGGTCCCCACACATCCAACGGTCAATCCATAACTCGAGGAGTGCAACTCAAATTAAATGCACCACTCGACCAAGATGATTAATCCAAACGAACAAGTCAGTCAACAAGAAAGTTGAGCGCAAGTAATAACCACTGAGACCCAGTCAGTAACCAAGCACCGAGCACCAAAAATACCAAGTCATTGAGTGACCATCATCCACCAAGCTCCGTCAATACTTCCAACCAAGAACCTTTACCATTACCACCGAGATCCATCGGTGAAGCCAAACAGACTCTAACCAAGAACTATCACCAAAGACTGAGAAAGTCTAGTCTTCTACCAAGACCACTAGCCAATTAATTGAACTCCACCAGATAGTTACCGAGACTACCAGAATCTTCAAGAACTAAGGATTCCCCTACATCAGACACCTGTATTAAATTAGAAAATGTGTCCCACACTTTTATCCTTTAAGAAAATCTTCCATCCACTTCATCTTCACACAAGGCTTGTCAATCCATGAAGCCAGGAAAATGCACAAGTTCATCAGCCAAGTCCTCCTTAACCAATCTATCACCAACCAGTCAGCATGTTCAACATCCTAAACAAACTAAGCCTTCAACCCATCACCAAGTATCAAGTTAGAATCCTATCTCAGAATCTCATCACAAGACTTATTACTGTCAACCAACGACTCAAGTCTGCAACCAAAAAACAACATCTACCCCTCAACACCAAACAAGAGTAATTTGGTAACACCATCATCACAAAGGTGTTCAAAAATAGGTAACTCCTCATCAAAAAAAACCTAACTAGGCATAACCAAATGCTTTACAATCTCCATGTCAGGCACAAGTGATTGAACATAAAAACCAATCTCCTCACCAGCCTTAACAAGGTCAAGAACATCATCGGTAAGTATAGGTAACTCAACAAAAACCACAAGTTTCTCTGCAAGTTTCATGTCAAACTCCACCAACTAAACATCAAAACCAATTTCACATACTTCCACATGGTCACAAGTAACCTTGTCAAGATGTCTTCTCTGTTGGACCAATTTTCTAACCGGCCAGACAACTTTCTTCTAGAATGGCATGTCCCAACTCTGGTAAGATTTACAAATCTCAACAACACTTTCCTTCACAAGGTTATCCACCCAGTTCTCCATATGGCTCAAACAATCCATTTCCCACCAAGAAAACCTTTCAGAAATCTTTGCTTCCACCACATTAAAAAGAGAAGCAATCACACTAGGGTTCAATCCTCTCAGAGGCATCTCCAAAGATCTTCAAAAACCCTCTACAACAAACCCAACACTGACCACCTTGTGACAACCTCCAAGTCATATGAAAGTCAGATCACAACTAGCCACCTCGCATGAACAACTAGGCCATGATTTCACAAGTTTAGTAATACAGATCTGCAACTTAGATTGCACACAATCTCTTTGCCAAACTTTCTCCAAACAAGATCAAGTTTCTCTGACACCATTTTGATGCAGTCAAGCAAAGAGGATCCAATTAAGGATGGTCCAAAATTGCAGCCAAACACCAACAATATGGAATAACACAACACAACACAAATATAGAATCAAAATCTTCTTTATTCATCAGTAACCAAGCTTACAAGAAACATGCCAAGCTATAAGGCCTTCTCTGTTATGGCCAAATATATCAAAGATTACAATAGTTCAACAAGATCACATAGGATCCAACACACCTCTTAGCTAGCCCAGGTCTATAACACAACAGGACACTGGTAGGCACTCCAAGAAAGATCTAAACTTGTGCTCACAAGCTACCAAGAAATCTTCTTGTTCCTAAGCTCACAAGCTACCAAGAAATATTCTTGTTCCTAAGCTCACAAGCTACTAAATCTACTACACTTACACCTTCCTTCTACCTTCCCAAATATGCTCTCTCTAGCTTTCTAAACAACTACCCAAGCACCCTCTTAAATACTACACAACCATAAGTTGGCTTTACAAACAAATAAATCCCAAAACCCAGTTAGTTTCCAAAAATAAACAAATATTAAATGAAACATCAGTCGACTCTCACATAGTCTTCCAACAATTAATTCATCATGTTAGCATCTAGATCCACATGGGGGAATGCAACGCACCAGATCTAGGTCCCCACATGTCCAACGGTCAATCCATAACATGAGGAGCATGACCTGAATTAAATGCACCAGTTAGCCAAGTTGACTCATCCAAACAAACAAGTTGGTCAAAAAGAACACTAAGCGCCAGTAATAAACATTGAGACCCAATTGGTAACCAAGCACCGAGCACCAAAAACACCGAGTCACTTAGTGACCATCATCCACCGAGCTCCATCGGTACTTCCAATCAAGAACCTTTACCATAACCACCGAGCTCCATCGGTGAAGCCAAACATACTCCAACCAAGAACTATCACCAAAGACTGAGAAACTCCAGTCTTCTACCAAGATCACCAGCCAATTAATCAAACTCCACCAGACAGTTATCGAGATTTCTAGAATCTTCACAAATCGAGGATGCCCCTACATCAAGAAGGTATAACTTGAGCTAAATCTAGCTCAGATTGTAAAATCCACAAATTGTCTTCAATCGGTCTATTCTTCCACTTTACTATGTATTCCATGTACTATTTTCCTCTTGTGCTTATGCCAACTCTATGTTCCAAAATATGTCCAACTTCTTCTGTTTGTCTCTTAGGATAATCAATCGGTACTATTAGTTCTTTATCTGATTCATGGTACTCATAAAAATATGCAATGTTGAATATAGGTGATATATCCATGTCATCAGGTAATTCAATCTCATAAGCATTTCCACTCTCAAACTTTCTCAATATCGTGCAAGGACCAAATTTCTTCATTTTCAGCTTCCCATATGTTCCAATAGGAAATCTACCTTTCTTCAAGTGTACCATTACTTCATCCTCAACTGCAAAAGTCTTATGTCTTGTTGATCTATCTGCTCTATCTTTATATTTATGATTACTATTCTCTAACTTATGTTTCACTTCTTCATGCAATGTCTTCATGAACCTAGCAAACTTTACTCCTTCAACACTTCTCTTTTCTTCACCAGCAATATCCTTCAAATCTGATATACCTCCTAGTTGTATGCCATTAACAATCGCAAAAGGTGTTTTTCTAGTAGTCCTATCCACTAGATTATTGTATGCAAACTCTGCTTATCCCAACATAGAATCCCAATTACTCAGTTTATCCCTAACTAAGCATCTAAAAAGATTACCCAAGCTTCTATTCACAACCTCTATCTATCCATCAGTCTTTGGGTGAAATCTAGAACTACACCTCAACTTGGTGCCCAAATTTTTCCAAAGAGTCTTCCAAAAGTATCCAACAAATTTACTATCTCGGTCAGAGATGATACTCCTTGATAATCTAGGTAGTTTGATATTTTCCCTAAAGAAAAGATATTCTATGTGCACTACATTTGATATCTTTCTACAGGGTATAAAATGTGCCATCTTAGAAAATTTATCCACAACAAAAAATATAGAATCATTACCTCTCACTATCTTTGATAAGCCAAGAATAAAATCCATACTGGTATCAATCCCAGGTTTCTCGGGAATAGAAATCGGTATATACAATCCAGTATTCTAACTTACTCCCTTTTCAACTTGACAAATTCCATAACTTTTCACAAATTTCTGAACATCCTTATACAACTGCAGCTAAAATTATTTCTCCTTAAGAAAATTCAATGTTTTGTCAATGCCAAAATGTCCAGCCAAACCACTACTATATTTCTCCTTTATCAAATTAGTTCTCATTGATCCTCATGGTATAAACAACTGAATACCTCTAAACAACATACCTTCTTGAGTAAAATAGTCTTCCCATTTAGTACTCGGTTGATCTTGAATAGGTTCTCTAAACTTCCTCCATGACTTAGAAAAATTAGGATCAGTTTCATACAATCCTTTCATGTCATCAAAAGCAAGAACTTCAATTCTCATCTCAGTTATCAAAGATCTTCTTCTACTCAATGGATCAGTAACTTGGTTAGTGACTCCACTCTTATGTTTTATCACAAATGTATAAGTCTACAAATATTCAACCCATTTCATATGTCTTTGATTCAACTTATTCTGACTACCCAAATACTATAAAGCCTTATGATCAGTATACAACACACATTCACTTGGTATTAAATAATGTCTCTATCTATTCAGGGCTTGAACAATAGCATAGAACTCTTGATCATACATGTTAAAATAATAAAAAATAAAGAGAGACATGAAATTGTTTAATTCAATGAGATAGGAGTAAGAAGATTTACCATGAATTAATGCAAAAACTAGGAGCATTCACCAAAGATCCAAGCAACAAAGGAGACAAGATTTTGAAGGGGGAAAAGCATAAAAAAACCCCGTGATATAATGAAAGTGGCAAAAATGCTTAAGAATGAGAGAGAGAGAGATAGAGTGAGAGATTACCTCATACAATGTTAAGAAAGAAGAAGAATCTCATGTGTTTTTAGAGAGAAGGAGAGCCATCTCTTTTAATAGAGATTTGAGAAAGGAGTTACTTGTAACACCCATTTCTATGTATGCCACATTTCACTAGTGTGTGAGACAAGTGTAGGACTCCTCATAAGGAGGAATATCTATTTTCCTTAATAAAGGAATTACAAATATGTGACATGTCCTCCTACTTGGACTAGAGGATGAATACAATAGGATACCTTGGTTTATCCTTTAAATACAAATATACCAAGGAAAGATTAAATTCTAACACCCCCGTTTAATCTTTACTTGGGGTTTTACAAAAATCTACAATTGGATTATCCTTCTTGTAGTAGAGGAGGAAAACTTGTTTTTCTTCACTTTGTGTTGATATGAGGTGATGGTGGATTGATAAATGCTTGGATCTTCGAATAGAATTCCTTTGATTTTCGTAATGCAAGAGTGTAGGTGCTTGTGGATATAGCCCCAAATGTTTAAGTAAACTTTGAGATTATTCGTTGTTACTTGTCGAAGAAGGATCACCTGAATCTACAAAAAAATAAGAACCATGAGGGGATCTCCCATTATTGGGATTTCCTCCGAAAACTGAATCAGTAGAAGCTGAATGTGAATTATTAAATGTAATTTCATCATAAATAGATTTTGTAAACCAAATGGATGTTTAACTACAACTGATTTGGAATCAGATTGAAGAAACTGTGATTACAAGATCACTGAGGAGTTGCTGATTAGATATGTAATATGATTAAATCAATATTATGTTGTCATTGATGTCAACTAGTTTCATAATACTTATGTTGTAAGTTACTATACCGAGACATCTGAAGAAAGGTGAAAGAGATGAAGAACAGAGAAATTTACATGAGAAAGATGTACATGAAAGATGAGGATAAGCAACACATTGAGTAACTTGTTGATGAGTCTATGACTTGATGATATTGACTTTATTATGTTGCATTCATCTATGATGAAGTATAGAGCTAAAAGACACAAAGCAGTGTTGTCGGTAAATGAAGCAATTCTAGTATACACCAATGAAGTATAGTGTATACCAATCGCAGTATTAACCAAGCAATGTTCACTGATGCATTTCTTTGTTAACCGAGCGGGATAGACTAAATTAAATGATTAGTTTAGCTGATAAGATTGATGAGCTGGAAAGGGTATAACATCGAGGTAACAGATAATGTTTGTTACACAGATCGAGGACTGATGAAATTCAGGAAAGATCTAAAGGATGGGAATCAAACATGTTATTGACACAAGTGCTGAGAAAGTTTGAAGTGACAAAATCTAATGGTGGAGAAGAAAAAGATTTACTTGTCTATATAAGAGAACAAAATTTCTTAACGAAAAATGTCGGAAGAAGTAGAAACTGTAGGAATATTGCGTGAACAAGGTTTTCATGCATTCTGATCATACTAGTTAAGTAAGAATCGAGCTGTAGAACAATTACCGAGCTAAAGAGAGAAATTACAGATAGACAATAAGTTGATACAGTATTGAATCTGAAGTGAAATATTGATCAGAAGGATTTTTTTGGACTGAATATTGATTTGTAATCTACAATTGAAGTTGTATTAAGGTAGATAATTTACTATTACATATTTAACCATTGTATACAGTCAAAATCTCATAACCGAGTGGACTCTAAAAGTCTTGTGATGTATCATTCATAGAATGAACATTGTTATCCTATCAACCCCATAGTGAATGCTAGTTGGATGATAAATTCTAGTCTAAAATCCTCTACCAAGGTCAAACCTGATAGTGTGTTTGTAAACCTTTAACAGGGTTGGGTATTAACCGACCTCACTTTAGAAGAGTGAAAAATTTTGGGTTGTCGGTCCCAGGTGGTTTTTCCCTTTACAGGGTTTCCATGTTAAATCTCTTGTGTTATGTGTTGATTGTGATATTTGTTTGTTATCATAACTGATTCACCCCCCTCTCAATTATTCTAACAATTGGTATCAGAGCGCTAGTTGCTTAGAATGAAGTTTTAAGGACTTAAGCATTAAGGTCTCAAGATGTATAAGAGGGAAGTACCAAAAGTGAACAAAGAGAACTTCACAGTATGGAAAATCCAGATGAAGCTGCACATATCTAGAATTGGGAACTCTGCACTAGACCTAATGGAGAATGGCTACATACAACCACCCACTAGTCCCTTAACTCTTGATCAACTGAAGGACAAGCATGAACACAATTTTACTATGATGAAACTTGCTGCTACCTATACCGATGCTGAATTTGAAGATATTAAGACATGCATGACTACCAAATTAATGTGGGATAAGTTAACACAAATATACAGTGGAGATCTGAATGTTAAAAGAGCCCAAGTTGAAATTTGAGAGGCAAATTTGATGATATGAGAATGAAAGAAGGTGAGAACATTGTCCAATACTCAAATAGACTGAAAGAGGTGGTACATGCTATTAGAGCATCTGATAGAGTAATTGATGATGAAACAGTGATAAGCAAGATTCTCAGAACTTTGCTACTAGTTTATGCAATCAGGATTTCTGCAATTTATAAAACAAGAGCTACATCCAACCTTACTCTTGACACTCTGATTGGTAAACTTACAACCTTTGAATTAAACAAATTTGATAACAGTGTTGTTCCTTCTATTGAATCCTCTTTCATGTCTTCTTTTAAGATTGAAAATTCTAGCAAGAATAGTAAGAATTGTGATAGTGATGACAATACCGATGATGAACTTGATGAGCTTGAAGCTCTTATGGCTAGAAGATTGCCCAAAGGAAAAGGAAGGTATAGAGGTAAGCTACCTTTGACATGCTTTAATTCTAAAGAAGTCAGTCACATCATTGGTAGATGTCCTCAGAAGAAAGATGATGATAGATCCAAAGACCGATCTGAAGGAAGCTATGGGAAAAGAGTCAATAGAGGCTACTGACATAACAACAGAGACAACCAAGATGAAAAAGGAAAAAAAGGTATGTTACAAAGCCAAAGATATTGAAACTAAATTTGATTCTGATGATGACATAGAAGTCATATTTGTTGCTATGAAAGATGACTCAGAGGAGGAAGAGAAACATGAAGAGACAACATTGATCTATAAATTAAGCAAAAATGATACATGGATCATAGACAATGGCTGTACACATCATATGATTGGTGATGTAGAGAAGTTTGATCATCTTGTTGAATATAATGGAGGATTTTTGAGAATGGGAAATGATGCACCTTGTATGGTAAGAGGTAAAGGCTCACTAATGATCAATGACAAATTACAATGTGAAAATGCATACTGGATAGATGGACTGAACTATAATCTATTAAGTGTAGCTCAACTAAATAATTTAGGCCACCAACTAGCTTTTGAGGAAAAAAGGTGAAGATCTATGATGATGGAGGAAGACTTGTCAGAACTAGTACACAATCTAGAGGTACTCTACTCTATCTTGATATGGATCAGTCTTCTTGTTTGTTAATAAAAGATGAAGATGCTTGGTTGTGGCACAGAAGGTTATGCCATGTGAACTTTGACAACATGATCAAGATCAATCAAAAGAAAATAGTTAGAGGATTTCCTAACTTAACAAAACCTAATCATGCCATGTGCCATGGATTTCAAAAAGGTAAGATGACTAAGTCTAGTTTTAAAATTAAAGACTATTCAACAAAGAAGATACTTGAGTTGGTTCATACCGACCTATGTGGTCCTATGAGAACTCAGAGATATTCTGTATTAATATGATTTAGAAAAATAGAGAGGGGGGATGAATCAGTTGTTCTTAGGTCCTAATGTATAAAACAATCTCATAAACTTATCCTTAAATTAGATCCAAAACCAAAACAAACTCGATCATCACTGATTCAATAATAGAAACATCTAACAATGTAGTCCACTACCTATCTCTAACTTAACTTGTAAAACATAGCAATGTTCAGATCTAAACATTCCCACAAGTATAAACAACAAGTTTTATAGTGGAAACCCAATTTGGGAAAAACCACTTTGTAACATGCTACTATTATTTTCACTTTTCTGAAGTGAGCTCGGTAAAAAGCCAACCCTGTCAAAGGTTACAATACACACTATCAAATGTGACCCGGTTAAAGGATTTCAATCACCCTGTTAAAAGTGAGCCTAGTCATAGGACTTACATACACTCCATTAGAATGCAACCTTGTTCAAAGGATTTAACATATGACTATTAGGTCAACCTCTATTAAAAGGAGTTTTAACTGTTACAATGGTTAGAAAGTAGCAACAGTATTATCTAAAAAATATACAACTCACTTTGCAAATATCAGATCTGATTCCATACACTAATGCTGGTTTACTAACTTTGAAACTTTTCCATTTCCATCTCTAATATACTCAGAACTTTTCTTCAAGCAATCACCACACTTCTCGTTCAACCTTTTTACTTATTCAGTCAATAAAACTTTTCTCTTCCAACATTCTCTATTCACCATGTGCATACATATCACAATGTTCAGGTTCCCTTATATTTTCCTCAATTAGGTTAACTCATCTTTTGCCGCTCAATCTCATTCATAGATCTTAGGGTTAGGTCAGATTCATTGAATCAACCCACTTTATGTTCTTCGGATCCTTTTCTAGAATCATCTCAAATCTCTTAAAGATTTACAATAAAATATTTTACAATGTATTTAATGCTTCCAAACAATCAATAAATTAAGTCAACACATTTTACATAATCCAATAATTCAACAATGTTGGCTCCAAAATTAAATTCTCTTCAAATATAAAATTGCTGAAGCTCAGTCAATACTATGATTGTTCACTCAGTCTTCATGTAGAATGCTCAATCAATACTAAAACTGTCTCCTCGGCTTGCACTGTCTTCCTCAACAATTTACAAACACTATAATTTTGCTCGGCATATACTAACTCGATCGACACTAACATCACTCAACTTAAACATGAATTTTCCATTCTTTGCTCAGTTAAGACTACCAATTTAGTCTTTAGTCTTACTAAGATAAACAATACATTATCTCATTATAGTGCAACATAGTCAAGTACACTTTGTAGTATCAAGATAACTCAACCTTTTCTTAGGTGCTATTGTTACCAACCTTGTTTAGCCCCTTAGCAACACTCAAATAGATATAGTACTTTCCTAATTATCAATAGTCTTACCAATTAAGGTTTGACATCAATGACAATAAAAAAACTATTTCAATTTAGTTTCCAACAATCTCCCTCTTTGGCATTGATGGCAACACCATATGATATCACCTGAATAACACATGGATTACCAACCAATCCAAAATCTTATCTGTCTATTAGAAACTTATTTATAATATCCTTAGCTTCATTCTTATTCAAAATCCTATAAGCCTCACTCCTATGACCGTCAAAAGTATTTAGATCTCCCTCTATCCCGATTCTTCATTTCAGTTTCATGTGTTATCATATCTCATGTGTTATCATATCAGTACATTCTCCCTCTTTGATAAAAAATGTGAAAAAAACAACTAAAACATACATCCATCAGATGTAGATAATATCTGTGTAGCTCTATGTTTCTCCCTCTGTCATCTTTCTTATGACTGATTCCTTGTCTTTGCTTCTCTTCACAACTCTAGGCCAGCCCTAAAGTGTGACAATTTTCTGCATCAATTTGTCAAATGTTTTGTTGTAGCACATTTGATGCAGTGCTCCTAGCTTGTCTAGGCAGCCTCAATTAGGGGAAGAACCCCTAATTGACTTCTTAAATACTCATGAGCTTCTCTGGGTAAAGCTTTAGTAAATATGTCTGCTAGTTGTTCTTTCGTATTCACATATTCCATTCGGGCTTCTTTGTCTTGTACTAATTCTCTCAAGTAGTGATACTTGATTGCAATGTGTTTGGTCTTAGTGTGCATCATTGGATTCTTAGAAATATTGATAGCACTTGTGTTGTCACATAAAATAACAACAGGTTCAGTGATTTCTTCTTTCATGCCTATCAACAATTATTTTATCCATGCCAAGTTTGAACAGTTCACTGCAGCAACAACATACTCAACCTTGGTAGTAGATTGGGAAATGCAATTTTGTTTCTTGCTTGTCTAGGAGACTAATTTCTGTCCAATAAAGAAAGCTCCACCACTTGTACTCTTTCTGTCATCTACATTTCTTGCCCAATCAGCATCTGTATAAACTCCGAGTTCAAATTTGTCATCCTTCTTATAATATAGACCATAGTCAGCAGTCCCTTTCAAGTATCTCATAATTATTTTCATGGCCATCATATGTGTTTCCTTAGGATTAGCAAAGAAAATTTCCACAATCCCAACAACTAATGCAATATCTGGTCTGCTGTGTACAACATACTGCAATTTTCCAATCATAGATCTGTACAGAGTTTGATTCACTTTTGCAACGTCATCATTCTTAGATAACTTTTGTCTAGTAACCATAGGAATTCCTACTGGTTTTGCATCTTACATCCCCAAATTTTTTAGTATTTCATTAACATACTTAGACTGTGTAATGAAAATTCTATTCTTCTTCTGATATACTTGTGAACCAACAAAAAAATTGATCTCACCAAACATACTCATTTCAAATTCAGTTTGCATTTCATTTGAAAAAATTTTGCATAATGCATCTTTTCCACCAAAAATAATGTCATCAATAAATTTTTTTGCAAAAAGATACCTTTACCTTCTTCATCCTTCATGTACAGATTGCTTGTGTCATTTGTTCTTGAAAATCCAATCTATATCAAGTAGTTGTGCAATCTCTCATACCATGCTCTAGGTGTTTGCTTCAATCCATATAATGCTTTGTTCAGTTTGCACACCATGTGTCTTCTATTTGGATCAATAAAACCTTCTAGTTGTTCTATGTAAACTTCTTCTTCTAGTATACCATTCAAAAATGCAAACTTGACATCCATTTGATATACCTTGAAATCTTTATAAGTAACATATGCAAGTAGAATTCTTACTTCTAATCTAGCTACAGGGGAAAATGTCTCCCCATAACCTATTCCTTCTTCTTGTACGTAGCCTTTGCATACCAGCCTAGCTTTGTTCCTAGTGATTTCACCATTTTCATTCATCTTATTTTGAAATACCCACTTTTTTCCTATAACATTCTTGTTTTCAGGTCTCAGCACCAGAGTCCAAGTATCATTCTTCTCAATCTAGTCAATTTCTTCATTCATTGCATGTATCCAGTCTTCATTCATTGCATGTATCCAGTCTTCATTCTCCAATGCTTCTCTAGTTGTCTTTGGTTCAAATTTACATAGTAGACATGTTGGATCCTTAGTATTTCTTCTGGTCTGGATTCCAGTATCTTTGTCTCCGATTATCTATTCAGGCTTATGATGTCTTCTCACATATTTTTCCAAAATAGGTTCAGCTATTCTCTCCTCTATTTCATCATGTTCCTCAATAAGATTGTCAGATTCAACTTCAGAGTGCTCAGCAACCTCTTCCTGATACTCAACAGCATTTTCTCGTAGCTCGGCATGTTCTTGTTCTCTCTCGGCACTATTTTCCTGACGCTCGGTAGCTTCTGTCTATCACTCAGCATTGCTTACCTGAGACTCGGTATCAAGTGCAAGTCTATTACTTGCCTCTTCTTCTTCTTCAATGTACACAAAAGATCTAGAATCTTCTGGTTCTCTTTTACTCTCAGCTTCATTTCTTTCTGCATACTCATCAATTTTGACATTCACACTTTCCACAATTTTGTTAGTGTTAGAGTTCAAACACTTATAAGCTTTACTTTTTGTGGAGTACCCTAGGAATATGCCTTCATCACTCTTAGCATCAAACTTTCCATTCCTAGTGTCTTTTAATATATAGCACTTACTTCCAAAGATTCTAAAGTATTTAACACTCGGTGCATGTCCATGCCATAATTCATAAGGTGTCAGATTTGTATCTTTCTTGATCTATACTCGGTTAAGTTTGTAAACAACAATGCTGATAGCTTCTTTCCAATATTGTTGTGCCACATTCTTGTCAATCATCAATGTCCTTGCACAATCCAAGATAGATCTATTTCTCCTTTCTGCTATACCATTATGTGGAGGTGTTCTAGGTGTAGACATCTATCTTTTAATTCCTCTATCATTTCAAAACAAATTAAATTCATTTGATGTAAATTCTCCACCTTGGTCAGATCTAAGACATTTCAGGTTCCTACCTATCTCCTTTTCAACCTTAGCCAAATACCACCTAAAATATTGAAAAGCTTCAGATTTTTCTTTTAGAAGCATCACATGCATCATCCTAGTATGATAATCAACAAATAAGATAGAGTATCTAGCACCACAGTAACTTTGTACACCCATAGGTCCACAAAGGTCAGTATGAACCAAATGTAAAATGTTTTCAGAAGTAAAGGATTTGCTCTTGAAACTTGACTTTGTCATTTTTCCTAACTGGCATTCCTTGCACATCACATTCTCAGGTTTCTTCAATCTAGGTAGACCTCTTACCTTTTTATTCTTGCTTATCTCTACCAGATTGTCAAAGTTAACATGACATAGCCTTTTATGCCATAACCAAATATCATCAAGTTGTGTAATCAAACATGTTTCTTCAAATAGGTCAAGATAGAACAAATTACCTCTAGTCTAATCTCCACTTCCAATCAGTTCTCTAGCAGCATTAAATATTTTAGCTTGCTTGTGATGAAATTCCACTCGGTAACCAGTTTTGTTAAGTTGAGCAACACTTAGCCAATTGTAATTAAGACCTTCAACCCAATATGCATTTTCACAAGATATCTTATCAGTTAGTTTAATCAAACCTTTTCCTCTAACAGGACATGGTGCATCATTACCAATTTTTACACTTTTACCTCTGTAATGATGTAAGGTCTCAAACTTATTTTTGTCACCAGTCATGTGATGTGAACAACCACTATCAATTATCCATTTATCATTCTTGTTCACATAGGATATCAATGTAGTTTTCTCATCCTAATCAGATTCATCTTTCATTGCCACATAAACTACCTCAATTTCAAAATCATCACTATCAGTGTCAGTCTCTTTTTTAGCCATGTAACAAGATTTCTTACCTTTTCCCTTGTAGTCTGTATTCTATCGGTAGCTTCTATCATCTTTTTTGTCTGTATGTTTTCTTTTCCTGTCATCATCTTTATCCTTCCTATCAGGACATCTAGTAGCTATATGACCAACTTTATTACATGCAAAACATATAATAGGTAGTTTACCTTTATACTTTCGTTTTCCCCTTCTTAGTCTTCTAGCCATAAGAGCTTCTAGATCTTCTAGGTCTTCACCAGAAGTGTCACTGTCACTTTCACTATCACTTTCATTGATGCATCTTTCTTTTTCATTCTTTGGCTTGTTCAGAACTAGCTGTGACTTAAAAGCAAATTCAACATTTCCAATACTTCCAACAGTGAAATTATCATAATTAGAGAGTTCAAAAGCAGTCAGCTTACCAACCAAACTTTCCAAAGTAACCACATTAGTAGAGTTACATCTAGATTCCTGAATAGCTAAGATCTTAATAGCTGTAAAGGATAAAATAGGGTATGGGGTCCTAGAACAATGGTTTGCACATAAAAGAGACCCCAATGCCAATATTTTATACTTACATGAAATTGTATTGATATAGAAAGTAAATGTAGATGACTAATGTTGAAATTAAGAAATAAAGGTACTTACCTCCAAAGAAGAATTGACTGAAAACCATATCAAATGATCTCAAAAACTATTGCTTCTTGTATTCCCAAACTGAAACTGTGAGATCTACAAAACCCAGAAATATTTTTTCGAGATGAGATTAGGTCAACCTTGACCCTCATAAAAGGTCAAGGACAACCTCAAGAAAATGAAGGTTGACTTTGACTTTGTTCACGGATCTTGGAACTTCGACAAAGAGGTATCCAAATCTACACTCAGATCTGAAGTTTCACACCTATACTTGCAAGAAAAAGAGGGTTTTTGGTTGTTTGTTTGGGGGGTTTGCCTCAGTCAAACCCCAATTTAGGAATTAACCTTGAAATTGAATTGAAATTGCTGGAATAAACAAAGTAAATGGAACAATTCACTTTTCTTGAGTTGAAACCCTTGTGGAGGATTTGAATCCTTGAGTCCACAAGAATGGATGAATTTAGAATCAAATATAGGATGTCTCCAATCAATTTTCTTTAGATCTTCAACACCAATCTTGAATGGATCTTGAATTTGGAAGAGGCTTGAATAGAAATGGAGGGATCTTCAACAAGAGAGCTCCATAGAGCTTGAATCCTTCAATGGATTCTAATGGATCTCCTTGATAAATTAGATGCTTGAATGCTTGAAGGCTTGAATGCTTGATCTTCTTTCTTGCTTGCACTTGAGAGCTTGAGAGATTGTGAGATGAGATGGAGAAAATGAGAGAGGAAGGCTCCTTTTTATAGTGATCTAGGGCACAAGAGGGGCCTTGTAGAAAACAATAACTAAGGGCCCATGGCACAAAACTCTAGAGAGGTGCACATGGAAAGGAAACTAAATTAAAGTCTTGACACAAAACTCTAGGAGGGGACCATGCTAAATATATAAATAAAATAATTATTTAAGAGCCTTGTCACAAAATTCAAGGTAAGGCCAACCCCAAAGTTAATTTGAGCATTAGGCACAAAACTTGAGAAAGGCTAATCTCCAATAATAAATTAGGAATCCTATTCAAATCTTGAGAAAGGTCCACCTCAAATATTAATTTGAGAATTCGATGCTTAATCTGAGAAATAGTGGCCCCAAAGAGGGAAATGACAAGTTTTTGATGAAATCCCGCAACCAGAGGCTAACCTTAAAGATACCAAACCTTAGGGTCAAGGTCAACCTTGAACTTGACTAGGTCAAGGTCAAGGTCAACCTTGACCTAGTTAGGGTTGAGGTTGACTTTGACCCCATAAGGTCAACTTTGACCTTAGGGTCCAAAACCTCAGATTCATAGTCCAGATTGCTAGGAAAATGCTAGGAAGAAGTGGAAAATGGGGTAGAATAGGGGGAAAATCCAAATCCAAGTTTAATATCCATTCAAGGCATTCGACATGACCCTAGAGCACTTACTCAGAGGGCTAAATGCTCTTACCATGGAAGTGCTTCCATTTTAAGAGGATACAATAGCATATATAAGATGCAGGGTTCTTAATACTTTCCTAATTATAGTTTCATCATCAATAGTCCCATTAGCTCCTCTAATAGCATTCACAACTTCTTTTATTCTACTACAATATTGTGCAATGTTTTCACCTTCTTGCATTCTCATTTCATCAAACTTACCTCTAAGACTCTCAACCTTTGCTTTCAACACATTCAAGTCACCACCATAGATCCTTGCAAGAGTGTCCCACATATCCTTTGCAATTATGCAGTCCTTAATGTCCTCAAATTTTGGATAGCTTAGGGAAGATGTAATTTCTAGCATTACCTGATTATGTTCTTGCTTAGCTTTCATTTCTTTAGAAATCAAAGGTACAACAGGTGAGACATAACTGTTCTCAATGTAGTACTTTGCAGAGTCACCAATATCGGCCAGATGCAGCTTCATCAAGCTTTTCCATGTAGGAAAATTTTCTTTGTTCAGCTTCGGTACCTCCTTCTTATACATCCTGATCATTTTCTTCAAACCCCTTTAAACTTGATATCTATCCACACTAATAATAAGAAACTTAGCTCTAATACCAATTGTTAATATGATTTAGAACAATAAAAAGGGGGGGTGAATCAGTTGTTCTCAGGTCTTGATGTATAAAACAATCTCATAAACTTATCCTTAAATCAGATCCAAAACCAAAAAAAACTTGGTTATCACTGATTTAATAATAGAAACATCTAACAATGTAGTCCACTACCTAGATGTAACTTAACTTGTAACACATAGCAATGTTCAGATCTAAACATTCACACAAGCACGAACACTAGGTTTTATAGTGGAAACCCAATTTGAGAAACACCACTTTGTAACATGCTACTATTATTTTCACATTTCTGAAGTGAGCTCGGTAAAAAGCCAACCCTGTCAAAGGTTACAATACACACTATCAAATGTGACCCGGTTAAAGGATTTCAATCACCCTATTAAAAGTGAGCCTAGTCATAGGACTTACATACACTCCATTAGAATGCAACCTTGTTCAAAGGATTTAACATATGACTATTAGGTTAACCTCTGTTAAAAGGATTTTTAACTATTACAATGGTTAGAAAGTAGCAGCAGTATTATCTAAAAAAATATACAACTCACTTTGGAAATATCAGATCTGATTCTGTACACTAATGCTTGTTTACTGACTTTGAAACTTTTCCATTTCCATCTCTGATATGCTCGGAACTTTTCTTCAAGCAATCACCACACTTCTCCTTTAGCCTTTTCTTTTTATTCAATCAATAAAACCTTTATCTTCCAGCATTCTTTGTTCACCATGTGCATACATATCACAATGTTCAGGTTCCCTTATATTTTCCTCAATTAGGTTAACTCATCTTTTGCCATTCAATCTCATTCATAGATCTTAGGGTTGGGTCAGATTCATTGAATTTACATGCTTTATGTTCTTTGGCTCCTTTTCTAGAATCATCTCAAATCTCTTAAAGATTTACAATAAAATGTTTTACAATGCATTTAATGCTTCCAAACAATCAATAAATAAAGTCAACATGTTTTACATAATCTAAGAATTCAACAATGTTATCTCCAAAATTAAATTCTCTTCAAATATAAAATTGCTGATGCTCCGTCAATACTGTGATTGTTCACTCGGTCTTCATGTAGAACACTCGGTCAATACTAAAACTATCTCCTCGGCTTGCACTGTCTTCCTCAGCAATTTACTGATGCTCGGTCGACACTATAATTGTTCTTGGCATATACTAACTCGGTCGACACCAACATCACTTGGTTTAAACATGATTTTTCCATTCTTTGCACGGGTAAGCCTACCAGTTTAGTCTTCAGTCTTAGTAAGATAAAAAATACATTATCTCATCATAGTGCAACATAGTCAAGTACACTTTGTAGTATCAAGATAACTCAACCTTTCCTTAGGTGCTATTGTTACCAACCTTGCTTAGCTCCTTAGCAACACTCAAATAGATATAGTACTTTCCTAAGTAGAAATAGTCTTACCAATTAAGGTCTGACATCAATGAAAATACAACAATTGTTTCAATTTAGTTTCCAACATTTCTGGTGATAGATACTTTATTCTTTTTGTTGATTATTATACCAGACTGATGACTGTTATGTTTCTGAAAGACAAATCTGAAGCTTTGAAAATGTTTAAGTTGTATAAAGCTAAGGTAGAGAAAGAAACTAGAAAGGATATAAAATGCTTAAGATCTGATAGAGGAGGTGAATTTATCTCTGATGCATTTACTAATTTTTTTAATGAGCATGGAATCAAAAGACAAGTATTTGCACCAAGGACACCTCAGCAAAATGGCATTGTTGAAAGAAGAAACAGGTCCATAATCGATTGTGCTAGAACATTGATGATATAGAAGAATGTTTCTCAGACATATTGGAGGGAAGCTATCAGTACAACTATGTATGTTCTTAACTAAGTACAACTAAAAAAGGACTCCAACTGAACACCTTATGAACTATGGTTTGGACACAAACCTACTGTAAGTTATTTCAGAATTTTTGGAAGTAAATGCTTTATTTTGAAAGATGAGAGAAATGACAAATTTGATTCTAAAGGAGATGAAGGGATATTTTTGGGATATTCCACTACAAGTAAAGCATATAAATGTTTGAATAAGGTTACAAATAAGATAGTTGAAAGTACTAATGTTCGTGTTGATGAGTTTGATGACAAGTACATAGATGAAAGTACAAAGGAACTGAAAGACTATGGTAGATTTACTTACATTGAACATCCAAAGTATCTACCGATGTTGCAAGTTGTGACAACTGGTTAGCAGGGAAACAATGCAGGACAATAGGAAACACAAACCGAGGAACAAAATAGAGCTACCGAGGAAGAAAATGACCTTGAATAGGATGAGCAAGAAAGGAGAAATCAAGTTTTGGCTAGTTTTTTCAGAAGACATCATCCTGAAACACAAATCATTAGAGACAAACATGCTGGAATGCAAAATAGAAGCAAAACAAGACAAGGTATATGTTTAGTTTGTGAATTTGAACCTAAAACTATGAAAGTTGCATTAGAGAATGAAGAATGGGTCAATGCAATGAAGGAGAAAATAGAGAAAATAGAGAAGAACAAAACCTAGTCCTTAGTACCCCGACCAAAAGATAAGAATGTTATCAGTACTAAGTGGATATATAGGAATAAATTGAATGAAAATGGTGAAGTCACAAGAAATAAAGCTAGATTGGTATGCAAGGGATATGCACAAGAAGAAGGCATTGACTATGGTGAAACATTTTCACTTGTTGCTAGATTGGAAGGAGTCAGAATGCTACTTGCATATGTTGCACACAATAAATTCAAAGTCTATCAAATGGATGTGAAGTCAACATTTTTAAATGGTATACTTGAAGAAGAGGTCTACATTGAACAACCTGAAGAATTTGTTGATCCTGACAATAAAGACATGGTATGTAGATTACATAAAGCTTTATATGGTTTGAAACAAGCACTGAGAGCATGGTATGAAAGACTACATACTTACTTGTTAAGTATTGGATTTGTTAGAACAAGTGAAAACAACAATCTGTATGTGGAAAGTGATACTGATGATACTATTATCATTGTTGAAATATTTGTTGATGACATTATTTTTGGAGGCTTAGATCTTGTCTGCAAGACATTTATTGATGAAATGCAAAAGAAATTTGAAATGTCTATGTTTGGAGAGATTAAGTTCTTTCTTGGACTACAAGTGATTTAGCAGAGTGATAGAATATTCATCACACAATCTAAATACATAAAGGAAGTATTGAAGACATTTGGCACGGAAGATGCTAAACCTCTGGGAACACCAATGGCTACTAGATACAAATTGACAAAGGAGGATGAAACTACAGAGGTAAACTAGACACTTTACCGATCCATGATTGGTATGTTAATGTACGTAGTTCACAGTAGACCAGATATAGCACTTGCTATGGGTATTGTTGCAAGATTTTCTGCTAATCCTAGAGAATCACACGTGATAGCTACAAAAAGGATCTTAAGATACCTAAAGAAATAAAGAATTATGGATTGTAGTATCCCAAGGAAGGGAAGTTTGAACTGAAAGTTTACACCGATGCTGATTGGGCTAGAAATGTGGATGATAGAAAATGCACCACTAGAGGAGCATTTTTCTTTGGTGAAAGAATTGTAACATGGAGAAGTAAAAAGCAGGCTTGTATCTCTCAGTCTATAGCTGAAGTAGAGTATGTTGCTACTACTACTAACTGCTCAAACATTGCATATATCAAGCAAGTGTTGGAAGGAATGAATGAGGTAATCACTAACCTGGTGATTATATATTGTGACAACACTAGTGCTATTAATATTTCAAAGAATCTTGTGATGCACTCTAAGACAAAGCATATATCTATTAAGTATCATTACCTAAGAGAACAAGTTTAAGAGAAGCAAGTGAAGTTAGAATTTGTCACATCTAAAGAACAACTTGTAGATATTTTTACAAAGCCTCTACTGAAGGACACATTTGAATACTTGAGGACTAGACTTGGGGTCTGTCCCCTATCTATCAGTCACTAAGGTGATCTAGTTGTTGCATCAGCCTATTTTTATCAGAAGATCATTCACGTTGATGTAGCATAGTTCACGCTTTGAATCATGTTCAAGGTTTTGATTAAGTTTGAGAACTTGAATTGATTGGAATATTAGTATACAGAGATACAAAGGCATATAGAATTGTTTGTTTATTTATTTCTTTGGCATTGCTATCAAAGGGAGAGATAAATAATATGAAAAGGAACAAGCTATGAAAAGGAACAAGCACTGATGAGAAGTATCTAAGGGAGAGACAATCTGAAGAGACAGACTATTGAAGATCAGTTAAAGAGAACAAAAGCAAAATAGAAGCAAGAATAGGAGAACTGAAAATATCACAACTACAAAATGGTAAAGCTGTATTATTTAATGCTGGTTTAGTAATGTAGTGATTAAACATATTAAGTCTATTTGACTTACAACATTTTGTTTACAAAAGTTGTAGAATATATGTTTGGTATGTGTATGGTACATTTCATATTACTTGAGTTGCCATCAATGCCAAAGGGAGAGATTGTTGAACTACAACTGATTTGGAATCTGATTGAAGAAACTATGATTACAAGATCACTGAGGAGTTGATGATTAGATATGTAATATGATTAAATCAGTATTATGTTTTCATTGATGTCAACTAGTTTGACATAACTTATCTTGTAAGTTACTATACCGAGACATCTGAAGAAAGGTGAAAGAGATGAAGAACATAGAAATCTACATGAGAAAGATGTACATGAAAGATGAGGATAAGGAACACATTGAGTAACTTGTTGATGAGTCTATGACTTGATGATATTGATTTTATTATGTTGCATTCATCTATGATGAAGTATAGAGCTGAAAGACACAAAGCAATGTTGTCGGTAAATGAAGTAATTCTAGTATACACCAACGAAATATAGTGTATACAAATCATAGTATTAATCGAGCAGTGTTCACTAGTGCATTTCTTTGTTAACCAAGTGGGGCAAAATGAATTAAATGATTAGTTTAGCCAATAATATTGATGAGCTGGCAAGGGTATATGATGAAGGGTTCTCCCCTCAATACCACAAACACATAATAGAAATAGAGAAACAACAACAATATGCAAGAACAAAAAATTGGCTTCTTATTATCTCCACAAATGTGGAATTAAAAACTCTCAAAATTACAATATGAAAAGCCACATGGACATTCCCTTATAATATTATGTAGGAAAAAGCCTTGAATTATTACCCAGAACTATCCCCAGCCACCTAAGACAACAATACAACCTTCCTTATATAGGCAATTTTCCACCGCCTGGGAAGGTTCCAAAATTTTAGCCAACAAGGCTGACCAAACTTAGAATTATTTTATTTTACAATTTATCACATCAAAGTCAGCTCAAAATAACTTTTGAAACCCAAACAAAATTTTTGAAAGAAAATCATTTTCTGCCATTTCAGGTGACCCAACTTCCGAAGATCATAAGTCATCACCCGTTGACCCGATTGACTATTATAACCCCATTTCGGAAAGGGTGTGAAGAACTCTACAAAAACTAAATCAAGAAAGCTTCATTCAATAAAAAATTCAACCTCATCCAGGGCCTCTAAAGCCTTCAAAACTGAGTTCAAAGTTTCTGTACCCTGTTGCCAATACTGAAAATCTTCAATATGTACAAAACTAGACTTTATCTAGCCATGAAACTTTACTGGTAGGCTGATATGACTAAGATGAACCTCCACATGTAAAATTAGAACATTTCGAGATCGTATGACCAACTTACTAAAAATAGCAAGTTTCCATAAATAGCATCTCTACACAAGATAGCCCTTATTGAAAAGAAACCAGAAATATTTTTTTGGGTGATGCACAATTACTCTTACACCTAGGATGCTCTTGCATCAGTATAACATTGAGATAATGGATAATGTTTGTTACACAAATCAACGAATGACAAAATTTAGGAAAGATCTAAATGATGGGAACCAAACGTGTTATTGACACAAGTGCCAAGAAAGTTTTATGTGGCAAAATCTATGAATGTGGTTAAGCGGAAAATCCTAATGGTGGAGAAGAAAATGATTTACTCGTCTATATAAGAGAACATAATTTCTTAACGAAAAATGCCAAAACAAGTAGGAACTGTAGGAATATCGCGTGAACAAGGTTTTCATGCATTCTGATCATACTGGTTAAGTAAGAACCGAGCCGCAGACTAATTACCAAGATACAAAGAGCAATTACCGACGGATAGTAAGTTGATACAGTATTGAATCTGAAGTGAAATATTGATTAGAAAGATTTGTTTGGACTAAATATTGATCTGTAATCTATAATTGAAGTTGTATTAAGGTAGATCATTTACTGTTACATATTTAACCATTGTATACATTCAAAATCTCATAACTAAGTGGACTTTGAAAGTCTTATGATGTATCATTCATAGAATGAACATTGTTATCCTGTCAACCCCATAGTGAATGCTGGTTGGACGATAACTTCTAGTCTAAAATCCTCTAACAAGGTCACACTTGATAGTGTGTTTGTAAACCTTTAATAGGCTTGGGTCTTAACCGACCTCACTTTAGAAGAGTGAATAATTTTGGGTTGCCGGTCCCAGGTGGTTTTTCCCTTTACAGGGTTTCCACGTTAAATCTCTTGTGTTATGTGTTGATTGTGACATTTTTTTTTTATCATTCTTTACATGTTACATGTTAGATTTGATCGGTAACTGTTATAGTATTTGACTGGTAATCGGTAAAAGGACAGATAGTGAAATCTTTATTATTTACCGAGGAGTAGAAATTGAAGAAGTTGTTTTGAATTATACATTGTTGTTTCAGGACACTGGATAACTGATTCACCCCCCTCTCAGTTATTCTAACAATGGATTCATTACTAGATACATAAAAAAAGAATAGAAATAGGACAATCACCATCAATAATATCATTAAGAAGATTAGAGTTTAGGGAAGGAGGTTGGTCCTCCATAATAACCATTTGAGTGTCACGAAATTCATGATCTACTTTGGAAAAAATATGAACATAATCTCTTGTTATACATAAGGGCAAGGTGATATTGATAAATGCATTAATAATCGCATCTTCTTGTTCTAAAGCAGAATAAGTATAAGAAACATCATCAACCTATAACATGTTATCTTTATGAGGAAAATAGGAAGTTAGGGGATCATCCCCAAAACAAACGTCGTCACATGGGTCATCCCAAATAGGAAAATCATTTAAAGGACACACAATGTCACATTAAAGTGTAGAGTTTTGATTTGCTTGATTCATAAGGGAAATAGGTTTCTCATAAGTTTGAAATGTGTTCTCCAAGACATGCCAAGCCTAATGAGCTATAGTACAATCTGAGATAAGATGATATAAATCTGGATTTAATGAGAATCCAATTAGACCAAACACTTCCTCATCTTTCAACTGCCATGAATCTTGGTCAGCCTGAGGAGTGGTGGATGTCGGTTTCAAATTTAGTGAAGACACAATATCAAAAAGGTGTTGAGATTTTAAAAAATTAGACATGTGTGGCCTCCAAATAGTATAATTGGAATTAGTGAGTTTAACTTTCGGTATTGATGTAGACATGATAAACACAAAAAGAATTACAAATGAGATTGAACAGATTAAGATAAAAATTAGCTCCATATCAGAGCATAAATGAGTCAAATAAACTTTGGAAAACTAATTTAATGAAGAAATTGAAATATGTATCTCAAATTATCTTAATGATAAGTACACTTTGAATGGTACAACTTTAATTTTAAAATTTAAAAAAATGTTTAAAATAATGAAAGAATTGATTAAAATAAAACTTAGATTAGTGTATAAAAAAGACCTACAAACAAAGTATATATATATTTATTGAAGTTTAATATTTTTTAAAAATATTAAAAATCTAAAAAAACTTTAAGAATTTTTAAAGTTTAATTTTAAACAAATTACATTAAATTTCTTCTTTTAAAACTACATAACCACGTGAATTTTCTAAGAGAACTTTAGAAGGAATGAGCTTTCATAAGAATAAATATATAAAAATGACAAAATAGCTATGATTTTTTTTAAAATTTTTTTTTTATAACTTCTAAAGCAACGCGGAGATTTATGACAAGCTTTTTAAAAAAAATAACATTTATAAGAAAACGTATAAGAATGAATGGTTACAAAAATTAATTAGTATGAAATGAAACAAGTCTATAGAAGTAGGAAAAAAGAATATCACATGTAGCAAAGAAAATGGTAATTTAAAAGACACTAAAAATAGTGTTACAATGTGGGTAAAGACTGTTGCAAGTTGTAGAGGTAATAATAAGAATTATTGAATAAGAAGGCATGAGGGATGGATTGAGTAAAGGAAAGATGAATAATAATGCTAAGATAAGGAGATGACAAAGCAAAGAATGACAGAGAATAATGTCAGTATAATCAAATCAGATAGCCTCATCCCACAAAAAATCATAACTATGCATAAATACTAAAAAACACTGCACTTGTATCTTTTACACAACCGTTCGTTTTGCTCACGTTCTGGTCCAAAAAGAAAAACATAATGCCTAGTAAACCCAGTGATTAATAATGCTGCCTCTATGCAAAAAATAATTAAGTCATTTCATAAAATTCAAGAATTTCTCTTTTGCAATACACGTCTTTGGAAACAGCTTCACCTAGTTTTTAATTTAAAAAAATAGTTGCATATGTGTTTTACTAAGCATGACAATCTACTATCAAGTTCAATGGACTCATGGGCTGCTTTGTTTGAGATAAGACAGGTAACTTCAAATAAAGATATTCCTTCAAATGTGGCAGGTAACTTCAGTTTGAATAGAGATTCCTTCAAATAGATAGGTTGAAAAGAAATTAAATTCAGCTAATTTGATAAATGAAGATTACTATTTATCAAATTATAAGGAAACTGAATTTAATGCAGGGGACACAAATGATTATTGTGAAAATGTTATAAGAAAAAAAGGTCAAGCAAGATTAACGCTATAAAATGAAATATTAATAATGAAAATGTTATGAAAATGCTAATAATGAAAAACATTAATAACCTACAAAAAACTGTTTCTAACTGTCAAATCATTGTCTGCCAAAAATTCAAATAGTGATATACATATGTCAAAAAAAGGTTTCAATATGTCATAAAAATGTTTCAATATTTAATGCAGGGAACGTTAGCTGCAAAGAAAGTGTTAGCCTGCAAAACCCTTGACTATTTTGAATACAAAGGAAAGTGCTATTTTGAAGACAAAAAAGTTATCTATTTTGAGGACAAAAAAATGTTAGTAAGGATAGCAATACAATGTATTGAATCTGTGAGAGATGCTTTCAATTGAATTCTTTTGAATGAAAAGAATGCAGCTTTCAAAACCAAATAAACATTAAATTAACTCTTTTACAAAAAAAAATTAGAAGGATGAAAACATTTTCAGTATTCCCAAAACTTTTCAGTATTCACCAGATATGAGTTTGAAAATTTTAACCAAATGAGTTTGAACAACAAATATAATGAAAATGAATATATAGGAAATTATAATAAGTGATATGAAGGATTAAATAAAAAATTAAAGATTTAAAAGAAGGAAATACAATGACAATAGCAAAGATTTAATTGAGATTAAACAATAGAGATTGAATGTTAGTTAATATATATAAAAATAGAGATATAAAAAAATATATAGATAGAGATAAAATAAACAAAGATTTATATCACCAAAGCAGTATTAAGATTTTAAAAAAATGTGATCCCTTAGAAATATATTAGATCTCAGATTTGAAAAAAAGATGAAGAACGGAGCCAAGATTGAAATGTCTCCAAACCTGCACAAACAAATCAATAATGTATCCAATAGATAAACTGGGTTTGGCAGTAAACTAGCCAAACCCCAAAAAAATTTGATTTTTTTTTCTCTTAATCAGATTAGTCAAAAAAATTATATACTAGCAATAAACTCTCTCAAGAGTCTCCAATATTGAAGTGCTCTAAGATATGGTAGCTCCTTCACTTGTACACTCAATAATGGATTAAACCAACCTTCTCTGATACCATGTTAAAATAATAACAAAATAAAGAGAGACAAGAAATTGTTTAATTCAATGAGATAAAAGTAAGAAGATTTACCATGAATTAATGCAAAAACTAGGAGCATTCACCAAAGATTCAAGCAACAAAGGAGACAATTTTTTGTAGGGGGAAAAGCATAAAAAAACCCCTGTGATATAATGAAAGTGGCAAAATGCCTAAGCATGAGAGAGAGAGATATATATATATAGAGTGAGAGCTTAGCTCATACAATGTTAAAAAAAAAGAAGAATCTCATGTGTTTTTAGAGAGAAGGAGAGCCATCTCTTTCAATAGAGATGTGAGAAAGGAGTTACTTGTAACTCCCATTTCTATGTATGCCACATTTCACTAGTGTGTGAGACAAGTGTAGGATTCCTCATAAGGAGGAATATCTATTTTTCTTAATAAAAGAGTTAAAAATATGTGACATGTCCTCCTAATTGGACTAGAGGATGAATACAATAGGATACCTTGGTTTATCCTTTAAATATAAATATACCAAAGAAAGATTAAAGTCTAACAATACACAAGATATTTCCCTTTTGCATCATTCAACTTCTTACTAAAGAAAGCAATAGGTTTATCTTCTTAACTCAACACATCTGCTATTGCACTACCACTTGCAATACATTCAACTTGAAATACCTTATTGAAATCAAGCAATGATATCATAGGTAATTCAAAAACCTTCTGCTTTAGAGTCTCAAAATTTTTATCAGCTCCATGTGTCCACTTGAATTATCTTTTATCTCCTCTCATAGTCTCAGTCATAGCATTATAAATTGAACTGAAATTCCTAATGAAGTTTTGGTGAAAACTTGGTAAACCATGAAATAATCTTACCTCACTAGTATTTTTAGGTGTAGGCCAATTCAAAATAGCTTCAACCTTTTTAGTATCCATTTTCAAACCATCAACTGAAATCACAAATCCCAAATACACAATCTCCTCTTTCATGAAATAACACTTTTTCAGGTTAATCAACAACTTTTCTTCTTTCAATCTCTGCAATACTTGTTTAACATTCACCAAATTCTCTTCTCTAGTCTTACTAAATATCATAATATGATCTAGGTATAGAATAAAAAATTTACAAAATGAATTTCTTCAAAACTTCATTCATCAATCTCATAAAAGTACTTGGTGCATTAGTTAAACCAAAAGGCATAATGAACCACTCATAAAAACCTTCTCTTGTCTTAAAAGAAGTCTTCCACTCATCACCTTCTTTGATTCTAATCTAGTTATATCCACTTTTCAAATCGATTTTGGTAAAATACTATTCTCCAATCAAACTATCCATTATGTCATCCATTCTCAAAATAGGAAACCTATATTTCACTATTCTCTTGTTGATTGCTCTGGAATCAGTACACATTCACCATTCTCCATTCTTCTTAGGTGCCATACAACTAGTACTAGACAAGGACTTAACATTTCTCAGATCAAACCTTTCTGGAATAATTCTTGGATTTGTCGGTTCAATTCCTGATTCTCGTTAGGTGTCAACTGATGTGGTGCCTTATTCGGTAAACTAGTTTCACTGATTAAATATATGAAATGATCAGTGCTTCTCTTCAGTGGAAAACCATTAGGTACATTGTCAGAAATGATCTCATTATACTCTGTGAGTATCTTATTAGTCTCTTCAAGTATGTTATCCACTATTTTCTCACTCAGTTTGTTAGGAATCACAACAAAACATACATCATTCTTCTTGAAATCCTTAACAAACTTGCTTCCTTCCATCAAGAAAAATTTCACAGAGGGGAAAACACTACTAACAGGTTCTTCAATGAAATATAACAATATTTTTTTCTCCCATTAGCTAGAATAGTATATTTATGCAATCTTCCATCATATATAGCATTTCTATCATATTGCCAAGGTCTACCCAACAAAATATGACAACAATCCATAGGTATTATATCACATAACACCTTATGATAGTACTTTCCAATTTTCAAATTCACATAACATTTTTTAGTTACCAAGAGTGTATGCTCATCCTTGATCCATGAAATCTAATAGGGCTTTGGGTGTTTCAACCTTTCCAACTGCAACTTTGTAACCATTTTCTCAGATGCCAAATTCTGTGAGCTTCCACTATCAATGATTACCTTCCACACTTCATCAGAAACTCTTCATCTAGTCTTGAACAAACTTTTCCTTACCGGATCTTCCTTATTACTTTCACTCCAAAGTGCTCTCCTAACCATCAAGTTCTTTTCTTTCTCAGGTTCATTCGGTGAGTCTTCTTGTACCAAAGCATTTCTACTACTACTGACCTTCTTACTTCCATGTGTACACTTAAATGACCTATATCCTTCTTCTCCATAATTGTAACAAGTTCCTCAGAATCCACCTCTACTATAACTACCTCGGTAGTTATTGCCTCTTCCTCTAGATGATATTTCACCTTTCACTCAGTCTTGCCTTTATCCAGATTTGTCTATTTGAGATCAGATCTATTATTTTCACCATAAGATCTACCTCTTCCTCTAGGGAATCTACCACCTCTTCCTCTTTGTCTTTTCTCATGTCTCTTGTTCAATTTTTCCTCAGCTTTCAAGGTAAACTGATAAGCTTCCTCAATGTTTTCCAACTTAACCAAATTGATTTCTTCTTGGATGGAAACTCTTAACCCATTTAGGTACCTAGAAATTATTTCAACTTCATCTTCATCATGTCCATATCTAATATCTAATCTATAGAATTCATCAGTATAATCTTTTACTGAGCTATCTTTCTGCCTCAAAATTTGCATTCACCTAAATAGGTTAATTTGATAATCACATGGTAAAAAATTTCCTTCAACTTATTTACCATCTTATTCCATACCTTAATTTTAAATTTTCTTTTCCTTTCTCTATCCAATTGTAGATGCTCCCACCACAAGGATGCATGACTGTTTAGCTTTTTGCTTGCAATTTTCACCTTCTTTTCCTCAGGGACATTTTCATACTCAAAATACTTCTCCATCTCGCTGATCCAATCCACCGACTCATCTGAATCTAGCTTTCCACTGTACTCAAGAGGATTGAAATGTGGTGTAGACTTCAATTTTGTCAAATCCTTCAACCATATTTCCTCACCCTAATCCATCACAGGTGTAGGTTCTACTTCACCTTGTTCTTCTTCAATTTCTTCATCACTAATATCTTCAAGATGTCTTCCTCTGTGGTGGACTATTTCAATAGCTTCTAATCTAGCAGGAAGTTGTCTCAACATGTCTGCCAATCTTGGATCCACGTCTCTCCTCCCAAGAACCATCTTGAAATCCTTTGCAATTGTAGGATGAATCACAATATACCACCCTACAAAAAATATCAACTAGGTTTTAACAAGAAGGAACCCTCAAACCTAGATTCGCAAATCCAGATCCACATCTCACCTTCACTTTTATAACACCTGACACAAGGCAAGGAAGGAAGAGGGGCCAAAGGCACACCCTAATCCAATTCTCCTTGTTGAGATCACCCATGGAAGCAATTACACACTAAGTGAGAGACAAAGAGAATACATAAAAGATTCTTATATTTCATCAATTGATTCATACATGTCGGTCTATAAGGCCTTCCCGATTAAGGCTAGATACATCAAATTCAATTACAATAGTCCTCCAACATGTGAGGATTCATAAAATACCTTCAAAATCCTAACTAATACCATTAATCTTCTACCTTTCAATACTGCACAAAAAGTGTTGTCCTAAAACTACAACCAACAATTACATTATATACAAGAGGCTACTAAAACAAGTCAGCCTTCATATCCATCATTAGCAGAAGGAATGAATAGATCTAGGTCCAAATTCTTTCCAATGATTGATACCAACATTAACTCTGTGACCACAATTAAATGAACAAGTCGGTCAAACAAGGAACCAAGAAACATAGAAAAATAAAACTTATTTTTGGTGACATAGGGTTGCTAAGGACCCAAGATGCTCCTACATCAGTAGAGAAATAAATAGAATCATTATTAGGTATCACTCTCCAATACCACATCTAGATGACATGATGGATGTGCTTACAACAACATATTTTACCAAGATCTATCTACAAAGTGGGTATCACTAGATCCATATCTGAGAAGGGGATGAATGGAAAATAGATTTCAAAACTAGAGATTGATTGGCTAAGTGTATGGATATAATATTTGGTTTATCAAATACTCCTAGTACCTTTATGAGGCCAATGAATATTGTGGTACGACCCTACATTGGTAATTTTGCAGTAGTTTATTTTGATGACATATTGGTTTTTATTATAGGAAAAGAATAATATTTGTAGTAATTGAGGATTATATTAGGATTGTTGAGGACAAAGAAAATTTATGTGAATTTGAAGAAGTGTAGTTATATGAATTTTTTTTTTGTTTTTTCTAGGTTTTTTTTATTTCTAAAGATGGTGTGAAAATATATGTATAGAAAGTTAGATCCATGCTTCAATGACCTAGTCCACTTAGCATAGACAAGGTGAGAACTTTCTATGGGTTGGATACTTTACATAGAAATTTAATTCACAACTTTAGTAGTGTTGTAGCACCCATAAAATATTGAGCCAATGGTAGGAAATTTTGGTGGATTAAAGAAGATAAGGAAACTTTCCAATATCTAAAGGTCACTGAAGCTCCTATATTATCATTACTATATTTTGATAAAGTACTTGAGGTGGAGTCTGATGATTCACATGTGGGTATTAGAGTTGTACTTAGTCAAGAAGGTAAGCCCATTTCCTTTTTTAGTAAAAAATTTAAGGATGTGTGGAAGCATTATTCAACTTATGATATAAAATTCTATGCAATTGTACAAGCTTTGATACATCATAGATATTACCTAGTGTCCAAGGAGTTTTTATTGTTTACATACCATCTTGTATTAGAATAAATTTAACATACAAAATAAATTGAATCTAGTAGACATACAAAAATGGGTCTCTTTTCTACAAGGCTATACTTTTGTTTCGAAGTATAAGTCAAGGAAACATAACCAAGTTGCAAATTCCTTGAGAAGGTATGCAATAATTTTAACTATAATAGAAAATAATACATTTGGATTTGATGTAATCAAATATTTATATGAATCTGATAGTGATTTTTGGGAAATTGTGCATTGACTAAAAAGTCCAATACCTAGGCAAATGGAGAGCAATCAAGGTGAATATCTTATGTAGGATGGCTATCATTTCAAAGGAAAAGAATTATATGAATTACTATTTACTATGAGAGAAAATATTATTAAAGATTTTCATAGCAATTCTATGACTAGACATTTTGCAAAGGATACAACAAGTTCTTTAGTAGAAGATATATATTATTGGCTAAAGATGAAATAAGACATAACTAGGTATGTGGAGAGGTGTAGAAATTATCAAGTAGCTAAAAAAAACTCACAAACTATAGAGTTGTATATTCCATTGCCAGTAACCACAAGATGATGGACAAATATGAGCATGGACTTTGTACTAGGGTTGCTAGACACACAACTAGGAAATGATTCCATCTTATTTTTATTGATAGGTTCTAAAAAATGGCTCATTTTATTTGTTTCAATAAAACTCATGGTGCTACTAGGAAGGTAGTAATATTCTTTAAAAAAAAAATTAGACTGTACCATGTTCCAAAAATTATCACCTCCAATCAAGATACTAAGCTCCCAAGTAATTTCTAGAGGAATTAATGGATAAATATGGGGACAAATTTACAATTTAGTAGTTCCTATTAACCTAAAAAATATGTTAAAATGGAGGTGATCTTTGCATGGAGGATTTGGATTAGGGTGTGCCAAAGGCACACCTTAATCCAAATCCTCCTTGCAAAGATCATCCATGGAAGCAATTAAACCATAAGCGAGAGACCGAATGCAAAATAAATTCTTATATTTTATTAATTTATTCATACATGTTGGGCTATAAGGCCTTCCCAATTAGGGCCAGATACATCAAATTAAATTACAACAATCCTCCAACATGAGAGGATTCAGAAACTACCTTCAAACTTCTAACTAATACCATTAATCTTCTACCTTTCAAAACTGCTCTAAAAGTGTTGTCCTAAAACTAAAACCAACAACTAGATTATATACAAGAGGCTATCGAAATAAGTCAGCCTTCAGATCCATCATTAGCAGAAGGAATGACTAGATCTAGGTCCAAACACTTTCCAATTATCGATACCAACATTAACTCAATGACCACAATTAAATGTACAAGTCGGCGTCAACAGAAAACCAAAGCAAACAACTTGGTAAGCAAGGTTAACCAAGCGCCCAAAAATAACTGACAAACTCGGTCAGAGAATAAACCAAAAAAATATCGAGCCAACTCGGTCAAAGAAGGAACTGAGAAACATAGAAAAATGAAACTTATTTTTGGTGACTAAGGATTGCCAAGGACCCAAGATGCTCCTACATCAGTAGAGACATAAATAGAATCACTATTAGGTATCACTCTCCAATACCTCATCTAGATGACATGATGGATGTTCTTACAACAACATAAATTACTAAGATCTATCTACAAAGTGGGTATCACTAGATCCATATCTGTGAAGGCGATGAATGGAAAATAGATTTCAAAACTAGAGATGGATTGTCTGAGTGGATGGATATAATATTTGGTTTATCAAATACTCCTAGTACCTTTATGAGGCCAATGAATATTGTGTTGCGACCCTACATTGGTAATTTTGTAGTAGTTTATTTTGATGACATATTGGTTTTTATTATAGGAAAAGAATAATATTTGTAGCAATTGAGGATTATATTAGGAAATAAAATTAATGTGAATTTGAAGAAGTGTAGGTTCATGCTATTTTTTTTGGTTTTTCTAGAACTTTCTATTTCTACTGATGGTGTGAAAAAATATGTAGAGAAAGTTAGACCCATTCTTCAATGACCTAGTCAACTTAGCATAGAAAAGCTAAGAACTTTCTATGGGTTGGATACTTTATATAGAAATTTAATTCACAATTTTAGTAGCATTGTAGCACCCATAAAATATTGAGCCAATGGTAGGAAATTTTTGTGGACTAAAGAAGCTAAGGAAACTTTCCAATATCTAAAGAAGGTCACTGAAGCTCCTATATTATCATTACTATATTTTGATAAAGTTCTTGAGGTGGAGTTTGATGATTCACATGTGGGTATTAGAGTTGTACTTAGTCAAGAAGGTAAGCCCATTTCCTTTTTTAGTAAAAAATTGAAGGATGTGTGGAAGCATTATTCAACTTATGATATGAAATTCTATGCAATTGTACAAGCTTTGATACATTGAAAATATTAGCTAGTATCTAAGGAGTTTTTATTGTTTACAAACCATATTGCATTAAATAAAATTTAACATACAAAATAAATTAAATCTATTAGACATGGAAAAATGGGTCTCTTTTCTACAAGGCTATACTTTTGTTTTGAAGTATAAGTCAAGGAAACATAACCAAGTTGAAAATTCATTAAGAAGGCATGGAATAAATTTAACCATACTAGAAATTAGGACATTTGGATTTGATGCAATCAAATATTTATATAAATCTGATAGTGATTTTTGGGAAATTGTGCATTAACTAAAAAATCTAATACCTAGGCAAATGGAGAGCAATCAAGGTGAATATCTTATGTAGGGTGGCTATCATTTCAAAGGAAATGAGTTATATGCATTACTATTTAGTATCAGAGAAAATATTATCAAAGAGTTTCATAACAATTCTATGACTAGACATTTTGGAAAGGATACAACAATTTCATTAGTAGAAGATATATATTATTGGCCAAAGATGAAATAAGACATAACTAGGTATGTGGAGAGGTGTAGAATTTATCAAGTAGCTGGTGCAGGAGCACCCTTCTAAGGGCTCCCACCAATCATTTTGGTTGTGTAAAGCACTTCTTCAATGAAGGTTGTAAGTACAATAAGAGTGTCTAACTCATTTGTGTGTGAAGGCCTAAGTAGAGGGCTTAGTTTTTGTTGTGTAATTCCTTGCTTGGCTGTACAGTGACTCAGGACAGGTTGGTATCCTGAGGTCACTTCTTTTCAAGAAATTGATAAGTCTTAGTATAGAGGTTAGGAGAGTTGTTTTCATTAACCAAGCATGTAAAAGACCTTGGAAAGGTCTTAGGAGTGGAGTGAGCAAAAAAAAGTTGCTCGAGCAAGAAAAATTGCTCTAAAAGTTGCTAGCAACTTTTCAAAAGTTGCTTAGAAACTTTTTTTATTTTAAAGACTAAACTCACCTAGGAGGTTCCTAACCCTAACTAGGCTCTAATCCCAATGGGAAGCCTATATTAGACATGAAAAACCCTAATGTCAAGGTTGGTAATTAGTATGTACGACAAATGTACAGAAACAATAGACTTTGTGTGCAAGAATAGTGTTTAACAATCATTGTAATGGCTTAAAGTGTTGGAGTAGTGTTTATCAGTATCTAGATTAGGTTTGGATTGTTTAGTTTGTATTTCCTTAGTTTGATAAGTTTGACAGTCCACTGTTTAGTTTGAAGGGACTGATGAAGTAGGGCCTGTAGCTCCTATCCCCATCATGGTAACTCCATGGAACTTTGGCATCAAGTAGTGTAGAACCTACCCTATATATATGTGCAAGTAGGGGCCCAAGATGCAGGTGCAAATAGGTGTTTGACAAAGCCCTAGGTGAGTTTAGTAGAACCCGGTTAGGAGCAAGTAGCAGTGCAAGAGCTCTAGCAAATAGTGGGAGGAGTTTCAAAGCACGCCCTTTGGAGGGAGTTAAATTGCATGTATGTAGGTTAATTGGTGTGAAAGAGGGAGCCTGAACAATCTTGGAGAGGTGCTATTGTAGGCTAGTTTTCTCTATGACCTCTAAAAGCCCTAAAACCCTCATATTTCATAGAAGTACAGTATGAACAGATGGAGGCCCAAGACCCCAAAAGTATTTGAGGGTTATGCATTTTTAATGAAGTCTCTTTTGAAGAGGAGTTTTGATTCCATGAATTAAGAGGGCTAGAGGTCCTATAAATCTAGAGATAGGGCTAATTAGGCTCTTTCTAGTAGCCCTAATTTACAAAGAAACCCTACAATTGGGTAACAACCCAACTTCCTTGCCACTTTGGAGTTGGTTCAAATTGTATAAAAACTCCCTAAAAATCATCAATTTCCATGTTAGAGCTTGGAAGGGTGTTTAAGCCCTAAAAAACCCTTATAGGCCAATGTAAGGGATGGTGTTTGGTAGAAGTGTTTGGAAAGGAGCAAGATCATGCAGCTACACTTGGTGGTTAGGTTAGGCTAGGTTGGGGGATTCTTGAATGGAAAGGAGTCCTATAGACCATAGAATATTTTAGGAGAACACTTGGATCCTAGGGAGGATTAGGGGCATAGACTAGCTAGTCTATCGTAGCCTCCCCATTAGATTGGTATCAGAGCCTCTTAAGGCTTGGGAAGTGAATAGTGGATGTTTCAACCATTAGAAGAATCATTTGGATCATCACATAAGCAAAAAATGGTGACTAATGCAGAGCTTGCTAAGAAGGTGGAAGATCAGGAGGAAGCTAATAGACTCCTACAGGAAAGATTGATGCAAGTGGAGCAACTCTTGGATGATGTCCAAGAAAAAGTAGATAAGGTGAAAAATAGGATGGAGGAGCAGGATGCAAAAGGGAAAGAGAAAACCATTGATGATGATGTACCTACACCTAATCCTCCAACTCAAGATGAGCAATTTCTTAAAGCCTTGAAGGCTATCATAGGCAAGGCACTTGAAGGTGTCCCATTACTAATTGGTAGGATGGATATAGAGCTTGTGATGCAATGGATTGAAGGCATGGAGAATCACTTCAAATGTGAAGAGATCTCAGAGGAGCAAAAGGTCAAAGTGGCCAAGTCTAGGTTGAGAGGACAAGCTTTAACCTGGTGGAACTACTTGCAAGGTGAAAGAGAGAAAGAGGGAAAGAACCCAATCTCTAATTAGAAAGCAATGGTCAATAAAGTGAAGGAAGCATATCTACCAGTAGATTATGAAATCTAGCAGCATAGGAGGAGATTGAATCTTAGACAAAAAGAGATGGATGTAGCCACCTACACTGAAGAGTTCCACAAGTTGAGCTTGAGGTCCAAGATCAAATAAGAAGAAAGAATTAAAGTGGCAAGGTACCTAAGTGGTTTGAAATGGAGCATAGCAAAGGAAATGAATTTGTTTACTCCCACCATTGTACTTGGATGTCAACATATGGAACAAAAGCTTGAAGATAAACAAAGAAGAAAGCAAGAACCTAACTCCAAGAATAGGGGAAGAGGTAAAGACTCTAGAGGGGGTCAAAGAGGAGGTTCTAGTAGAGCTAGTGACTCAAGAAGCCAAGGGGAGAGCAGAATCTTAGAACAAAGTTCAAAAATCAGTACAAGAGGATCTTTTGGCAGAGGAAGAGGTTCTCAAGGGAATAGAGGAAGAGGAGAAGGAAGAGGCAGCTCCTACTTTGCCACTATGAAGTGCTATCAGTATGGACAGCTTGGATAACCTACCTATAGGTTTCCTGATAAACCATCAGCCTCAAATAATGAGAAGAGGGTAGCCTATACCCAAGAAGATAGTAGTAGCTCATGCACTAATGAAGTCAGCAAGTTAGAATCAGAAATGGGTGAGAACTTGATGTTTAGGAGAGTACTCATAAGGCATCCCAATCAAGGTGAACCAAAGCAAAGGAGGGCTCTTTTTAGAGTCAGGTGCAAGATACAAGGCAAGGTTTGCAAGGTTATTGTGGATTCAGGGTCCATTGATAACATTATAGTAGAGGAAGCATCAAAGAAGCTTAAACTCACAAAGGTTCCCCATGAAAATCCATACAAGGTGACTTGGTTGAACTAGGAGCAAAGTGTGCTAGTGAATGAGTAGACATGGGTAGATTTTTCCATTGGAGGCTATAAAGACAAAGTTCTTTGTGATGTCTTGCCCATGGATGCATGCCATCTTCTATTGGGAAGACCCTGGCAATTTGATAGGATGGTGATTTATGATGGAGAAGAGAACTCCATTTCTTTCAAGAAAGATGGAAGAACATTTAAGATTCAGTCCATAACAGAGAATGAAGAAGGTACTTCAAGGACACCTAGTGTGTTGCTTAGCAGAGGTAAAGAGTTCTTACATGCACTACATGATGAGGAGACCATAGGATGTGCTATCATGGTGAAGCCAAAGGAGGAAGACAAGAAGATGCAGGTAGAAACACCATTGGAAGTGCAACAAATGCTGAAAGAATTTAGAGATATAGTGAGTGATGGAACCCTTGCAACACTACCTCCAAGAAGGACCATAATTCATTAAATGGACTTTATACCTAGTGCATCTATGCCTAAAAAAGAAGCCTACAAGCTTACCCTAGATTAGAACAAGGAAGTAGAAAGACTAGTGCAAGAGCTATTGGATCAAGGGCTGATCAAGAAGAGTATTAGTCCATGTGCAGTCCCAGTGGTCTTAGCATCCAAGAAAGGAGGAAAATGGAGACTTTGCATAGAATCAAGGGCTATCAATAGGATCACTATCAGGTATAGGTTCCCAATTCCAAGAATAGAAGATTTGATGGATTGCTTAAGTGGTGCTATGTACTTTACTAGCTGGATTTAAATAGTGGAGATCACCAAATCAGAATCGAGGAGGGTGATGAGTGGAAGACCTCTTTTAAAACCACAGATGGATTATATGAATGGCTTGTAATGCCATTTGGGCTTACCAATGCCCCAAGCACCTTCATGAGGTTAATGAATGAGGTCTTGAAGGACTTCATAGGAAGATTTGTAGTGGTGTATCTAGATGATATACTCATCTATAGCAAAACAAAAGCAGAGCATCTTGAGCACTTAAGATTGGTTATGAAGAAGCTACATGAAGAGAAATTATCCATCAATCTGGAAAAGTGTAAGTTCATGTAGAAAGAGGTGGTTTACTTAGGATTTTTGGTGTCCAAAGGTACTCTGAAAATGGACCCAAGCAAGGTGGAGGCAATCTTGAATTGGCCTGCCCCTAAAATAGGGACTAAAGTTAGAAGTTTTCATGGCTTGGCACAATTTTATAGAAAGTTTGTGAGGAAATTCAGTGGGATATGTGCACTAGCACTTGCAACCATCAAAGGAGGACTAAAAACAAAGTTCAAATGGACTGAGGTAGTTGAGAAAGCATTCCAAACATTGAAACAAGAGGTAGCTACCAAACCAATTCTACTCTTGCCTACTTTTGATAAGTTGTTCACCATTGAATGTGATGCAAGTGGTGTAGTAGTAGGGGGTGTATTGAGTCAAGAAGGAAAGCCTGTGGCATTCTTTAGTGAAAAAATCAATGAGGCAAAGAAGAAGTATTTAGCTTATGACTTGGAGTTGTATGCATTGGTACAATCTCTCAAGAAGTGGAGGCATTACCTTTTGCCCAAAGAATTTGTGGTTTTTACTAATAATCAGGCTTTAAGATACATAAACACTCAGGAAAAGCTTAGTAATAGGCACTTGAAGTGGATGGAGTATCTCCAATCCTTTACCTTCACAATCAAGCACAAGAAAGGGTAGCTTAGTAAGGTAGCAAATGCATTGAGTAGGAAGTTATTGACTGTCCAAGAGGTACAACTACAAAGCATTGGAATAGTAGGTTTTAAAGACTTATATGAGGAGGATGAAGAATTTTCACAAGCCTACAAGGTGTGCCTAGAGTTTGAGAACCATTTTCATGGTGAGCTTGTAGATTACACCCTTCAAAATGGATTGTTGTTTAAAGGTAATTAGCTTTGTGTACCTAGAGGATCCATGAGGGAAAATTTGATTCAAGAGAAGCATAATGGTAGTCTTAGTGGTCATTTTGGCATAAAAAAAACATTGGAGTTAGTACAAAGATACTACTTTTGACCTAAGCTAGCAAGGGATGTAAGGAGGTATGTAGAGCAATGTGGAGTATGTCGGAGAGCTAAAGGAGGTTCAAGCAATGCAGGACTCTATCAACCTCTACCAATTCCAAATAGGCCTTGGGAGTGTGTAAGTATGGACTTTGTGGTTGGACTCCCTAAAACCAAATTACTTATGGATAGCATCTATGTTGTAGTAGACAGGTTTTCTAAAATGAGTCATTTCATTCCTTGCAAAACTACTCATGATGCAAGCTATGTAGCACATCTTTTTTTCAAGGAGATAGTTAGGATCCATGGACTCCCTTTGAGTATTGTGTCAGATAGGGATAGAAAGTTCATGGGCCATTTTTTGAAAACCTTATGGAAAAGGCTGGGAACTAACCTCTCTTTTAGTTCAGCATACCATCCTCAAACTGATCATCAAACTGAGGTCATCAATAGGGTGCTTGGCAACTTGCTAAGGTGTTTCACAAAGGAGTATGGGAAGACTTGGGATCTTGTTATATCTTAGGCTGAATATTCTTACAATGATAGTGTAAATAGGACCATAGGAAGAAGTCCTTTTGAGATAGTCTATGGAAGACACCCTAGAGGAGTGTGTGAGTTGAGAGACTTAGGTTCCATGGAGTTGAAGAATGGAAAAGATGAAGATTTCACTCAAACTATCAAGGAGGTGCAAGAGTAGGTGAAGAAGTCTATTTTGGAGTCTACTCAAAAACTCAAGGCTAAAGTAGATGAAAAGAGGAAAGAAGTAAAGTTTCAGATTGGGGACTATGTTATGGTCCATCTTAGCAAAGCAAGGATGTAGAAGGGCATGCCCACCAAGCTATAGATGAGGAGAGTAGGCCCATGCAATATTCTAGTCAAATATGGAGAGAATGCCTACAAAGTGGACTTCCTTTCAGACGTAGCCATCTCACTAGTGTTTAATGTTGTAGACTTGATCAGATTTAAAGGAGATATCAATCAGCAAGGTACAACTCCACCATAGGTACTACAAGACATTGACACCAATGCAATGCCCAAGAAGCAGCCAGCCAAAGCAAAGAAGGTTTTGGAATCCAAAGTCAAGAAGACCACAAGGCATCAAGTTTACATGGAGCACTTGATTCAATGGAAGGATCAGCCTAAATCTAAAGCCACCTGGATTGAGGAAGGATAGTTCAAGAATTTTGGTATTGATTTGGCTCTTCTTGACCCCAAAGTGCCTTAGTTGTGCTGAGGGGGAGTATGGTGCAAGAGCACCCTTCTAAGGGCTCCCACTAATCATTTTGGTTGTGAAAAAAACTTCTTCAATGAAGTCTATAAGTACAATAAGAGTGTCTAACTCATTTGTGTGTGAAAGCCTAAGTAGAGGGCTTAGTTTTTGTTGTGTAATTCCTTTCTTGGCTATACAGTGACTCAGGACAGGTTGGTATCCTGAGGTCACTTCTTTTCAAGAAATTGATAAGTATTAGTATAGATGTTAGGAGAGTTGTTTTCATTAACCAAGAATGTAAAAGACCTTGGAAAGGTCTTAGGAGTGGAGTGAGAAAAAAAAAATTTGCTCGAGCAAGAAAAATTGCTCTAAAAGTTGCTAGCAACTTTTCAAAAGTTGCTTAGCAACTTTTCTTATTTTAAAGACTAAAATCACCTAGAAGGTTCCTAACCCTAACTAGGCTCTAATCTAGAGGGAAAGCCTATATTAGACTTGAAAATGCTAATGTCAGGGTTGGCAATCAGTATGTATGGAAAATGTACGGAAACAACAGACTGTGTGTGCAAGAACAATGTTTAACAATCATTGTAATGGCTTGAAGTGTTGGAGTAGTGTGTTGATATTGTTATCTTATGTTTGTGTGATTATATTGTATTTTTTTTACTTCATTTATCAGTATCTAGATTAGGTTTGGATTGGTTAGTTTTTATTTCCTTAGTTTGATATGTTAGACAGTCCACTGTTCAGTTTGAAGGGACTAATGAAGTAGGGCTTGTAGCTCCTATCCCCACCGTGGTAACTCCATGGCACTTTGGGATTAGGTAGTGAAGACCCTACCATGTATATATGTGCAAGTAGGGGCCTAGGATGTAGGTGAAAATAGGTGTTTGACAAAGCCCTAGGCAAGTTTAGCAGAACCTGGCTAGGAGCAAGCAGCAGTGCAAGAGCTCTAGCAGACAGTGGGAGGAGTTTCAAAGAAGGCCCTTTGGAGGGAGTTAATTTGCATGTATGAAGGTTAATTGGTGTGAAGGAGGGAGCTTGAAAAATCTTGGAGAGGTGTTGTTGTAGGCTAGTTTTCTCTGTGACCTCTAAAAGCCCTAAAACCCTCATATTTGATAGAAGTACAGTACAGACAGATGGAGGCCCAAGACCCCAAAAATATTTAATGGTTATACATTTTTAATGAAGTCTCTTTTGAATAGGATTTTTGATTCAATGAAGTAAGAGGGCTAGAGGTCCTATAAATCTAGAGATAGGGCTAATTGGGCTCTTTCTAGTAGCCCTGATTTACAAAGAAACCCTGCAATTGGGTAACAACCCAACCTCCTTACCACTTTGGAGTTGGTTCAAATTGTATAAAAACTCTGTGAAAATCATCAATTTCCATGTCACATCTCGGAAGGGTGTTTAAGCCCTAAAAGACCCTTATAGGCCAATGTAAGGGATGGTGTTTGGTAGAAGTGTTTGGAAAGGAGCAAGATCATGCAGCTACACTTGTTGGTTAGGTTAGGCTAGGTTAGGGGATTCTTGAATGGAAAGGATTCCTATAGACCATAGAAGGTGTTAGGAGAACACTTGGATCCTAGAGAGGATTAGGGGCATAAACTAGCTAGTCTATCCTAGCCTCCCCATCAGTAGCTTAAAAAAACTTAGAAACTATAGAGTTGTATATTCCATTGCTAGTAACTACAAGATGATGGACAAATATGAGCATGGACTTTGTACTCGAGTTACTAGAAACACAACTAGGAAATGATTCCATCTTATTTTTTATTGATATGTTCTAAAAAATGGCTCATTTTATTTCTTTCAATAAAACTCATAGTGCTACTAGGAAGGTATTAATATTCTTTTGAAAAAAATTTAGACTATACGGTGTTCCAAAAATTATCACCTCCAATCAAGATACTAAGTTCCCAAGCAGTTTCTAGAGGAATTTATGGGTGAATATGGGGACAAATTTACAATTTACTAGTTCCTATAAACCTAAAAAATATGGTAAAATGGAGGTGGCTAGGGAAACATAGAAATATTCTTAGAACATCCAACAAATTTAACCCAATAGCATCAAAATCTAAATTTAAGATCACAATATCTAATACATTGTATTATGGAGCTAGAGATGCATTACAAGTATCGTTTTGTTAGAGATATACTCAAGGATGGTAGGATAAGCCTAGTTAAGGTAGAGATATTTGAATAGTGGTAATTTGGAATCACCACTATTTGTGTATGTGTGTGGAGAAAATGTAAGATTCACTCCTAAATCCAAATTCCCAAAGGAGAGATCCAATTTGATCAACCAAGAGGTTAATACACAATTGAATCAATCTATGAAGAATATGAAAGAAAGAATAAATCCTATACTTCCCTATAGTTAGATTAAGCTTGAAATCTAAAATAATTGAAGTGCAAATACTAACCTTGAATTAGGGCAGATCTGGAAAATGTTGAATTCTGGATTCTGTATGAACTTTCTAAAGATTCGATCACCTATTCTACACTGGAAATGTCGAGGTGGACAAAACCTAGAAATCTTTTCTCTAAATTCACACAAGTCGACTTTGACCTTTTAAAAGGTCAAAGACCACATTATTTATTTGAAGTCTGATTCTAATTTTGTTGACAAATCCTGAAAGGTTGCCGAAAAGGGTATCTGAATTCACTCTCAAATCTAAGATTTCACACTTGTACCTACAAGAAAATGGGGGTTTTTCATTGTATGGGGGGTTTGCCTTAGTCAAACCCCAATTTAGGAATTAACCTTGAAATTGAATTGAAATATATAGTGCATAAAAAAATTAATTGAAACAAATCACCTGGCTTATGTTGAAGTCCTTGTAGAGGATTCAAATCCTCAAATCCACAAGTAAGAATGCTTCAATGAATGTAGGATGTCTCCAATCAATTGTATTTTGATCTTCAACACCAATTTTGATTTGATCTTTGCATATGAGAAGGTTTGAATGAATGGAGAAGGAGGGATCTTCAACGAGGCTCCAAGGAGATTGAATCCTTCAATAGCTAACAATGGAACTCCTTGATGGATGAATTCTTGAGCACTTGAATACTTGAAGACTTTCTTGAATGCTTAAAGACTTGCTTGATTGAGTGATGTCAACCTGATATAAAAAATGAGAGAGGAAGGCATCATTTTATAGTGATGTAGGGCATACTCATCTAGATGGACCACCTTGAAGAATTAAATCCCAATTAGGTCCTCACCTTTAGAAAATATACCTTGATTAAATACCATTAAAGGTTTTACCATTTCAGAGCCCGAAACAGCCGACCTGGAAGCAAGAAATAACTTTCCTAAAAACTAAATTACTGGCAAATGAAACTTTGAAATTCTAGCTGGAAGAGGTCAAGGCCGAGGTCATCCTTGACCTAATTAGGGTTGAGGTCAACCCTGACCTAGTTAGGGTTGAGGTTGACTTTGACCTCAAACCCTAACTTTGCCGGATTCTACAACAGGAGTTCTAGGGGTGCCAAAAATGTAGAATTTGATGTCTGAGTAGAACCTAGTGTCAGGAATAGATAGTAAATACTTTGAATGATATGATGAAGGACTAGGAGTTCTCATTTCTGAACCCTACCTAGAAAATAGAGCCATAGAAGAAGGGAAATCAGGAAAGTCCTTAAAAGCTTAACCCTAATTTAACCTAGAATGAAGAAATCAAGTGCAAAGAAGTGGAAAGCGGGGAGAAAGCCAAATACATGCAAAGAACCAATCAAGGTTCTTAACATGACCGCAAACCACTTGCTCGGAGGGCTAAATGATCTTAACATGGAAGTGCTTCCATTTTAAGATGATACATTAAGCCCCCACTTTAGCAAGAGTATGGACTCGATGCAAACTCTTAGTAAAGGAGATAAAAATAACAAGATAATCTTATCATAATCTAAGGGACAAAGAGAACTCCCAAGTCCCCAGGGACTCAAGTCTTCATCGACTCTTAGATCATAGATAAGAGAGACATCTCTAAAGAGAGAAAGAAAAAGTGTGATTACTATTATACACTAAGTTTTCACCCTTGTCTCAAGCTCTCGTAGTCTTGATAACCTAGTATAACATAGGAGTCATCTCCAAGTTGTGGGACCTATGCTAACTGAGATGAAACCTCCAGGTTATAGGTTAGTTCCACTTGGATAATCACCCTAATTTGCTTCTAGACATGCAAAGTAAATCTTTTGAGGGAAAGGGATAGAAGGAATGCTTGGAAAGGGAAAGACTTGAAAGCAAACTACCTACTAGGTGATACACAAAAATTAGGGTTTGGATCTCAGTATAGAGGAATGAAACCAATGAAAGGCTTAGGTCTAGTAGGTCACAACTTACTGAATAGGCTTGCATAAGTGTTTCATAGGAGGGCCTAAACATAAGGCATAACTTATGACCTGCAACTAGACATTCACTTCTGCAACTTGGTGTAGGATTGAGACAAGACTATTAGGGGGCTAAAGTATACCCACAAAAGCATCCAAATCAGATCAAACACAATAACACACACAATTAAAGAAAGTAAGAGGGATTAGAAACCCTAAGTTATCACTAAAACATCATATACTTCAATTCAATAAGAGGTAATTCAAATAAGGAAGCACAAGGACATGAAGAATTGTCACAAAATACCTTTGCAATATCTAAATTATCAATGAAAAATTACAATAAGTGGAAAACCAGAGGGCAAGAAGAAATGCCATGGATAGCTTTCCAAGAAAGAGACTTTCTCCTTTACAAAATGTGAACTTTGAGCACTAAGGCTCCAAAAATATAATATATACATACTCAACTACACGTAGGTAGGAGTCAAAAATATCTAACAAGGGTTACATAGTTTTACAATACAATAACCAAACCCTAAAGGTACTAATGACCTATCACCAAATTCTAAGAATATCAAAAATAAATGCACATGAAAATATCCCAGTTGATCAGATATCTGTGTTTGCATGTCCATTTCATGTTTATACCTACAAAAATCAAGCTGCCATGATCAATCTACCTACCTGCAACTTGGGCTCGCCATAAGTATTGAAATCTGACATTTTGAGATATTTGAATTTAAAAAATGATAAAATGGTCACAGGTGGTGCTAAAATTCCCTATCGATGGTCGGCGTTCAAAAATCAATCTTACTTTAAAATGTGACCATCAGATCTTCCTTTTTTTACCTTGGCTCAGCATTTGACTACAAAACTGACTTAGTATTTACCTCAGGTTCCAATTTTCCTTTAGTCACAGAATCGTTTAAACTTTTAATTGACTCCAGTTAACTCTAGTGAACAAGAAGATATCCTTTAATCGCTAATTCACAGAATACTCTTAACCCTTGGCCCAAAACTACCACATGTCATTCTTTTATTCACCCTTGACTGCTCTGTAGGCATACACCTCAGAAACCCCTCACATCGGTCCCACTAAAGACAAGATTTTGATCCAATGACAGACACATGATCTCATGGCCCCCAAATATTCCTTTAGATCATGCACCACCCACTGATCTTTTTAAACCAGAATACATTCTGACAAACGGAACCACCTGGAAATCTTCATCAGCACATGGCAACCAATCAAATTCGAGTATGTCAGCATCAATTTTCAAAGGACCCACCTAGCATAGGTGCTAAGAAATAAAGGAAGATCAATGATGGGTGCATGAACGCATGTGTCAGAAAGATTCCTTGCCGGCATGCGTTAGCCGTCGATCCTTTGCAGATGTTAGATCCTTCTAAAACACTAGAAACTTGGTCCCACTGATACATTCCTAAATCACTACCATGTGGACCAATGAGAAGTCATCATCTGTGTACACATAGCAATGGACCCACAAGGCATGAAGAGTTATGTCACCAAGGAGAATCAACGGTTGTCTTATAATCACATACCTCTGACACATTTCATGAGAACACACGATTGCCATAGATCTCAAAGCTTCTGACATCCCTAGGCCCACTGACAAAATACAAGTCATCATTCCTTGACCAATAAAAAGCCTCCAAGTAGGACACCATGGTAGTGGACCCACAAAAGCTTGAAGTGCTAAGAAAAGGGAAGATCGATGGTTGTCGTAAGATCACAAGCCTTTGACAGACCCTATGAGATCTTACGACAACTGTTGATCTCATCAACTCAGACCCCACATAAAAAGACCATTGGACCTATTAGTAAACATGTGACTGAAGGGAAGTTAACCACTCACTCAATCACTATCTTTTGAGGGCTTAACCATGAAACACTGGGGTATTATGTGAACAAGGCATTCATTGAATCATTGAAAGGAAAAGGTAACCGTTGATTGACTTGGAGAACTAGTGACCAACCAATAGAAAATTAGCACACATGGGTATTGGGGAGTTTAAGTGACTGATAAAGTAACAATGAATTATAACAAGGCTTAGTGTTTTTTGAGGGCTTGGCCTATAATGACTAGTTTTATGAATTTTTTAAGGACTTTTCACCTAGCCAGGGACCTAGAAATAGTTGTAGAGACTAGAGGGAAGGACATAAACCCATGAAATTTTTTGGGATGCTTGGCAGGGTAAAAAAAGAGATCTTGGGATAGGTTTTAGCCAAATTTGCATGTACATGGAAATTGGGGTAACATTTTGGCAATTTCTGCTAGATGTCAGCCTGCTAGACATTGAAAACTAGTGGCCTTGACATAATCCATTGGGCATGGGGTCATCAAAATAAAAAATTCTCATAGGGAGACAGAACTAGAACTATGCTCAGAGCACTTCTTGGAAAATAGGGAACCAAGCTAGAAAATAGGGACAAAAAGTATGAAAACCTAACTTATAATAAACTAACCAGTTACAGAAACTTGGTCAAACAAAACCATTTACTGGTTGTGAAGAAAAACTACCTTTCCTCATTAGGGTATTTTGCATTGGACACATGAGGATAGCTACAAAGATAAGAGGCACACAAAGATTTGTCAAATAATTATTAACTACCTCTACAAAAATAGGATCAAGTTTACATTCCCCCAATTGATCATATGGAGGGACCTCGGTAAACTTCTTCTATGACAAGTATCTGATGGGGAAGCCCCTTGAAAATCTAAAGGTAGGACCTTCCTTGATAGCTTCTTCTTTATCTTCATGGTTTCCCTCCACCATGGGTAGCCATGTCGACTCATCATCTATGGACAAGGGACTGTAATCTTCTTCTTTTAAATAGATTAAGAGCTCATCAAAGTTTTTAGTATCTTGAAGATCCCCAGGAATAACTACCCCTTTATGATTAGGCTCCATACCTAAGCCTCCTATGATGTGCTCCAAACAATCCTCCCCAAGGCCTTGGTTGTCCTCTACACATTGGGAAGTCTCCTCCTTAAAGATGAGGTCAAGCTCATGGATTAACATATCCTTAGGATCAATCTCTTCTAGCTATTGCAACTTCATAGAGGTAGCTATGATCATATCTTTATCATCCTACTCAACAAAATCAGGCAGCTCATCAAATAAAAGCATAGCATCTCCTTCTATACCAACCTCCTGTTGATGGTGAACCTTTTGTTCTGATTGATCTTTAGCCATAGGTAATGGCATGGTCTCCTTTTCATCATCAAAAAAGAGGGAAAGCTCATTCAACAAATCAACCAAGAGTTCAAGCTGGGCATCAAACTCCACCTCCTCACCTTGTTGTGCCAATTCATCATAGTCATCACTCTGCACTGATACCTAAGATTTTCTCTCCTCATCTTCAAATGAAAGCTCATCTACTATAGGTCCTTGCTCAAACACCAAACTAGTATCTTTGAAAAGATCTGGCATCTGACAGCCAGGAGGTAGAGTCTATTGGGGAATCCACAACACTTCATCATCCTAAGAGACCAAAGGGGCCTCTTGAGATAAACAACTTTCTTGAACAGATGGTTCTTGCAGAGTGGTAGACTGGATCTCAAGTAAAGGCTCTTTGGAAGAATTTTTTGCCTTAAAACTTGGGATGTGGAATTGAGGGGGCTTAGAGGGAGACAGAGAAGGCATACCCATCTTGAAGCTTGGAAAATTGAAGGCCCTATCATCTTGGTGTTGGTCCCTTTCAGCTAGCTCTTTCTTAATATAATCTTTAGACTATTGCAGACCACAATAAGGTTGCAACTGCTCCAAAACAAGCTCAGATTCTTGAAGGGTGCTCCTAAAACTTGGAAATGAGTGCTTTGTATGCTCTTCATGTGTAGGCTCTTGAGGCAAATGGGTCCTCCAACTTGGAATTTTAGGTCTAAGAGCCTCTTGTCGAGCAATTTGTGATCTCAACCTTGTTGTCTCAATGTCAGCTCAGTGTCTAATCTCTTCTTGAAATTGTTTTACTTGTTGCTCATCAAAAAGAACCTCTACCACTTGGTGGGGAACTATCTCCTACTCATAGCCTTGAGCCTCTATCTCCTACCACTCTCTAATCTCAGACACTTGCTTAATTAAATCAAGCAACATGTTCTTGGTCTCTTCTTACTCTTTCATAAAGTCTAGGCTCTGAATCCATTACCAATTAGGATGAGAAGGGGTGGGTGGGTGGTAAGTAGGATGGGGCAACCAGCTTTGCATTTTGTGTTGTACCATTTGTGCCCATGATCCATCTTGGCGGAGGGCTCTTTCATAATCTTGCACAAGGGAAAAATCATTTGGGGCATGTTGGACATAATGACAGCCTTGTATTGTATGGAAGCTTGGGATAAAAGCAAGATTTAGGTGGCTTTGATAAGGCCGATAACTAGCCCACTAAGCATTATTCTCATAATAGGATGGTGGGTAACCTGATTGTCCATAATAACTTGACATGTCTACTCATGCAATTAGCTGGAATCTGAATATGAAAGGTTTGAAACATACCAACACTTGATCTTTGAAACCAGTAAACTTTGCAGAGTCACTAGATATGCAGCAAAATGACCTCTTCTAGGTCTGCAACCTACTAGACGCATATCAAAACCAACAAGTACTATAAAAATTAAGACCTCTTGGTCCCATCAGGCATGCTAGAAATGTTATATACTGGCACCAAGGTGGGGTATCCTTGAGCTTAAGCCTGTACTAATATTCCTTATGTACTAAAATTATTTGATCCTTTTGCATATCAACCAATAGGAACACCTTTGAACATTAATCTAACCTTTGTAGTCCCACCGGGTGTGCTAGAATTGTTATACACTAAGTTTGCACCCTTGTCTCAAGCTCTCATAGTCTTGATAACCTAGTATAACATGGGAATCATCTCTAGGTTGTGGGACCTATGCTAACTAAGATGAGACCTCCAAGTTATAGGCTAGTTCCTCTTGGATAATCACCCTAATTTTCTTCTTACATGAAAAGTAAATCTTTTGAGGGAAAGGGATAGAAGGAATGCTTGGAAAGGGAAAGACTTGAAAGCAAACTACCTACTAGGTGATACACTGAAATTAAAGTTTGGATCTCAGTATAGAGGAATGAAACTAATGAAAGGCTTAGGTTTAGTAGGTTACAACTTACTGAATAGGCTTGCATAAGTGTTTCATAGGAGGGCCTAAACATAAGACAAAACTTATGACCTGCAAGTAGACATTCACTTATGCAACTCAGTGTAGGATTGAGATAAGACTATTAGGGAGCTAAAGTATACACACAAAAACATCTAAATCAAATTAAACACAATAACACACAATTACAGAAAGTAACAGGGATCAGGAACCCTAAGTTATCACTAAAACATCATATACTTCAATTCAATAAGAGGTAATTCAAATAATGAAGCACAGGGACATCAAGAATTGTCACAAAATACCTCTGCAATATCTGAATTATCAATGAAAGATTACAGAATGTGGAAAACCAGAGGGCAAGAAGAAATGCCACAGATAGCTTTCCAAGAAAGAGACTTTCTCCTTTACAAAATGTGAACTCTGAGCACTAAGGCTCCAAAAATATAATATTTACATACTCAACTGCACGCAGGCAGGAGTCAAAAATACCTAACTAGGGTTACATAGTTTTACAATACAATAACCAAACCCTAAAGGTACTGATGATCTATCACCAAATTTTGAGAATATTGGCAATAAATGCACATGAAAATATCCCAACTGATCAGATATCTATGTTTGCATGTCCATTTCATGTTTATACCTGCAAAAATCTAGCTGCCATGATCTATCTACCTACCTGCAACTCAAGCTCACCATAACTATTAAAATTTGACATTTTGAGATATTTGAATTTAAAAAATGATAAAACGGTCATAGGTGGCACTAAAATTCCCTATCAACAGTCAGCATTTAAAAATCAATCTTACTTGAAAATGTGACCGTCAGATCTTCCTTTTTTTACCTGGGCTCGACATTTGACTGCAAAACTAACTCAGTATTTACCTCGGGTTCCAATTTTCCTTGAGTTGCAGAATCATTTAAACTTTTAGTTTACTCTGGTTAACTCTAGTGAACAAAGAAGATATCCTTTAGTCACTGATTCGCAGAATACTCTTAACCCTGGGCCCAGAACCACCACATGTCATTCTTTTATTCACCCTTGACTGCTCTGTAGGCATACACCTCGGCAACCCCTCACATCGGTTCCACTAAAGACAATATTTTGATCCAATAGTAGGTGCATGATCTCATGGCCCCTGAATATTCCTTTAGATCATGAGCCAACCGCTGATCTTTTTAAACCAAAACCCCTTCTGACAAATGGACCCACCTGGAAATCTTCATCAGCACACGACAACCAATCAAATTCAAGCATGTTAGCATCAATTGTCAGAGGACCCACCTAACATAGGCACCAAGAAATAAAGTAAGATCAATAGTGGGTGCATGAATTCATGTGTTAGAAAGATTCCTTGCGGACATGCGCCAGCTGTCGATCCTCTGTAGATGTCAGAGCCTTCTAAAATGCTGGAAACTTGGTCCCACTGACACATTGCCAAATCACTACCATGTGGACCAATAAGAAGTCACCGTTTGTGTACATGTAGAAGTGGACCTGCCAGGCATGAAGAGTTACTTCACCAAGGAGAATCAATAGTTGTCTTATAATTGTATACCTCTAACAAATTTCATGAGAACACATGTCAACCATAGATCTCAAAGCTTCTAACATCCCTTGGTCCACTGACAAAATAAAAGTCATCATCCTTTGACCAATAAAAATCCTCCAAGTAGGACACCATGGCAATGGACCCACAAAATCTTGAAGTGCTAAGAAAAGGGAAGATTGACGGTTGTCGTAAGATCACAAGCCTCTAATGGACCCTATGAGATCTTACGACAACTGTTGATCTCATTAACTAGGACCCCACATAAAAAGACCACTGGACCTCTTAGCAAACACGTGACTAAAGGGAAGTTAACTGCTCACTAAATTGCTAACCATTGAGGGCTTAACCATGAAACATTGGGGTATTATGTGAACAAGGCATTTGTTGAATCATTGGAAGGAAAAGGTAACCGCCAACTGACTTGGAGAGCTAGTGACCAGCCAATAGAAAATTAGCACACATGGGTATTGGGGAGTTTAAGTGATCGATAAAGTAACAATGAATTATAACAAGGCTTAGGGTTTTTTGAGGGCTTGGCCTATAATGACTAGTTTTATGAAATTTTTAAGGACTTTTCACCTAGCCAGGGACCTAGAAATAGTTGCAGAGACTAGAGGGAAGGACATAAACCCATGAAATTTTTTGGGACACCTGGCATGGGAAAAAAAAAGATCTTGAGATAGGTTTTAGCCAAATTTTCATGTACATGGAAATTGGGGTAATAATTACCTCACCCAATGAGAACTGATGTCCCATTGTGAACCACACAGGAAAAAGGTGCAACTGGAAAGATGGAATTGAACTGCCTAGTGAATGTGGCTACTCACTAGTCAACCCATCAAGGATTTATCCTTAGGAATATTCTATTCCATAAGAATAAATAAAAAACAAAAGAGATCTAGGTTTAAGGACATTTCCGACCTTAAGGGATCACAATATATGTGTATTTGAAACTAGAGGGATCAAGAGATCCTAATATAAATCCATACTTTAAGGATTAGTTCCTAATCCAAAAAGAAAGATTTAAAAGTAAATTTAAAGTGCATGTCTTCCTCAAGATTTAGCAACTTATGTGCATTACCTTTAGAAGATGTAGCATGTTTTGAATTTTTCATAAGTGTGTGTGTGTAATAATTGAGCAGAGCGTATGCCCCCACGTTAAAGTCATTGCTGACACTTTAATAGGAGAAATGGCTTTAACAGAAACATAAACAACTCCACTGATTATGTGTCCACATTGAGATTCCCCCAGACGAAGAAAAATCAAGGGAAATAACATAGAAACATACAGAGAACACGGAAGGGATCTACCTACCATGGGGTCAGTATGATCATAAGATAATATATATATGATATTATTGCAAATGAATTGACATCATTCCCCAAAGGAAGTAGAACTAAAATCACAAAGGAGGAAAGATTACATAAGATATACAAAGAAGAATCTTTTCAAACCATGACATGGAGACCAAAAAGATTCAGTGCTACCATATCTCAAATCCAAGCAGATTACACAAGGAAGCATTTATGAACAATAGCACAGTTACAACATAACATTGAACAATGCACAAAAGAATAGAGATACATATAGAGGAATTTGAACAATAGTTTTGATTCCTTCATCACCTTTTACCAATTGAGTAACAAGGATCGTATAAAAATATCTAACAACATTTAGAAAAAACATTACAGGAGAAGCACAATACAACAGGCAAACACACAACAAAACTACCACAAAGGACAAGCTGATCAAGCATGCCACCTACTTTCCCCATCTCATTGTATATCATTTAAGGTAGGTGGGTAACTCACAAGAGGGACTATATCCAATATAGTAGGAATGATAGCCAGTTCCAAACAAGCATCCTCTTGTGAATCACTATGTTCGATACTAGATGTAAGAGTTAATTGAGATGAAAGCATATTCAGCAAATCAATGTCAATGTCAATAGTTTCATATTCATCAGTAACATTATTAGTATCATCAAGAGTATCTTCGTCATCCAAATTAATCAAAATAGGCTCTAAGATACAAATAGAATCATCATAATCATGCATGTGAACATCATTATTAGTAACAACATTATGCATAGGTGTATCTACAGAAAGTAGAGATCTTTTAGCTTTAGCATGAGCATGACGCTTTTTACAACATTCATTAGTAGATTGGTTATGTTTTGATTTATTTGAAATAGGTTGAGAACTAGGAGGAACAATCGTAGGATCCTTCATAGGTTTTGTAGGAAGATCAATAGGATTATCAACCATAGGAGGAGAAATCATAGGATCTTTGATAGATTTAGTAGGAGGAACTTGATTAATAGAACAAGAAGCCATAGTTGAAGGAGGTATCAAAGGTGTAGGTAAAAGACCATGATTAAGATCCATAGGAGGTATGCTTAATTGAAGAATCTTACGATGCTTATAGGCTTGATATGATTGAAAAATATTATTAGGATGAGGAGGACATGAATTAGGTAATGAAGGCCAAAAGAAATCCAGAGCAGCACAATCTCTAGGCCTAGACAGTCGATATAGACTATGATTGATCATCTTCACTTCACCATCATGAATGAACTTAAGACAATTATGTATAGGTGAAGCAATAGCATTCATGGCAGTTAACCAAGGAAAACCTAGCTTAACTTGAAATTGATCAGAAGTAGGAACCACAACAAAGGTAGTGTTCACAAGTTTTCCAAAAATTTCAACTAGTAAAGTAATAGAACCAAATGAGGGATAAAGAAAACCATTACAAGTTTGAATCCACACATCTGATGTATCATAGAAGTCACATTGTAAGCTTTTCATAAAAAGATTTTCTTCAGTGATAACATTGACTAAGGAGGTAGGATCAACAAGACAACCACGAGTAGGTATCTGAGCAACCCTAGTAGAAATGTAAAGGGGACCATCGGGAGCCTTAAAAATCTCAGAGTCATCAAAGGTAATCAAAAGCTCCTGAGGTCTTTGATCCTTAATTTGTTGTTGAGGTTTAGGTTTAGGTTTTACTTTAGGTTTGGGTTTATCTTGAGGTTGAGATAGAACTTGAAGTGAAGGTTGAAGTGGAGATATAGACTTAGCAACATGCTCCACTTGATTAACAACATGATTAAGATCATCCATCTTTGAATCATATATAATTTCCATAATAGATGGGTGAGCAATAGTATTAGTATCATGCGTAGGTAAAGGATTCGTATAGATTTGAATGTTCTAATTGGGAGGAGAGACAGATTGATTCCCGCTACTATCTAGATTATCAATAGATAAAGCTTTAGCATCAATGAGATCTTGGACCTTATGTTTTAAAGAATAACATCTCTCAATATCATGACCATTCTGAAGATGATATTGACAAAAAGCATTTTGATCAAAAGATTTAGATGTAATCATAGCAGGTAAAAGAGGTCAAATAGGAGGTAAAGTAATCATATTAGTAGCTAACAACCTATTCATAATAGCATGTAAATTTTCAGAAAGAGGAGTAAACATACGATTTAATTGAAAACTAGTGGATGCAAAAGTGGCATTATGAGATGCAACAGCAACCTAATCAGAAACTGCATTCGCTTGTTTGTTTATCTTGACATAATTATTGAATTTTTGAAACTTTTTTGGATTAGGAGTAGCATCACTCTTATCAATGGGAATAGGAGCCATTGGAGTGTTACTCTCAAATTGAATCACTTGTAATTGATAATGATGAAGCACTACACAAAGTTGTTGAAAAGAGGTAAATTTAGTAAGAAGAATCTTATCTCTAATATCCTTTTGCAAATTTGAAATAAACATATGTTGAATATCAATATTAGGAACATGATAAGAAATTTGAGCATGCAAATTCTTAAATCTACCAATAAATTCAGTCAATTTTTCTTTAGCACTTTGTTTACAATGCATTAAATCTGTCAAAGACACTTGCAGGCCAATATTGTTTTGAAATTGTTGAATAAAGGCATTAGAAAGTTGTGGAAAAGAATCAATTGAATCAGGAGGCAAGGAACAATGCCACTATAAGGCCTTGTCACGAAAGGTTCGAACAAATAGTTTGGCTAAAACCCTATGGTCATGAGCATAATCACTACTAAGGATTTGGAATGTTTTAACATGATGAACAGGATCTCCCTTTCCATTATAATTCTCAAGATGAGGCATATCGACTTGCTGAGGAACAGGAGTTCAGATAATATCCCTAGAAAAAGGACTTTCCATGTCACATGTAGGAATACTAAACTTGTTTTGAGTTAAGGAAGCAAGTTGTTGTTATAAGGATGATACAGTTTGAGCCAAACTGATGATGGTGGAATCATTAGAGGAAATAGGAGGACTAGAAACATTAGACACACTAGGTAAAGTGTAAGAAGCTGTAGGAATAGAAGACACAACTGGAGGAACACTAGGAACTATAGTTGGAAGTGGAGTGGAATAAGTGAAAGGAACGCTATGATATGAAGGTTGTGATGTAGGAAGGGACATGGGAGTAACACTCATAGGAATAGAGGGAACCGTCATAGTCACCAGAGGAGGAGTATAGATAGGAATACTAGGTAAAGGATTAGAAGGAGGTTCAAAACTAGTGATAGGAGGAGTGAAACCTAAATCTTGAGCCTCTTGAGTTAAAGGTTTAACATTGGAATGCACAAGATGAGTAATACCATGCAAGAGGTTAACACCTTGATCACTATCATGGAGAAATTTCTTAAGAGCCTCTATAGCTTGAATAGAATCTTGACCATGGTTTTCTTGAAGAAGCCAATTACCCATTTTATCAAGTTTGGTGGAAAGTTTTTGGACTTGTTCAGGAGGAACCCTTAAAACATCATCCTCATCATGAGATGAGTGAGAAGAGTTTTGCTCCATAGTAAGATTAGAATCATGAAGAATCAAGTTATCATCAAGGATCCTAAGGAAAGGAGAAGATTTAGGCTCATAGGCACCCATGAGTCTACGACTTCTTCTAACTAGAATGTTATAAGTAGGACTAGTGGTAGTAAAGCTCATAAACCAATATAAATCAAATGAACTAAACTAAGAACACATAATGCATGAATATGAAATCTAACTAGCATACAAGATCAATCACAAAGGACAAATCTAATACTAACAAGATAAAAGAAAATCTAACACCAAAAAGAAAGAGAGTAAGCTAGTCAGGTTCACCAAAATGAATAGTGGTAATTTGGAATCACCATTATTTATGTATGTGTGTGGGGAAAATGTAAGATTCACTCCTAAATCCAAATTTCCAAAGGAGAGATCCAATTTGATCAACCAAGAGGTTAATACACAATCGAATCAATCAATGAAGAATATGAAAGAAAGAATAAGTCCTATACTTCCCTATAGTTGGATTAAGCTTGAAATCTGAAATAATTGAAGTGCAAATACTAACCTTGAATTAGGGTAGATCTAGAAAATGCTGAATTCTGGCTTTTGTATGAACTTTCTAAAGATTCTGTCAACTGTTTTGGAATGGAAATGTTGAGGCAGACAAAACCCAAAAATCTTTTCTCCAAATTCAAACAGGTCGACTTTGACCTTTTAAAAGGTCAAAGACCACATTATTTATTTGAAGTCTGATTCTAATTCTGTTCACAGATCCTGAAAGGTTTCCAAAAAGGGTATTTGAATTCACTCTCAGATTTGAGATTTCGCACTTGTACCTGCAAGAAAATGGGGGTTTTTGGTTGTATGGGGGGTTTTCCTTAGTCAAACCCCAATTTAGGAATTAACCTTGAAATTGAATTGAAATATATAGTGCATAAACAAAGTAATTAAAACAAATCACCCTGCTTATGTTGAAGTCCTTGTAGAGGATTCGAATCCTCAAATCCACAAGTAAGAATGCTTCAATGAATGTAGGATGTCTCCAATCAATGGTATTTTGATCTTCAACACCAATCTTGATTTGATCTTTGCATATGAGAAGGTTTGAATGAATGGAGAAGGAGGGATCTTCAAGGGGGCTCCAAGGAGATTGAATCCTTCAATAACTAACAATGGAACTCCTTGATGGATGAATTCTTGAACACTTGAATGCTTGAAGACTTGCTTGATTGAGTGATGTCAACTTGATATGAAAAATGAGAGAGGAAGGCCTCCTTTTATAGTGATGTAGGGCACACTCATCTAGATGGGCCACCTTAAAGAATTAAATCCCAATTAGATCCTCACCTTTAGAAAATATACCTCAATTAAATACCATTAAAGGATTTACCATTTCAGAGCCCGAAACAGTCGACCCGGAAGTGGGAATAACTTTCCCGAAAACTAAATTACCGGCAAATGAAACTTTTAAATTCTGGCAGGAAGAGGTCAAGGCCAAGGTCAACCCTGACCTGGTCAAGGTTGAGGTTGACTTTGACCTAGTTAGGTTCGAGGTCGACTTTGACCTCAAACCCTAACTTTGCCAGATTTTGCAACAGGAGTTCCAGGGGTGCCAGAAATGTAGAATTTGATGTCTGAGCAGAACCCAGTGTCAGGAACAGACAAAAAATCCTCTGAATGATATGATGAAGGACTAGGAGGTCTCATTTCTGAACCCTACCTAGAAAATAGAGCCATAGAAGAAGGGAAATTAGGAAAGTCCTTAAGACCTTAACCCTAATTTCACCTAGAATGAAGAAATCAAGTGCGAAGAAGAAGTGGAAAGCTGGGAGAAAGCCAAATACATGCAAAGACCCAATCAAGGTGCTTAACATGACCCCAAACCACTTACTCGGAGGGCTAAATGCTCTTAACATGGAAGTGCTTCCATTTTAAGACAATACAATATTAATGAATTTTGTGGATTCATTAACTAATGTTGTGACAACAAAGAAGTACCAACATCTGGTGTTCAGGTTATGTGGACCTCATAGCCTCTAGAAATTGAACTATAGTGTAGATAATCCCTATTCTATTGCAAGGCATTCAAAAGGTAAGATATTGTAAGTAAAATTTATCTGAAACTTGTATTTACATGTGGTTACTATTTTTAGTAAACTTTCTATTCGAGAATGGATTTTCTCTATCCTTTCCTTGAAGGTTTAGTTGAGATAGATAAGCATGCTAGTAAATTCTCATTGCAAGATCATGTGCAATTTTAAAGATATTAAAGCATACATTTTTGGAAATAGATAAATAAATTTGAATTCAATTTTGGAGGCTTTAATGGCTTCAAAATAGACCATAAATATGACTAAATGGAGTATTAATTTAGAATGTGATAGAATACATCCCAAGATTTTCAGTGCTTCAAAATCAAAATCAAAATCAAAATCTTGATTTCAAAGTTATGGCCTTGGGAAGTTGGGTCTCATTAAATGTGGAATGTAAAAATGTGTTGAGCACATAAATGAGATATAAAAGGGAGTTTCAAATCTTGGTGTGTGTATTGACACATCATAGGGCATCTTTGATTGGATATAAAATAGGCACTACTTCTTAAGTTACTTTTAGCACATGATTTCATAATACCATTTGATGGTTTCTTGTATTGTATATCCTATATAATAGGTGTGTGAGATGGAGGATGAGTGTAAGAGTCTTATATCTATTTAGTTACTTCTAGATCTCTAGTTAGTGACCCTCCTTAGGGAAGCCTTCTTTACATGTATCTTTTAATCTATTATTGATTTCTAAATAAAATATTGGGCAGATATTGAAGTTTGGGTTTTTACTTCCAAAAGGGTTTTCCCATGTAATTCAATGTATTATAGTATGCATATTTTTTTTCTTTTATTCCTATTAAGTTTTGGTAACCATTACAAAGATCTGAGAAACTTTTTATATTGCCCTCTTGTAATGCTTAGTGTAGGAATTTATTTTTCTTCTTATACAAACTATAAAAGTCTTTTCGATAGTCAAGCTATCTCTTTGTCAAGTTATAAAAAATTATGTGACACATAGATGATAGTCTTCTTTACTATCATCCCATTCAAGAAAATAATGAGATTATCATAAAAAAATTTAAAGTATGAATTTGCAAGAATTTTGAATTATGAAATATAAGAATATAATAGGATAAATTATATTTACAAATGTATTAAAGTGACAAAATAAAAATATAAAACTAAAATGGAAGAAATCATCCAAGAAATGAAAAGGCACTAGAGAATCCACAAGGTAAACTTCCTCCAAAATCCTCATATTAACAACCAAAGAGATAAGTTAGGGTAGCTATGATGAACTACAACTGATTGAATATCTAAATGAACTGAAGAAATAGTGATTAGAGATCACCTAGCTATTGAAATGGTATGTAAGATGATTAAATCAGTCAATATGTTGTCATTGATGTCAGGTAGTTTTGATAGTACTTATCATGTTAGTTACAAACATTTGAACATCTGTTGAAGGAACAAAAGATGAAGAACTGAGATATCTACATGAGGAAAAGATGGATATGATATATTAGGTTAAGTTAAACATTGGGTAACTTATTGATGAGTCTATGGCTTTATATTATTGACTTGAGCATGTTACATTAATCTATTATGAAGAAGAGCTTTGAAATTGAACAAGTCAATGTGGTCAGTAATTGAATATTTCTATATACATAGAGCCAGTGCAGTGTATACCAAGTGACAATATTAACCGAGCTAATTAGCTAGTTATCACCAACACATTTCTATATCAACTGAGTATGGATGAAAGTATTTGATGAGCTAGAAATTGTTATGATTTTGAGGTTAACGATGAAGTTTGTTATGAGATCCATGGCTAACAAAATTTGGAGATCTAAAGGATGATATTGAAATTTGTTAATGACACATCTACCGAGGAAGGTTTAAGAGGAAAAATGGATGAAGGAGATTAAGAGGCAAAATCTAATGGCTACTATGAAAATGATTTACTTGTCTATATAAGAGATATGAATTTCATTATTGAAACATGCCAGAAATAAGAAGAATGTAGAGATTTCACATGAAGACTTTATTCATGCATGCTTAATCAAACTGGTTATTGAAAGGACTAAGCTACAGACATTATCAAGAGTCAGAGAACCATTTACCAAGTCAAAGTAAGTTTAATAATATTGAGGAAGTGAAATTGATTAATGATCAGAGGATTTGTATAGGCTTAGCATAGATCTAAATATTCAAAATTGAGTTGTATTTGAATTAGATCAGTGCTGTATCATTTTAACCATTGATTCAGAAAATATCTTAATTGAGTGGACTTAACAGTCTTATGTTCTACCCTATGACATTTGTTGAATGTAAAGAGTTATCTTGTTGACCCCATAGTGAATGTTGATCAAAAGTTAACTGTTAGTGATAAATCCTCTAACTAGGTCACACCTAACAGTGTGCATTGTAACCTTTAACAGGGATGACTCTTCACCGAGCTCACTTTAGAAGAGTGAATTATTCTGGGTTACCAGTCTGAGGTGGTTTTTCCCTTAGCAGGGTTTCCACATTAAATCATTATGTTATGTGTTATTTTTTATGATTGTTTTAATATCATACTTTACATACTGCATTGTTGATTTAGTCAGTAATCACAGTTGGATATTTACTGGTAATCGGTAAACTGAAGAAATAGATTAATATTTTATGTTATTGAGCTGCATACTTTGTTGGAATTGTGTTATAAGGTACATCTTTGTATTTGGGATTGTAGGATAACTGATCTAACTGATTCACCCCCCTCTTAGTTATTCTAACAAGTTGTTTAGGGGGATGCCTTAGTTTAAGTCCTTATTTGGAGCTTCCATCTCTAGATGCAACATAGGTAGAGTAAGAAAAAAATGATATGAAAGGATACATAAAAGAGATCTATATGCTTTAAATAAGTGATAATTTATAGAATTTAAATATTTCTTAAAAAATGCAAGGGTAAGTGCAAGAAGTTGGGTCCCAATTCGATGGAAGTTTTTGAGGCTTGCGAAATGCCACTAGAAGTGCTTACATGTTTAAAAAAAAATGGGAACCTATTATGGTTTGAGTGCTTGATCTGTGAAAAATGAAATGGGCACCCATTTGTAAAATATGTATGCATTTAGTTGTAGGCATCCAAACCTAAAATGGGTACCATTTTTTTACAAAATGGATATGCATTTTGCCGATGTACTTTTTTTAAATGACATTTTATCCATTTTCACCTCATCTATCACTGATAAAGACCTCTAGAGAAGACACATGTACTATTTTTAGCCCCTATTAGGAGCCCACTTACACCTTTTTTTCCCCTATCTAGGTATGTATATTTAACATATATATTTTAGTACTCATTTTTTCATTTTTTTAGGAAAAAATGATTAGAAAATGTTTATGGTGTTTTATTTTTATGATTAGAATATTTTATATTTTTTATTGGTAATGTAAAAAATTATTTTCTCTATATGTTAAAGAGTTATTTTATTAAGTTTTTATATTCTGTTAAACCTTAGAAAATATAAAAATTATAAAATCGTAAAAATTTAAAAATTGAGGTAACTAAACCCCTATATAAATAAACTATATGTACAACTAAAAGCATGAATATATAAACACTAGCCATCACTAAAACCCTAAATATCTAAACTTTAGGTTTATAAAAATAAAAAAAATAAGAAAAACACACACACACACACATATATATATATATACATGCATACATACATACATACATACATACATACATGCATGCATGCATGCATGCATGGATACATACATACATGCATACATATCTCTCTATGTGTATATGCATATATGTATACATCTGCATGTATGTATACACACACACACACACACATATATACATATACACATATACAAATATACATATACATATACATATACATACACACACACACATATATACATATATATATATGTACATATATATATATACATATAGATATATATGTATATGTATATGTACATATATATATATATATATATATATATATATATATATATATATATATATATATATATATATATATATATATATATATATATATATATATACACACACACACACACACATATATATATATATATATATATACATATATATATACATATATATATATATATATATATATATATATATATATATATATATATATATATATATATATATATACACACACACACATATACATATATACATATACATATACATATACATATATATTGTTAGAATAACTGAGAGGGGGGTCAATCAATCATCTAGTGTCCCAATTCAAAATGTATAATTCAAAACAATTTCTTCAATTTCTGCTCATCGGTAAGCACTAAATACTTTCACTATCTGTACTTTTACCGATTACCAATCTAATGCTAAAATAGTTTACCAATCAAATCTAACATGGAACATGTAAAGAATGATAACAAAAAAATATCACAATCAACACATAATACAAGAGATTTAACGTGGAAACCCTGTAAAGGGAAAAACCACCTGGGACCGACAACCCAAAATTGTTCACTCTTCTGAAGTGAGGTCGGTTAAGACCCAACCCTGTTAAAGGTTACAAACACACTTTAAGGTGTGACCTTGTTAGAGGATTTCAGACTAGAAGTTATCGTCCAACCAGCATTCACTATGGGGTTGACAAGATAACAATGTTCATTCTATGAGTGATAGATCATAAGACTTTCAGAGTCCACTCGGTTAAGAGATTTTGACTGCATACAATGGTTAAATATGTAACCATAAATAACCTACCCTAATAAAACTTCAATTGTAAATTACAGATCAATATTTAGTCCATACAAATCCTTTTGATCAATATTTCACTTAAGATTCAATACTGTATCAACTTACTGTCCGTCGGTAATTGCTCTTTGTAGCTCGGTAATTGTTCTGCAGCTTAGTTCTTACTAACTAGTATGATCAAAATGCATAAAACCTTGTGCGCGCGATAATCCTGCAACTTCTTCTTCTTCCGGCATCTTTCATAAAGAAAATTTGTTCTCTTATATAGATGATTAAATCATTTTCTTCTCCACCATTAGATTTTGCCGCTTAACCTCATTCAGAGATTTTGCCGCTTCAAACTTTCTCAGTACTTGTGTCAATAACATGTTTCTATCTTCTTCATTAGATCTTCCCTGAATTTTGTTAGCCGTTGATCTATGTAACAAACATTATTTATTACCTCGATGTTATACTCTTGCCAGCTCATCAATCTTATCAACAAAACTAATCATTTAATACATTCTGTTCTGCTCGGTTAACAAATAAATGCATCGGTGAACACTGCTCGGTTAATACTATGATCGGTATACACTACACTCCATCGGTGTATACTAGAAATGCTTCATTTACCGACAACATTGCTTTGTGTCTTTCAGCTCTATACTTCATCATAGATGAATGCAACATAATAAAGTCAATATCATCAATTCATAGACTCATCAACAAGTTACTCAATGTATTCCTTATCCTCATCTATCATGTACATCTTTCCTCATGTAGATTTCTCTATTCTTCATCTTTTTCACCTTTCTTTAGATATCTCGATATAGTAACTTACAAGATAAGTTTTGTCAAACTAGTTGATATCAATGGCAACATAATACTAATTTAATCATAGTACATATCTAATCAGCAACTCCTTAATGATCTTTAATCATAGATTCTTCAATCAGATTCTAAATCAATTGTAGTCCAACAATCTCTCCCTTTGGCATTGATGACAACTCAAGTAATATGAAATGTACCATACACACACCAAACATACATTCTACAACTTTGTGAACAAATAATGTAAGTCAAATAGACTTAATATGTTTAATCATTACGTTACTAAACTAGCATTAAATAATACAGCTTTACCATTTTGTAGTTGTGATCTTTTCAGTTCTCTTGTTCCTGCTTCTGTTCTCTGTAACTGATCTTCAATACTCTGTCTCATTCAGATTGTCTCTCCCTTAGATAATTATCATTGGTGCTTGTTCCTTTTCATATCTTTTTCCTTTTCTTATTGTTTATCTCTCCCCTTTTCATTTCATATTGTTTATCTCTCCCTTTGACAGCAATGCCAAAGAAATAAATAAACAAACAATTTTTGTCTTCCTCTATATCTCTGAATGCTGATATTCCAATCGGTTCAAGTTCTCAAACTTAATCATAACCTTGAACATGATTCAATGAGTGAACTATGATGCATTAACATGAATGATCTTATGATAAAAGTAGGCTGATGTAACAATCAGATCACCTTAGTGACCGATAGATAGGGGACAGACCCCAAGTCTAGTCCTCAAGTATTCAAATGTGTCCTTCGGTAGGGGCTTTGTAAAAATATCTGCAAGTTGTTCTTTAGATGTAACAAATTATAACTTCACTTGCTTCTCTTGCACTTGTTCTCTTAATTAATGATACTTAATATATATATGCTTTGTCTTAGAGTGCATAACAAGATTTTTTGAAATATTAATAGCACTAGTGTTGTCACAGTATATAATCATCGGGTCAGTGATTACCTCATTCATTCCTTCCAACACTTGTTTGATATATGTAATGTTTGAACAGTTAGTAGTAGTAGAAACATATTCTACTTCAGCTATAGACTGAGAAATACAAGCCTACTTTTTACTTGTCCAAGTTACAAGTCTTTCACCAAAGAAAAATGTTCCTCCGGTGGTGCTTTTTCTATCATCCACATTTCTAGCCCAATCAGCATCGGTGTAAACTTTCAGTTCAAACTTCCCTTCCTTAGGATACCATAATCCATAATTCTCTATTCTCTTCAAGTATCTTAAGATCCTTTTTGTAGCTATCATGTGTGATTCTCTAGGATTAGTAGAAAATCTTGCAACAATTCCCACAACATGTGCTATGTAATACCCCTCTAACCCTAATATAAGTTTTTGGTTTTTTTTTAAAGAATTAAGATCTTTCGATGTTTTCTTACAACTTAAGTTGTTCATGATACTTGTTTGATCTATTCCTATAGTTTTTTTATAATAATTTCATAAGCTAGTACTCAAAGATTCTAATATCAGACATACTATCTAAAGGTATCATTTTTGTATGTATTTATCTCCATGTATGTATTGAGTACCTTCAAGATCTTTATGAATATAGTTAGGATGTTATATGATATGTACTTGATAGATACATATAAGTGATTATCTAGATTTTCTTCTATTAAGGTTACTTTGGATGAATCTTGTATCTCACTTGATGATTTGATTATCTTGATTTATTATTAGTATTGATAAGAGACTAACAGAATGCTTGAGATTCTAACCTTCATTATGATGATGCTACATGCTTTGAGTGTATATATATATATATATACATGATGTGTTTTCATGATTAAGGATGAAGTCGTAGTTACTCACATAGCTGAGGTCCACATGATTTATCGATCTTGGTCATCTATCTGCAATATCTTCTTTTATATGTATATCCGTGCATATGTATTTCTTATTTGTGATGTAGGCTTGCAGGTACCAGGCATTGACTTCACCTGGCTTCACAAGTCTGAGCGTGCCCTCAAATCCTTGATGGTTGTTGTTATGGAGATAGTACTAAGGTCCCTACATGAGTCTTCCTTTGTCATTATTCCAATTTGGGGAATATTAGGGTTCCTTCTTTGTCAGTCAACCTTTGGGTGAAAAACCTAGATCCAGTGCACTCGGTTGGGCATTGTTGTAGTTAGTGCCTTGTGGCTACTTAAATTCATTTGGTTGTATGATTTTTTTACTCATTTTATTTATTTCTCCTTCTTGGTATGATTCTTAGTTAATCTTTCTATGTTGTGTTTCAGGGTTTCATGCTTGGTCAGGAGTTTGCCTCGACTTTCCCTGTTGATTTTGGTTGACCTTGTTTGATCTTATGGTTTTCTCGATATGTTTCATAGTTGATTTTTGTGGCCTCTTTGGCTGATTAGATTTATTTTGAGGCATGTGATTTTATTCTACCTCAATGTTATATCCTATAGTAATTATAAATAGGTAATAATATTGTGATTTATTACTTCATAATCTTATAGATTATAGTGTTTGGTATTTGGCATGTATCTATATAAATATAAATATATATATGGGTGCGCGCACACACACACACACATATAATTTATATGTGATTATATGTTAACTATTGTAGATATTGTTGATGGTGTATATTTTGGGATTAATGTAAAGTATAGTATTATTAATAATTAAATATTAAATAATGCGAGGTATATTATTCTCAATTATTAATAGTGTGAATAGGTTATATATATATAGATATTGATGTAATTAATGATTTCATATGCATATATGTTAGGATAATATTACATATGTGTATGAATGAATACAAATCATCTTTTATTGTATATTTGAGTAATATAGTTGTATGATATTAAGTTATTTTATAATACCCTTTAGTTAAGAGTTAGTTGGGAGTTGGTTACTTTTCCTCTCAACCTTTGGAAATTTATTTATATGCATTAATTTCTCATTTAACGAGAGGGGATTTTGGGGCTGAAGCATTGAGGAGGGGATGGCCTTACTTTTCATCGAGATTTTGGAGAGAAAACTTGGAGATGTGAGGGAGAGTTTGCAAGCATATGTCTTTAAGAATTTTTGGTTATCTTTGCTTTTGGGAGAGAGATATTTTTGTGAGAATTTCAGTAGTTGAGAGAGGGATTCTTTTCTATGGAATTATTTCTTTCTTTCGTGGAGATTTCTGAAAGTGGATAAGTTTTGAAGGATGCATATCAAGTTTGAATTTGTCTTCTCTTTTGTTTCCTTCCTTCTTCGATTCAACCTTCGGAGGACATGAGGTATGGATTGAATATTTTAGTTACTTGATGTCTATGATAGATTATGGATCTATTTATATATTATCATTATTTATTATATCTGTACTTTTCATTTCTATGGTTATTTTAAAGTTTTCAATTTTTGTTTGTAAGAATTGGCATGTATATTCCTAGGGCTTTTAGCAACCCATTTTTTGAGATCTATTCTTATAATAATTTAAATTGAATCTATGAATAAATTGATTTTTTGGAAGTAAAATTCACAGATCTCAAATGGGTATCTCTCTGATTTTATTTTTAGGGTCTAATTAATGCCTTATTTTTGACATTTTGGCAGACTATGCCTGTCCATTCTTGATTCTGAATTTTCTGTCAAATGTATCTGTATGCTAAAGGATGATATGATTATATAAAAGTATGAATTTGATATCAAAGATTATCCTAAGTCTTATCTTTCATTTCCAATTGTTTTTGATAATTTTAATTATGTTTTGTGAAAATAACAATCATTTTAGTGAAGGCAGGTCTGAACCCTAACCAAAATTTTTTGTTTTAAACCAGAAGTCATAACTTTCTTTCCCACTATTGGATCTTCCTAAAAATAAAATTGAGAGTCCATAATTATGTTAGATAAATCCTCACCAAAGCGATTGTCTTTATTTTTTTTTTGTAGAAAATATGGATGACTGTTCTATGATGACTTTTGTTTGCATTTAATCCTTGCTTGAAATAATTTAGTTTAAGAACATCACTAAGTTTTAGAGTTTCGTATGGTCACCAGAGGCTATTAGAATTTTTTTTGGGGTTAATTGGGTCTATGTGTACTCTAAATATGTTTATAATATCACTTGGATGTCTTCTTATATATTTGGAATATTCTGAATGCCATATTGGGTTTAGGGTTGTCAAGTGGACTAGGGACAACATATGTTTTTCTAAACTCGATCAAATGTTGTTATGGAATTGATATGAATTATTGATGATGGATCTTATTTTTTCTTATTATTTTTATATGTATGTTAGGGAGCCTAAGTACACTAGGTGAGTGGCTCATAGTGAGGGGTCGGGGCCTTAAGTGGCTAGTACCAGGATAACCTACTATGAGTTATTTAATCAAGTGATAACCTAAATAAATGAATTGGGAATGGGAGATTATTGGAATTGGAAATTACATACCAATAAAGATTAATTGTTCCTTTCCCATGCCTTTAGTTCTAGTAAAGACTAGGGATGGGAGTGGGAGAAGGTACCTATGCGTAGGTACGACTGAATGACCTTGTCTGTACAAGAGGCATTCAGTTCTGCATGTGCCTACTTGGGGGCCAGGGCCAAGAGTAGCTAGTACTAGGAAAACCCAAGGGGTGAGGGCTATGTGATGAAACTCACCTAGCTTGTAGCTTAGAGTCTCTACCAAATTTGATCATGCCTCTGGTAGTCCTTGTGGTCTTCTTGTCTTTTCTTTGTGTTGTGACTTTGGGGAAATTTTATCACTACCTTAGGAATTTCCTAGTTGTTACCTCTTGTATGGGCCTTTGGTTCTATTTCCTAGCTCGGGGGAGTGTGCCTATTGGTTCCACGTGGTTGGGTGGTTAATATTTATATCGAGGTATTGTTCATGATTCTCTAGATGATCCTAGCACATATTCCTTTCCAGATCTGCAGTTGAAGATTTCCTATTAAATATTTTAATATGTTGATATGTACTTATATATTTGTATTCATGTAATTTTAATCTCCTAAAAGGAGTCTTGTAGTATTGATGTAATCTCAATTCAAAGCAATGCATAAGGGAATGGGTAGTTCTAGGTAAAAGAAAGGGAAAAGAATGTGGAATATTGGACATGTTACTAGCATTAAAAGAAAGTATTTATGTTATTTCTCCTATCCTCTTATGTTGTCCATATGTAAAGGAAATAATCTTAAATATAGTTATATATAATGATGTATCACAACAATAATGTATTCTCTCTTGATGAAAGGATCCAAGGAAATTATTGAGAAATGATAGATTAGTGATTGAAATTATTAGCAATGAATGGTTATGAAACAATGCAATAAAATAGTAACTTGATTATAATGTCAATACTTGGTTCATGTTAATGAAGTACCTATGATAATGCCTACCTTAATGAATATTAATCTCTTACCTAAATTATTAGAGAAAAGTGATATAAAGGATAGTAGATGTACATGAAATCAATATGAATTTATGGAATGAGTTGATAAAAGGAATAATGATGTTGGATGATTAACTTATGTTTAATAAAAGAAATAAGTTAGGAACATTTAACTTGATGCATTAAAATGAACGGATATCTTCTAAGCTCATGATTCCATGAATATCTTACGCATGTAAATGGTTTATATGATGTTGCTTTAGTAGCAATGTTAGGGAATCCATGAGGACTTAAGTTGTATAAATCTTACATTCAAGTAGTAGAAAATTATTTCTTCTTTTAGAAATATGAAGTGTAATGATGAATATTATTCTAGTTAAAATTTAAAAAAAATAAATTTACTACTTTCATTTTATAGAGGTTTATATCTTGTCCTCTTGGGTTGCCTGGAGGGGCATTACATGCTATATCTAGTCTACTGTGAACTACATACATTAACTTACCAATCATGGATTGGTAGAGTGTTTGGTTTACCTCGGTAGTTTCATCCTCCTTTGTCAATTTGCATCAAGTAGCCATCAGTGTTCCTATAGGTTTAGCATCTTCCATGCCAAATGTCTTCAATACTTCCTTTATGTATTTAGATTGTGTGATGAATATCCCATCACTTTGCTGAATCACTTGTAATCCAAGAAAGAACTTAATCTCTTCGAACATAGACATTTCAAATTCCTTTTGCATTTCATCAGAAAATGCCTTGCAGACAAGATCTAAGCCTCCAAAGATAATGTCATCAACAAATATTTCAACAATGATAATAGTATCATCAGTATCACCTTTCACATACAGATTGTTGTTTTCACTTGTTCTAACAAATCCAATACTTAACAAGTAAGTATGTATTCTTTCATACCATACTCTCGGTGCTTGCTTCAAACCATATAATGCTTTATGTAGTCTACATACCATGTCTTTATGGTCGGGATCAACAAATCCTTTAGGTTGTTCAATGTAGACCTCTTCGTCAAGTATACCGTTAAAAAATGTTGACTTTACATCCATTTGATAGACTTTGAATTTCTTATGTGCAACTTATGCAAGTAGCATTCTAACTCCTTCTAATCTAGCAACAGGTGAAAATGTTTCACAATAGTCAATGCCTTCTTCCTGTGCATATCCCTTGCATACTAATCTAGCTTTATTTCTTGTGACTTCACCATTTTCATTCAATTTATTCCTGTATATCCACTTAGTACCGATAACATTTTTATCTTTTGGTCCGGGTACTAAGGACCAGGTTTTGTTCTTCTCTATTTTCTCTATTTCCTCCTTCATTGTATTAACCCATTCTTCATTCTCTAATGCAAATTTCATAGTTTTAGGTTCAAATTCACAAATTAAACATGTATCTTGTCTTGTTTTGCTTCTAGTTTGCATTCCAGCATGTCTGTCTCCAATGATTTGTGTCTCAGGATGATGTCTTCTAACAAAACTAGCCAAAACTTGATTTCTCCTTTCTTTTTCATCTTGTTCAGGGTCATTATCTTGCTCGGTAGCTCCATCTTGTTCCTCAGTTTGTGTTGCCTGTTGTCTTGCATTGTTTCCCTACTGACCAGTTGACACAGTCTGCAGTGTCGGTAGATACTTTGGATGGTCAATATAAGTGAATCTATCATAGTCTTCCAGTTCCTTTATACTTTCCTCAGTGTACTTATCATCAAACTCATCAACACGAACATTAGTACTTTCAACTATCTTATTTGTAGCCTTATTCAAACATTTGTATGCTTTACTTGTAGTGGAATATCCCAAAAATATTCCTTCATCTCCTTTAGAATCAAATTTTCCATTTCTCTCATCTTTCAAAATAAAGCATTTACTTCCAAAAATTCTAAAATAACTTATAGTAGGTTTGTGTCGAAACCATAGTTGATAAGGTGTTCAGTTGGAGTCCTTCTTTAGTTGTACTTGGTTAAGAACATACACAGTTGTACCAACAGCTTCCCTCCAATATGTCTGAGCAACATTCTTTTGTATCATCAATGTTCTAGCACAGTGAATTATAGACCTATTCCTCCTTTCAACAATACCATTTTGCTAAGGTGTCCTCAGTGCAGATACCTTCCTTTTGATTCCATGCTCATTACAAAAATTAGTAAATTCATCAGAGATAAATTCACCTGCTCTATCAGACCTTAAAACATTTTATTTCTTTTCCGATTTCTTTCTCTACCTTAGCTTTATATCACTTAAACATTTTGAAAGCTTCATATTTCTCTTTCAAGAACATAACAATCATCAGTCTAGTATAATCATCAACAAAAAGAATAAAATATCTATCACTAGAACAACTCTGAGTTCTCATAGGACCACATAGGTCGGTATGAACCAACTCAAGTATCTTCTTTGTTGAATAGTCTTTGCTTTTAAAACTAGACTTAGTCATCTTACCTTTCTGAAATTCATGGCACATGGCATGATCAAGTTTTGTCAAGTTAGGAAATCCTCTAACTCTTCTCTTTCTACTAATCTTGATCATGTTGTCAAAGTTCACATGGCATAACCTTCTATGCCACAACCAAGCATCTTCATCCTTTATTAAAAAACAAGAAGACTGATCCATATCAAGATATAATAGATTACCTTTGGATTGTGTATCAATTCCGACAAGTCTTCCTCCATCATCATAGATTTTCACCTTTTTGCTCTCAAAAGGCAGTCGGTGGCCTGAATTGTTCAGCTGGGCCACACTTAGCAAATTATAGTTTAATCCATCTACCCAATATGCATTTTCACATTGTAGTCTTTCATTGATCATCAATGAGCCTTTACCTCTTACCATACAAGGTGCATCATTTCCCATTCTCACAGATCCTCCATTATATTCAACAAGATGATCAAAATTCTCTACATCACTAGTCATATGATGTGTACAACCACTGTCTATGATCCATGTATCATTTCTACTTACTTTAGAGATTAGTGTTGTCTCTTCATGTTTCTCTTCTTCTTCTGAGTCATCTTTCATAGAAACAAATAAAAATTCTATATCATCATTAGAATTAGATTCATTTTCAATATCTTCAGCTATGTAACATACCCTGTTGCCTTTTTCATCTCGGTTGTCTTTGTTGTAGTGTCGGTAGCCTCTGTTGACTCTTCTTCCATAGCTTCCTTTAGATTGGTCTTTGGATCTATCATCATCTTTCTTCTGAGGACATCTAGCAGCGATGTGACCAACTTCTTTACAATTAAAGCATGCTAAAGGTAGCTTACCTCTATACCTTCCTTTTCCTTTGGGCAATCTTCTAGCCATAAGTTCTTCAAGCTCGCCAAGTTCATCATCGGTATTGTCATCACTATCATAATTCTTACTATTCCTGCTAGACTTTCCAATCTTCAAAGAAGACATGAAAGCAGATTCAACAGAAGGAAAAACACTATTATCAAAATTGTTTAATTCAAAGGTTGTAAGTTTACCAATCAGAGTGTCAAGAATAAGGTTGGATGTAGCTCTTGTTTCATGAATTGCAAAAATCCTAATTGCATAAACTGGTAGCAAAGTTTTGAGAATCTTTCTTATCACTATTTCTGTTAGAAATAGGAAATACTGAGAGGGGGGGGTGAATCAGTATTTCACAAACTTTTTCTTTTTCCCACTTATGGATATAGCAGATTACTTTAGTGCATACAAAGATTATCAAGCTGATTAACAAACATAGTAGTAAATAGAAAGAACTCATAACACATGATATGTTCTAGAGGAAACCCTGGCCAAGGGAAAACCCCAGTGGGGATGGTACCCACAAATATAACTAATCAAAAGTATCTTGTTAGGGATATTGGACCCTGTTACGAGTCAATTTACAATATATAGTATATCTATCCTGGTTAAAGGACTTTAGGCCTTGTTAGAAGCCTTAACCCTGTTAGGAGTTAGATTACAAAACCTGATCATCAGCTGAGCTCACTGCCCAAACAGGTAATACAAAATGTTTCTGAATATAATATGGTACTACTTACAACTTCACATCAATAGCCTTTGCTACTATCATAATATACAACTATCACAAGTTATCTTTTCTTTCTTTTTACATATCACATCTATATTTCATTACATTTCAAGTATGCCTAATATATTAGTTATTAGAGCTAATAACTTTACATGGTCAGCTTCCAAAATCTTTATCCAAGAGTAAACATCTAGGATGTCATCCCTTCATAATGTTAAGTCATTATTTTGACAAGAAAAAATAATCCCTTAACTCTTTTGCTACTACTATCTCCAAAACTATTCTGTCTGCAAAAACTATCTTCGGTAAACTTCGAATAACTTTGTCCGTACTACTCCAAACTTTATGCACACTGAGATGGGGTATCCTCATACTATTTAGAAGCTTCAATTAATTGCGCAAACAAAAATATTTCTCCACTGGACATCGCCAACTAAATCTTCATCGGGTGCTCTGTCAGGATCATTGTATCCATACTTAGACAATTTCTTCCTTCAACTTGCCATACTTGCATTCTAGATTCTGCACTGTCGATAGAGATCATATGTTGCCATAATGACAACATCTATGCATCCACATTAGCCAAATTGCCAATAGTTTCATCATCAATCACTCCATCAGATGCTCTAATAGCATGTACCACCTCTTTGAGTCTATTTGAATTTCAAGGTAATCTTTAAGAAACCCCCCCTTTAAGAAAGGTGTAAAAAAGTGGTGAAAGTGAGAAGGGAAAAAAAATAATTTATTTTCAAAGAAAGAAAAATAATTTGAATTGGAGAATCATTGATGCTCCCTGAAAGTAGGTGGGACTATCTTGGCAAATATATAACAGTATTTATAACTACAAAAATATAAATTGGTGAATATAAAACAGTATTTATATTATAAAAAAAATACATTGGAAAATAGAAAATAGTATTTATATTATAATAAATATAAATTGGAGAATATAAAAGAGTATTTATATTATAAAAAATATAAATTGGTGAATAGTTGTGGTGACTGGTAACAGTGTGGTGTGTGCGTAGTTTCGGCAGGCTAAAAGGAGGGTCGATGCTGACAGTTACGAAGATACGTAATGGTCAGGTTGATGGCATGCATGACTTTGGTGGTTATGCTGGTAGGTTGTAGTTGAAGGCCATGAAGATGCGCAAAGGACAGGTTGACAGTGTACGTGACTTCAAAAGTTAAGATCATGATTCGTAGGTAAGATATGGGGGTTCCGAGGCCACATTGGCAGTCTGCGTAAATTAGCTGCAATGTTGCAGTGACATTGATCACTAAAGTACAATTAATGAGACTTAACGATGACAAGATTTTGATTAAAATCATAAATATTCATTATCTTTCTTTTCGGAGCCAAGTGACATTACGTGAAAGTTTAATGCGGTTAGCAAGTTGTCAGTTCAAAATTTAAAATCACAGCTAGGATATGGTGGTTCTGAGGCAACGCCAGCAGTTTGCTTAACTTGAGTGGTATGATTATCCATTATCCAGGCCAAGATTTTGATTAGACATTAAAAAGGATAATTTTAGGAGATATGAGCTTTGATTCAACATTTATTATTCTTCTTTTTGACTTTGGAGCCAAGTTACGTAGGACATTACAATGTTTGCAATTTTTCTTCATTAATTTCATCTTGAATTACCACCTGATGTGAAACATTCCTTCAAAATTTATTGTGGCTGGCAAGTTGGTGATTATTTTCTTTATATACTCCTCGGTAGTGGAATTGTGGAGCATTTAGCATAGGAGCTTTCTAAATTTCTAAATTTGGATGACAAGTTGGTGATTATTTGTATTTTCTCGGTGCTTTCACAGAATGGGTCTTCCAATAGTTGAGGGATAATCAAATGAGAACCCAGAACTTATTATCCAACCAACTTTGGATATGGAGGAGGAGATTCAATAGGATGTCCTCAGTCTTCTAATGTCTACAGTGAGGGATCATCATCATGCTACCAGTTACGTCGGTTACCTGAGTGACATGTTCGAACTTGAAGTAGAACATGACAAGGTGGAGATGCGCAACATTTTTGACGATCATGGCTTTGACCAGGAGGTGTTCCAGGAGGAGATGAATTAGATGATCCCATTATTTTCTGCTCTGTGCATTGACTAATCTGACTAATCTTTTTTTCTTTGTGCAATGTGGATCTTACGACTTACCCTTACAAAATTTTTTGTTAATTGTTACTTGTAAGTTGTAATTTGTAAATACGAAATAATTGAATGTAGTTTTCATTTTGGTTTTGAAAATGGTTGGTCCACAGCTGTTCAGAACTTCAGTGAAATGTTGAATCAGTGAATCAATTTAAGTTACCAGTATTATGTATATAATATATTGTATACCAATTTTTGAATTAAATCATAATACTGTAGTCTATAAATTTGTAATACTGTATAGTAGTATACAAATGAAACAATGAGAAGTCATACGACTCTTTTTCAAATAGTGTTACTGGTTCCAAAGTTATGCCCGGCTTTTTCATAGCTTCTCAATGTTTAAAACTTTAATTTATTATGATGGTTCCAAAGTTACGCCTGGCTATTTCATAGCTTCTCAATGTTTAAACCTTTAATTTATTATGATGGTTCTGAAGTTACGCCTGGCTGTTTCGTAACTTCTCAATGGTTAATTTATGATGGTTAGGTGTTCTGAAGTAACGCTTGGCTATTTCGTAACTTCTCAACATTTAATTTAATATGATTGGGATGTGTTCCGAAGTTACGCCTGGCTATTTTGTAGCTTCTCAACGTTTAAAATTTTAATTTATTATGATGGTTCTAAAGTTACACCTGGCTGTTTCATAGCTTCTCAACGTTTAAAACTTTAATTTATTATGATGGTTCTGAAGTTACGCCTAGTTGTTTCGTAACTTCTCAACGTTTATAACTTTAATTTATTATGATGGTTCTGAAGTTACGCCTGGCTATTTCATAACTTCTCAATGGTTAATTTATTATGATGTTTAGGGGTTCCAAAGTAATGCTTGGCTTTTTCGTAACTTCTCAATGTTTAATTTAATATGGTGATGTGTTTTGAAGTTGCGCCTAGCTGTTTCGTAGCTTCTCAACGGTTCATTTATTATGATGGTTAGGGGTTCTGAAGTAACACATGGCTGTTGCGTAACTTCGTAAGGGGTTGAAAAGTGAGAGACATTCTGATGGAGACTAAGTTGCATGTTGATGCCATGACCCATGTGGAAAGTGGGAACTTTCAACTTGGAAAGTACAAGTGTCATCATTCATGCACCATGCCAAGCTGTGTCGTAACATCTCAAGGTTTCATTTTTTTGGTTTGTTTAATGGCTAAGGGCCAAGGCCCCTGATTTGTAGGTAACAATTTAGCCTAAGTTGAGATAGGGTATTAGGGACCTAGGGTTAGAAACTTAGAAACTTAGATGTACCATTGACAGTCACACTTATTTAAATTCTGAAAAAGGTAATTACTAATTTCATGCGTGTGTGACTGTGCTTGATGAGACATTGAGATTTTAATTTTTAATATAGTAGGTGGCCTGGTGGCTGGTACCCTAGTTGTACTTGTGAGTTTCTTGTTACTTGTTAGTTATTATTATTAAATACATTTCACACTTTAGAGCATACATAATTTCCAGAGTCGAAGAGAAACCAGAGAGTTTAGTACTTCAAAGAATGGCAGAACAAGGATCTTTTGATGTTGTTGAAGTAATAGAAAAGACTGCCATTGTGCATTCAAGAACAAAGAGGCCAAACATATACAGTGAAGAATGGATGAAACTATTGCCTAGATCCTCAAATTTGCAATCAGCTAACGCTTATGAATGGAGGTACCCTTATGCATTCTGCAGGGATGTTGAATGCCCAAACACAACTGGGTATGACCTCTTCATGTTTTTCTATAACAATAGAATTAGAGGCCCTCCTGTTTCAAACCCATGGGAGAGGAACTTGGAAAATTTGATAGTACTTGAGGTATTTTTGGATGTAGACCTCATGAAAGCGCTAATTCAAGCATACAATCTAGTGACACAAGCTTTCCACAGGCATGACAAGTCTATACTCTGCATGTTAGATAGAGAATCTTTTACTCAAGCTTTCGACCTTCAGGGACCTATGAGCATGGATATTGACCTAGTAGGAGAGGAGGCCTTGTTTAATAGACATAGAAATTACTACCATGGAAAGGTTATGAGGAGGCATATTCATAGAGAAATCAAAGAGGCAAGATTGTTACCCAAGAAGGTTGCAGATTCATTTGATATTGAGCTCTTGTTTACCTATTTCCAGAACACCATCTATGGTCTACACAAAGTTCTTCAACTAGATGGAGGTTCGATAGTGACTGCTAACATTTTTGTCATGGCTACAGATGTTCAGGATCAGTACACCAACAAGGAGTTTGATTATGTGGGGCACATAATCAATGTAATGCACTCTAAGTTGATGAATGTGAAGACTGATTTGAAAAGCTTCAAGTTCAATCACTACTCCATGTTGATGCACTTGATCCTCTATTTCAATATTGGCTACATCAACCTAGGGTTCATCGATGAGACCGAGAATGAGGGAGGAACTATTTTGGTTTAGCTGTGGACCAGGGTATGGGATACAACTTACCCTTTCTCTAATTCCATTGCTCTTTTTAGTGATTTTGTGGATCCAATAATGAACATGTTAGGTATTGTGAGGGATAGATTTCCTTTACTTGTTAGAAAATTGCTTAGACCCTTAGCATTTAATATGGACAATGAAAATTATGAGAATGACATCAAGCACAATTGGGGTGATATGTTGTTTTTTGTGAATTTTACTCTTATAAGAGTGTATGCTTGCCCTCAACCTCCACACATACTGCCAACATTTGTCCCAGAAAGATTGGCAATAGTAGAACTCTTGTGGCAGCTTATCATGATGGATAGAGAGCACTTAGGCCCTAAAACACATAAGGGAACCTTTCTGATAAGAAGGTTCCAAATAGGGGATTTCTCTATAGGTAAAGATGTTGTGGACCAAATCCATGAATTCCTCAGAAAATTTAGATTGCCCTATAGTAAAGCAAGGATGTATGACCCTGAAGACTTCGTTAGAGGAGCATGGAGAGAAATGAGGAATCATAATTTGGCTCTAAATCAGCCTATGGCAGAGCAGGATGTTATTAGAAATATTTTTAGCAAAGTTATCTATCAAGAGAGAACTTGTAAATGGGAAAATGTTGTAAGGGTAGAGGAACAATTGAAAAAGGCAGACCCTACCTTCCCTGATTTCTTTCTTGATCTCAAATACATGAATAAAATTGAAATGTGTTTAGAGAATTACAAAGATATTATGTCTAAATTTCCAGACATCCCTGAGGAGAAGGAGGAGGATAGGATAAACCTTGAAGAAGTTGAACCTGATGTGGAGTTTATGGGAGAAATAAAACAAGCTGAGCCATCCACATTTGAGTAGGGGCCATCAAAGAAACAAAAGTTGATGAATGTACCAGAAAAGGCAAGGTAAAAGGCACTACAAATCCTACCAAGTAATAGCCATTACATTGCTAACTTAAGACAAAAAATTTTGACATCAATGGTAGATGAGGGAGAAAATGCCATAGATGAGTTAGAATTGGCTGCAGCTAGATTCGATGACAGGGTCATCCAAGCTAAAGACTTTATAGATGATGATGAATTCATCAAGTCCGTTGAGTTTAAAAGTTTTCTCTTTAGAGTTAAGCAGAATGAATTAACGCTATCTTTAAAACCAGGGGAATTAGAGGAAAAAAATGTTCAAATGATTGAAAAATTACAGGCCTATGATCCCAACAGTGAAACATTAAGTGTGGAGGAGAAAAGAGATCTAGTAAAGAGAAGTGGCATGTTGCCGATCCATGGATGGGACTTGGAGTCCTCATTCCTAATTGACCAAATCAAGAGGCAAGATAAAGCTGTAGCTTATGAAGCTTTTGGCCCTGATGGACTCACGAGGGGTTTTGGATTCAATATGGACACTAAGACACTAGCAGTATGGTTTGTGGCCCCAGAATCTAGTAAGCCCAAATTGGTTGACATCCAAGACACTACACAGGGTAGCCAATTAATATGGAGGTTTCAAGACACTACAAGATCAGAGATAGCAAATCTCTTACACCATGCATCCTCCATGAATAAAGCACTGGTTGAGGACTTGGAGAATAGGCTAGCTAGGACATTTAGAGATTATGTGGCAACTAGAAAAAAGTTTGAAGAGGAACTGAAGAAGAATTATTTGCTGGATAAGACTGTGAAGGAGCTAAAAGATGAAATAAATACTCTAAAAAATCATTCCAGGGCATTTACAGTGGTTTGTGATGCAGGGGTCCAAACTGAGCATGAGGGGGGCTTAGCTACAGAACTTGCAATGGAAAAGATAAATGAGGAGAAGAATGAGGCCATCTTACAGGCCCTGTTAGATATTCTACAGCACAGAATAAATGTAATTAAAGATAAATTTGATCTTATTTTTAATGCTTATGGCAAGTTGCCAGAATTACAGAAATAAGTGGATAGCTATGTACAAATTTTAAGCGGGTATCATGCAACTTGGTCTACCAGAACACCACTTTTTGATAGATTGGCATTTGCTCAATCTTTGAGAAGTGATATTACAGAGATAGTTGTGAGGGTTGGTGAGGAGATAGACAAAATTAAAGCCATATTACCACTTTTTAAGGGTAAGGAAAATTTGATAGTGGCTAAGATAGCCATGCTCAGCTCATGTTCCAACAAGTTTATCCCTTCCATTAAGAATGGGGATGGAGGCATAAAGAGCCTTGATTAGTGGAGGTCAGATGCTGATTTTTTATTGCCTAGGAAGGTGACATTTTTAGGTGAGGGGAATAATGTTGATTTGGAGAGCTTCAATAAAACCCTGGATGAAGCTATTAAGGTAGAGATAGATCTCACAAGGTTTGTAATAGATGTCAAAGCAATTACAGATGCTAGGTGTGGAAGACAAAAAGCACAATTGTAGCTCATCCAGGACTTCAATTGGCTGTCACAGGAAGAAGTAACTACATGGGATGAGCTAACAAAGGCCAAGAAAGTTAAATCCACTGTAGTTGACTTGGACATTTTGGATGATGAGTAAGGAGGACATCTAGAGCACCTGACACCTGAGCTCAAAATACAGGGATGATAAGCTATCATTTAAGAATGGTATAAGTTAGCCAGAATGGTAGTCACCATATCTTGTTATAACAACAGCTATCATGAATACTCATAGACAAAGGTGTTAGTTATCAATGATCCAGGATGCAGAATAGGCCAAAACAATTTTGTCTTTCCACCACCTGAGGGCTCATTGCATTTTGTCTTTTATTGCTTTATTTCTTATCATTATGCTTTTTAGGTTTAGGGTTTTCAACCATCCGAAGCTTGTTGCATTCCCATTCATGAGGGAATTCCAAGATGGTTGAAACGAGGTATAAATAGAGTTGAAGACTCATTTTTGGGATAGAGTTGAAAGATAATAGAAAACTTTGAACAGAATTGCTTTGAAGCAGACTTCTAAGTTATGTGTCTGACCTTCTGAGTAATTGAATTTTGAATGTAATTAGCGAGTTGATTTTAATACAAATACAATGCAACTTTTTCCATATATTATTGTTGTCTCTTTACTTTTATCAGTAATCATTAGAAGGTAATATGATAATACCTGCCTAAGTATGTGGAGCTCAAAAATGAAGGACTATCCTATCCAATCCTCAAAGTCAGCAATTAGGTCTTTCTCTTGTTTGAATTAGTCTCAAGAAGCATAGTCTAAAGTAACCTTTCAAAAATTTGATTCATGCAAGAAAAATCCCTAACAGAGCTCATTCATTGGCTCAAGTCAACTTTAAGAATCTCAATTCTAATTAAGTAAATGCTTAGTATTAGGAAATTAGGTGATTTAAAAATAATAAATTGACCATGTTGGTAGTATTTTCAGTTTTCACAATTGTTTTGAGAATTTCCTACAATTTTCCTCCCAAAGGCCTGAATTTTGATCAAAATGTTAAAACCCTAAGGGCTAGGTTGAGATATGCTCTAAAAATCCATTAAACCCTAGAAAGGTGTTGGCACTTCAATTTTTCAGTATGTCAATCTTGTGAAATTTTTATAAAATTGAAGTGTGCATAAGTGTTAAAAGATTGTGATATTTTTGCTACAGAAAACCCACAAAAAATCCTGCAAATTTATCAAGATTTTCCCCCATATCCAGCCAGCCCTAGTTAAAGTTCAAGTTTGAGAAAAGCCCTAAATATTTGCCACTTTCATAAAAAACCTAAGTCGCTCTTTACAATTCTATTTGAGTGTTATTTTTTGAGTCACTTAGGTTCATAGAAGAGCATGTGCATTTATTTTATCATCACACGGGGGTCATATCTTTATTTTCCCTAAGTCCAAAGGCCCGATGATATAAATAATATGTCCTAAGTCCTGAATACCTCATATTCTAATGTTTTGGATGTCATTCAGCTTTGAATCTTTAATGAAGATCTAACGATGGTCGTGTGTTCACATGGAATCTTTCCAAGCCATGTAAACTTAAGACTAACTGTTGATCTTACAATGAAGCTTAATGCGGGAACAAAGTGGGGCCGCTGACAAGTATCTCAAAAGTGGCAACTTTTTATTTGAGATGGTGGGGCCAGTGTCAGAAGGATCTTTAGAGCTCAAAGTAACAAAGGAAAGATTGGACGACTGTTGTATAATCTCATAGGATCTTAGAGGCCTATGCAATCATGTGACCAACCATCGATCTTGCATAAAGACAACCGCAATTCTCAGGTGGACCACTGAAAGCTCTCTTCACAAGTGGTGGTTTTTCATTGGCTAAAAGTAGTGGGGCCAGTAACTCAAAAGGATGCTGACATTGGTTGCATGCTAGCGGTTTTTTGTATGATCGTATAGGCTATTTTTAAGTTATAAGATCATGTGACTAACCGTTGTTCCAACAATAAAGGTTTCAGGGATTGCCGCCAGTGAAAAGACTGGTATGACTATTTTTTCATATGATCGCATAGGCCTTTTTCATGTTATTAGATCATGCGAACAAACTGTTAGATGATATGCTAGTAAGAATTGATGGTCCTAATTCAAACTAGAGATAAAGTGATGCAAATTTCAAGTTTCCCATTGAGAAGTGATAGCTCATTTTTTCAGAGGAGTAATGGTTGAATCGTGCTGAATAAATTATTGAGGTGAGTGTTTTAATTGTTTGTATATCAGAATTCTATGCACTCTCAGAAGCACAAAGAGATCAAAAAATTGTAGAGACCCGAGCGTGAAGAATTACAAGGACTGGCTATTGTCTCCTGGTGATTTCCTAGAAAAAAGGTCAGTAAAATACTTATACAATTTTCTTTCGTACTAAAAGAATCATAGTCCCATAGTCTGTATATCTTGCAAAGGTTTTTTAGCATAAACCCTAAAATGGCACCAAGGAAAGAATTGTCTGGTAAAATTGAGTACAGTGAAAGAGGTTTGCATGAGGATTTATTGCAGTTACTTCCTGGCTCTACTACTAACCTAGTGAAAACCAAGAGTCTGATTCCCAAAGACCCTAGGGTAAAGGTAGCGGATGGTCTATATGACACAACACATTTTATTAGGGAGGCCAAAATTGGTACAATCAATGCAAATGGTGACCCTGATATCACTGGCTTAGAGTTATTCAAAGTGGGTTTTAGTCAAAGAAATACTCCTCGCCCTGCAAGCAATATATGGCAATCTGACCTGGGAAAACTTGTGGTACCCGGCATCTTTTTAGATGTTGATTTGATGACCCAAGTTGCAAAGAGTTATGACCCAATCACTAGGGATGTTAGGGATGCAAAAGGAATGTTATTAATCAAAATTTATGCTGAAGAGATTAGGAAGGTGTTCAGGTTAAGTGAACCCTCAGATAGTCTAAAGAATATTGATCTTGAAGAACTAAAGAAAGTGTATGATGCACAAAGAAACTATTTCAGAGGCAAATTATTGAAGGATTTTTGCACCAAAATTGGGAAAATGGTTATCATGGGACAAAACACACAGGAGCCTTTTATGATAGAATATTTTGACTTCAGGGCTAAGGGAGCATATTGTTCATTATGTCAGGTTTTTGGAGAGGATGTCAGTGAAAGGATGCCAATAAATTTGATGTACATGGTGATTCAAATTTTTCACCCACACTTGTCTATTACCTTTGATTTTGCTCCATTTATTGCTGAATTAATCCATAATGGATTAGTGTAGATTCAAAAGAATGAAGATGATAAGCTTTTCTGTTGGTATTCTTTCATAATGTACATGTTTTTGTTTAAAGGAGGAAATTATTTTGAGCAAGAAATGGAGTTGGTAAGACACAAGGATGGTGAAGATATGCCAGTCCAATTATGGAGCCTCACAATGACCTAGGATAAAAGGGATCACAGTTTCACAAATTTTGATAAATGTTTTGCAGCCAGACTCAGGAAGTTGTTTGTCCAAGACAACCCAAGAAGCTCAGTAGCATTGGCACAGCTCATTAGGCCAAACTAGTTTGCTAAAAATTTGAATATTATACACAATTTGGGTGATGTCATTTTATACAATGTATTAACTATCATCAGGTTGTATGGTTTCAGGGGAACCCCTTTTGTATTGCCTTATCATGTACCCCTTAGGATTGGAATCACAGAATTTATTAGGTAATTAGAAGATATTGAAGAGTGTGCCCTCATTGGAAAAGGAAAGGGAACTCTGTTCCCAAATGTTACCATTGCCCACTAGTTCATAATTACCAAGGGTGGATGGGTTCACATAGATTAAATCATGGCTCCATACCATATGGCTACTGCAATTGCTAGGACAGCAGACCCTAAGGGGTTTTATAATAAGATGTTTAAGAAGAGAGCCAAATGTGCCATGGTTAACCACATTTTTAACTTTCCTGAAGATATTGTCAAAAATACCCTAGAGTTAGAGGAACAGGATGTTAGGAAAGAAAAATGGCTTGTGTACAAAAAGACATTGGATTTCATCTGACATTTTGATTCTGGATGGGACCCCCTGAAGAGCATAACTCCAATGGGCAAGAAAATAGATACTCTCATGAATTGTTTCCAGGATATCTTTCAGACCCTGAGTGAAAAGAAGGAAAAGGTGATGAAGGATGACCCAGAAAGGGCTAAATAGTTGTTGAGAAAACTTGTATTTGCAAAAGGATTACCCCTAGGTACATGGTACAAAAGAAGATTGGTTACAATGTTGTAGTACCAGAGCAAAGCCAACAAAGGAAGATGGATAAAAGGGATGTCCCATCAACTTCACAACAAGTTGAGAAACAAAAGGAGGTTATAGAGGTCCCTGACTCTCCTTAGCTTCAAGCCTCTGAGGATGTAACTAATTCTCCACCCCCATTGAAGAAACAAAGAGTGGAAGAAAGACCTGTTCATGTTGAAGAATATTACTCTCCATCACAGTCACCTCTAAACATTTTGGATGACCAGGAGGTTATAGAACAGGTACAGCAAGTAGATGCTATAGGTCAAATCTTTATGACCTATGAAGAAATAAATGAGGGAGTGCCAGAGGCACAAAAGAGCCCAAGCTAGATTTAATAGTAGGGGAATTGGTAGGTATAGAATTAGACCTCGTAATCAAGAAAGCCTGTCAGGAGTTTTTGGCTGATGATGCTTTTATTAAAACTAGGGATTTCATGCAATTTATTTGGAAATTGAACATCAACCAATTTCAAGAAATTTGTGAGAAGAGACATGAAGAGAATCCAGAGAAGGATTTACAAATCATAGAGGAGGAAGTGAAAATAGATATGATTGCAAAATTTAAGCAAATCACTGCAGAACAAGGAAGAGATATGGTGAAAGTATGAGGAGTACTAATCCTTGAAGAGTGGGATATAGCTGATGTGGTGGTTTTTGAAGCAGTCAAAAAATAGACCACTCCTTTCCACAAGACTAAAGAGGAAGTAGAACAGGCTATCAAAGGGGTCACTTTTAGTGACAATCACCAGGCTTTGGTAATGTGGTCCCTATGAAAGAATGAAAATAACAGGGGAAAACAAATTGTCAGAGATGACCTTTCAGTGAGTCTAATTGTAAGAAGGGTTACTGATACTTCTTTGGTTGAAGCATCAGGTATGGTAATGGCCACAACACAATTAATAGCAAAGGTGGTAGAAAAGGAAGCCAAAGAGAAGGAAGAACTCACTCCCAAGTTGGAAGCAATTTTGAAGGTTTATGGTGAGTTGAAACAGGGGATTCTTGAAAGAGATACTTTAATTGTAGATTTGAAGAAGAGATTTGGGGAGCATGGCCCAATGCAATTATTAGAGCAGATGCAAATTGCTTCCTCCCCTGCTGGGCCTTCCTCTTCAACCCCTATTATTGAATTTCCTCCTTCTCCTCTTCCTCCTTCCACTAATGAGAAAGACATTGATCAAAAGGTAAAGGAGAAATATGAAAAGAAAATAAAGGATGTTGTTTCACACTTCGTTGCAAAGGTAAGATCTAAGGAAGTATATAAAATTGCAAATTAATTGGTAGTTGTCTTAACATCTTTTCAGAAAGAATCAGCTACTGTGGACAAGATTTTGGAAAAGTGGGTTACAAGGAAAGGTAATTTGAAATCATTTTTTGATCAAATTAAGGACAAATCTATTGTGGATATAGAGCTAACAAACACTTAAAAGTTTGCTAAGGATCTTTTTGATTTTGAGGTAAATAGGGCAAGTATAAGAAGAAGATCATAAATCTTAAGGGTAAGATACTTCCAAGATGATTTTCAAATTTTTCCTAGTCTCATTAAGGCAGATGGGGTAATTAAAGATAAGGATCAATGGATGAAGCAGATAGATAGACAAGTATTATCTAAAATAGACTCCATTTTAGATACAGATGATAATATCCCATTCGTACAACTTGTCGAGCTCCTTCAAGATGCTAGGATGCATTTTGCTAATGTCAGAATAGAGGTTCACCAGTTGGTTACTGAGTGGAACAAACTATTACCAAAGAAGGATGAAGTCTTTGGCTTTCATTGGCTGAGTGAGGAGACCGATATGACTTGGAAATCAACATATCCCTCAGAGAGTTCAAAAGAAGAAGAAGAAGCATCAAATGAGGAGGTAGCAGGTGGCAGTGTTCCAAACCCTCAAGATCAAAGCCAACAAGGATAAAGTCATCAAGCAGTTATCATGAGCATGGCTATTACACCTGGCAGAAGTTGAACTGCCCTTGGGAGTTACTACAATATTTTTGGCACTCATTTTAACGATCCATTTTAAAGTTTTGTAACGAGAATTAGAAAGTTTTATTTTCATTTTTTGTCCTATATGAACACTCCTTTCTTGTCTTTTCTAAAATGATCCAAAGCTTGTTTGCAATCCTTATTTTCTATAAAAGGATTACTAGGATCAATGAAAAAGGACTAAGAACTTGATCAATTTGACTGATAAGTTTCTTGAGTCTGAGATATCATAGACTGTAATAGGCATATTTCTATAGAAGACAATATCTTCTAGTTCAAGTTATTTTCAGAAGGTTACATTGTAAAGCATTTTGTGAGCATGATATAATATAGCATTTGAATATAATCCAAGATTTATATCTCTCCTTGAGTATCTCTCTTTGAATTATGAATTGTTCTGATTCATTGCATGAATAATCTTTCTGTGTATGTTCATATTTCTCAGCTCTAATCCGGCATCAGATTAAATAAGCTTTGAATATAACATAAATTCTCTAAAGTTTTTCTTAAGGATATACTAGTAAGCAGTGTGAATCTAGGAACCTTTGATAAAATCTAGGATATGCTAGTAAGCATGTGCACGTTACTAACAGACCATCGACAATGTTCTGAAGTAATGCTAGGTTGTTTCATAACTTTTCCATGGTTAAGTGGTTAGGATGCTAATGGGTTCTAAAATTCTGAAGGACTCCCAACTAACGACGTGCATAACTTCGGAACACTTTGTCAAGATCAGTTAGTTTACGGAGCTTCACAAGGGTTTGTTGGCCATTAGTGTTGGTGGTTACGAAGCTACGATGAAGCATCTGGTAGAAAGGTGTAACTTCGGAAAGGGTAATCAGTTACAAGATTAAATAGCTGAGAGGTTACGAAAGGTTTTGTGCGGGACTTCGCAAGGTTATATCAAATTACAAATTTCTTGAACATTCTACAATTACAAAAATCATATATATCCCTAGCACCTGCTATTGTGGACAAAGAGGGACATTCTAGTTTATACAATCGACAGTACAAAAATCATGAATTCAAAATTTCAAATTACAAATTACAAAAATTGAAATTGAAATTAAAAAAATCATGAACAATACTTATTACTTGTACCCGTAGGCTTGTAGCTGAATATGAGTCAATTAATAAATTGTTAATAAATTAATAAATATTTAGAATCAAGTCCAATTCCATTATCAATTTATCCAACAAGTACAGTAATAAGTATACAATGTATAAAATTATAAATATCTATTAACCGAATGCTAATTCTAAATCACTTCACAGTTCACTCTTCACTCAGTGTCAGTGACCAGTCTGCCTCACCCTCTTCTATATCCCACATGGAATCCATCTCCTGAAATTGACTACTACTACTAGCAAGAGGTTCTTCTTCATTCTGAGTTGGGTATTCAAAATCAAAAAACTCTTCATCTTCATTCTAAATCTGGGACCAAGATCCACTGTTTGTCTCTGAACCACCATGTTTTGAAGTAGTGTTCAAAAGCCCTCATCTTTCACACAGAGAATTCCAAATTGCCAATGCCCTATCATAAGGAAAGTCTATAACATTGTACTGAGTTACAAACAACCTCAAGCAAGTTTCCAAATTTCTGTCTAGTTTGTTTCTGATCTTTGATTTCAAAAACCCTAATGCACTGAAAACTCTTTCATCTTCCACCGACCCCAATATCATTGTTTGACATAAATCAGCAAGTTTGAAATATTCTGATATTGAATCATGCAGTACTTCACTCTGCTCTATCCTTTTCCAAAGCTTGGTTATTGCACCAGGTTGAAATGTATTCTCCAAGTTTTTTAACTACAATTTCATACATGATGCAAATTGTCTACATTGCTTTTTAAGAATAGTTGAATCTATAATTCCATCAATTGGTTGTCCATTGCAATCTGCATGTTTTGAAAACTCTCTAATAAATTCATCAATTTTTTTATGAAACATATGAGCATCATGTTGTCTATCTCCGATGTTTTTCCAAAAATGAGGAAACACACAACCCATGGCCTCAAGAATTTCTTCTCTAGGGAATCTTTCATGAATCTCACTTGAAAGTTGGTAGGAAATTAACTTCAAATTCTCACTAACAAATTTAACAAACATGTCAAAATCAGCCCTTTTAACTGGAAGTAGTCTGCCTCGCTTGCCCATCTTAGATTGGTGCATTCGTATTTCATATCCTTTCACAAACACACATAAATCATTTTTTGCATTGAATTGAAAAAAATTCTCAGCATGATTCAAATTTGTAATTATTTGCCACCTAAAAAAATTTGGTCTTTGAATTGTTATCATATCCAAGTAAAAATTATCCAGGGAAACACATGTCATTTTACATAAATCTGAGTGCTCATGGATATACATAGTCCTGTCTTGGGCTTTCTTAACAAGCTTGTTCATTAAATCTAGCATGGGGAGAAGACTGTCTAAAGTTAATAGAGTCTCTATATCACTTAACTTATGTAACAAATTAGGAGCTTTGTCTACTGTGAGGCGTTGCTCATTTATTACTCCGATCAAGGATTGATATTCTGTTAGAACTCTTTCTACTGGTCCATGCAAAGAGATCCATCTGGTCTCAACATCCTTGAGAAGCTTGTTTCCTGGTGTTACTCCCTCTGAGAAAATCTTAAATTCTGCAAAATGTTTAGGAATTCTACAAAAGTAAGAGTATATGTCACGAACTAGATCTTCAACTTTTGACACTGTAGGAAAATCACTTACAATTTTATATGCTAAATTCATTCGATGGGCCATGCAATGTATGCCAAGCAATTTTATGTGCAATACTAGTTTGTAATCTTGTACAGAGACCATTCCTTTGGCCTTGCATTACTGCAGCTCCATCAGCTGCAACACACACTAACTTCTTTCCAATTGTCAAATCATCCATACCAGCAATTTCATGCAAAGCATTCTTCACTTCAGAATATAAGTTTTCTGCTATTGAATTGCCCCTCATTTTATGAATGCAGAGTAGATGAGCTTGGCAGACGTGTTCTTTTACTCTATACACATGCATACAAATCCAAGCAGTGTTATCTACTAAAGTAACTTCATCTATGGATAATGAAATGAATCTGGACTATTTTACTTTCTCCTGTAAAGTTTGCTTTTCCACCTCAGAAAGATAGTTTTCCATTTCCCATCCAACGTTTGTTGACCAATGTGACATAAGATAGTGAGGAACTTTCAAAAAAGATAATAAATTACCATATTCTGAGAAGTCTCTCATAGGACGCCCTCTAGACATAATATGAAAAACAACACTCATCTGAACGGTCTTTGCCAGGTTTGCTTCATTGGCTGCATGTTTAAACCTAGCCTTGATTGGATTTTCACTACTAGCAATTACTACCATTCTCTTGTTATGCTCTTCATATTCTATGGCATACTTAACATGAAGACATTCTTCCTTTGATTTCCATCTCACTACTGATATTTCTTGTCCGTCTATGGTCTATTTTTCATAAACCTTACCAATATGCTTTTCTATAGTGTCAAGCTTTAGCTGCAACTTCTTCTCTCTTTTAAGTTTCCAGGTACAAATCTTACACCTGCATTCTATTGGTTGTTCATCATTTCTTAGGACTGGTTCAATGAACCAGTACTTTACTACCCAATCAACCTTAAAATTTCTTGCCATTTCCCACTCCCACCCCATTTTTACTTCCCTTTTTCTTTTCTTCCTACCAACATTATTATTATCTTCATTGCTACCATTTTCTTCCAACTGGTTCTACGTATCCCTTATAACATCTTCTCTCGTGCCACCATTTTTATCCTCATTTGATGCATTTTGGTTTTCATTTAACTCAATGACAACCCTGGCTTGTGGTACTGGTACTGGTGAGCTACTGTGAATGGATTTTGCACTTGTAATTGCAGATGTTGATGGAGCAAAAATATTGCCAACTCCAAAGAAAGCCTTTATGGTAGTATCTTTAAGTTTTGGGCATTTTGATGGCCTCCCAGGCCCTTCACTGCCCCGAGGAGTTTTACCTTTGTCTAGCTTTCCAATCTCTTCACTGCCCTGAGTCTCAACCTCCCCTGATATCTGAATCCCTTCAACAGTAGTAGCCTAAGGATACTCAATCTCAGCCTCAGGATAGTCACCCTTGTCTGACATCTTTACCCAATGACCTCTCACTAGTCACTAGAATTCTAGAGGATTCTAGCCTCTACTGTGAATTGTGAAATGTGAAGTTGAACAAATAATTGTTTACCTTTGTCACGCTTCCTCTGATTTCTGACTCTTTGAAATTCTGAATCCTCTATTTACTGTTGCAAGATTGTTATTTGTAAATCTGGCCCTCCAGGTTTCAGCTCTAAAAATTTGTAATGATGCATGATAAGACTACTTCTAAGTTTTCTAAATTTGATTTGGATTTATATCAATCCATGATACCAAATTCCAAATTTCCAATTTTTAAAATCCTGGGCTTTTGGCAAAAATGTGTCGAGTGCCGACCTGATCAATGCTATGTTTGGCAAAAAATTAAATATACTTGGTGAATAATTAATTAACGAGTTGGTGAAATACACCGTGGACCAATAAAACAATTAATTAATGGGTTGGAAAAATACGTCATGGACCAATAAAATAATTAATTAACGGGTGGTGAAATAGGTCATGGTTAAGATAACAATATAAACCATTTGGCTATTTCAAATTTTATATGCAATTCATCATTAATATCGCTGGCGAATAAGAGACCGTTAAAAGAACCACATCACATTAATTATAGGTGAATATGATGGTCAACAGCATCAAATGACAAATCTGATTGGCAATTCCAATTAATATTCAACGGTTACCTTGTCAAGATTGGGTGAATATTTGCCAGCGTATACCTGCGTGATTCACCAATTCCATGAGACATTATTCCCAGAATTTTCCAAAAGGCAAATATTCACCACTAAAAATTACCCTGATTTGAATATTGGACAATGTTCTCTCCTTCTTTCATTCTCATATCATCAAATCTTCCTCTCAGACTTTCAGCTCGGGCTCTTTTGACATTCAGATCTCCACTGTATATTTGTGTTAATTTATCCCACATTCCTTTGGCAGTCGTGCATGTCTTGATATCTTCAAATTTAGCATCGGTATAGGCATCAACAAGTTCCATCATAGTAACATTGTGTTCATGCTTGTCCTTCAATTGATCAAGAGTTAAGGGACTAGTGGGCGGTTGCATGTAGCCATTCTCCATCAGTTCTAGTGCAGAGTTCCCAATTCTAGATATGTGCAGCTTCATTCTGCTTTGCCATACTGCAAAGTTTTCTTTATTCAGTTTTAGTACTTCCCTCTTATACATCTTGAGACCTCGATGCATAAGTCCTTAAAAAATCTATTCCAAGAAACCAGTGCTCTGATACCAATTGTTAGAATAAGTGAGAGGGGGGTGAATCAGTTATCCAGTGTCCCAATTCAAAATGTATAATTCAAAACAATTTCTTCAATTTTTTCTCATCGGTAAGCACAAAATACTTTCACTATCTACTCTTTTACCAATTACCAGTCTAATGCTAAAATAGTTTACCGATCAAACCTAACATGTAACATGTAAAGAATTATAACAAACAAACATCAAAATCAACACATAACACAAGAGATTTAACGTGGAAACCCTGTAAAGAGAAAAACCACCTGGGATGGGCAACCAAAAATTGTTCACTCCTCTGAAGTGAGGTCAGTTAAGACCCAACTCTGTTAAAGGTTACAAACACACTGTAAGGTGAGACCTTGTTAGAGGATTTTAGACTAGAAGTTATCGTCCAACCAGCATTCACTATGGGGTTGATAGGGTAACAATGTTCATTCTATGAATGATACATCATAAGACATTCAAAGTCCACTCGGTTAAGAGATTTTGATTGTATACAATGGTTAAATATGTAATAGTAAATGACCTGCCCTAATACAACTTCAATTGTAGATTACAGATCAATATTTAGTCCATACAAATCCTTCTGATCAATATTTCACTTCAGATTCAATACTATATCAACTTACTGTCCATCGGTAATTTCTCTCTGTAGCTTGGTAATTGTTCTACAGCTCAGTTCTTACTAACTAGTATGATTAGAATGCATCAAAACCTTGTTCATGCGATAATCCTGTAGCTTCTTCTTCTTCTGGCATCTTTCATAAAGAAAATTTGTTCTCTTATATAGATGAGTAAATCATTTTCTTCTCCACCATCAGATTTTGCCACTTAACCTCATTCATAGAATTTTTCCCTTCAAACTTTCTTGATACTTGTGTCAATAACACATTTCTATCTTCTCCATTAGATCTTCCCTGAATTTTGTCAGTCGTCGATCTATGTAACAAACATTATCTGTTACCTTGATGTTATACTCTTGCCAGCTCATCAATCTTATCAGTTAAACTAATCATTTAATACATTATGTTATGCTCATTTAACAAAGAAATGTGTTGGTGAACATAACTTGGTTAATACTGCGATTGGTATACACTACACTCTGTTGGTGTATACTAGAAATGCTTCATTTACTGACAACACTGCTTTGTATCTTTTAGCTCTATAGTTCATCATAGATGAACACAACATAATAAAGTCACTATCATCAAGTCATACACTCATCAGCAAGTTACTAAATGGATTCCTTATCCTCATCTGTCATGTACATCTTTCCTAATGTAGATTTCTCTGTTCTTCATCTTTTTCACCTTTCTTCAGATGTCTCGGTATAGTAACTTCCAAGATAAGTCATGTCAAACTAGTTGACATCAATGACATAATAATATTGATTTAATCATATTACATATCTAATTAGCAACTCCTTAATGATCTTTAATCATAGATTCTTCAATTAGATTCCAAATCAGTTGTAGTCCAACTATATATATATATATATATATATATATATATATATATATATATATATATATATATATATATATATATATATATATATATATATATATATATATATCTATGTATGTATGTATGTATGTATGTATGTATGTATGTATGTATGTATGTATGTATAGTAACTTCCAAGATAAGTCGTGTCAAACTAGTTGACGTCAATGACAACATAATATTGATTTAATCATATTACATATCTAATTAGCAACTCCTTAATGATCTTTCATCATAGATTCTTCAATTAGATTCCAAATAAGTTGTAGTCCAACAATATATGTATGTATGTATGTATGTATGTATGTATGTATGTATGTATGTATATATATATATATATGTATATGTATATATGTGTGTGTATATATATATATATATATATATATATATATATATATACACACACATACATGTAGATGTATACATATATGCATATACACATAGAGAGATATGTATGCATATATATATATATATACATACATACATGCATACATATCTCTCTATGTGTACATGCATATATGTATACATCTGCATGTATATATATATATATATATATATGTGTGTGTGTGTGTGTGTGTGTGTGTGTGTGTGTGTGTGTGTCTAGGTATATATATATATATATATATATATATATATATATATATATATATATATATATATATATATATATATATATATATATATCATATAT